>JAQMCX010000021.1:13365600-13411203 GCA_029814765.1 Acanthurus leucopareius | reverse complement strand
TGTGCATGAGTGTGTGTGTGCGTGTGTGTGTGTGTGTGTGTATCCTTGCCTCCTCTTGACAGTGAGGAGGAACGTGAAGTCTCTAATTGCTCTGGTGACTGCAACTTCAGACCTCTCTCACAGTGAAAAGCAGAGAGACAGGGAGTGGGAGGGAGGGTAGAGGAGCGCTGAGATCAGGACAAAAAAAGACAAAAGGTCTGAGTAACAGAAAGAGGAACTAAATGAAGTCATACATGAAGCACATACAGAGATCCTCAAGCTGAAAAATAACATGCACCACACGGGTGACATTATCATAGCATTTTATGTCTGTGTGCATCCAATGTTAACAGTGTAAAAGAAGAAGAATGAGTAATTGCAGGTTTAAATTAAGGCTGTTTAGACTTATGGAAATGCTTTTTTTGTTGTTTTTTGCAGGGGGAACAGGGATGTACGCGGCAAAATATGTAAATATCTGTTTTGTCATAGTCCTTTCTAAACAAATAAATAACTCCAATTACTAATCATTTTTTTTGCAGTAATGCATTAGTCATACAAAAGCTGCATTCGCTGTACAAAAAAAGTCTTAAAAAAATAATGTGAAAATCAACAATTTGGTTTAAAAAAAAATTATTAAGTGAATAGGGATTTGTGTTTCACTGAGTGGGCACAATGTGGTATCTTGTACAGTGAGATTCAGATTAGGAGAGAAGAATCTCTTCATGCTTTAGTGATTTTACCTGCACACTTTGACCTGATGGGAACATGATATATCCATAACACACACTTACAACACTGACCCTCACTGTTTCCCTGACTTCTGTCCAGTGACCCTTAGTCTGTCCTGGGCATATTTACTTATGGCTCTGTCAGTTCGAAAGAGGGAGGGAGGGAGAGCGAATGGAGAGAAAAGAAAGTGGGAGGGGGAGAAGAACAGAAACAAAGAGAGTCAGAAACTGAAAAAACATGTCCAGAGAGAGGTGAGAAAGAGAGGAAAGTGTTAGTGAACACTAGGGACCAGTTGAAATGGCCCTGCTTTGTCACTGTCCAGCACACACACACACACACAGGCACACACACACACACAAATATGACAACTATCTCTCTCTCTCCTCTCTCTCATATATACACATAATCCTAGCTGTCAGATATACGTTACACATATATGGATCACACTCAGCCTAAATCCTTCTCCAGTGTTTTTCCACTGGCTGTGGTGTGCGTGTGTGTGTCTGCGTTTGTGTGTGTGAGTGTGTGGGCAGCATCTGTCAGGGCGGATGCTAAAACCCTTCCTCTGGCCAATGATAAAAGCTCAGCCCTTGTGTGTGTGCGTCTCTCTGTGTGTGTGTGACCACCCAGATGTTTGGACATTAGTTGACTGCTGGTATCTGCAGCTCAAATGAGCCTTGAGGCTTAGGTCATTAAAGACCAGCTTTAAACTTACTCATTCACACACACACACACACACACACACACACACTCACACACACTCCCTAAGTAGCTGAGTTTGTAGGTTTCTTTTAAAACTCTGTAGACTGTCATGTAACTGAATCAGCTCTCAAGTCACTGACGTACTGTTGCTGCAACAAGCTCAAGTGATTTCAGCTCAGAGAGGGACAAATTGTTCAATGAGAGGAGAGAGAGGGGAAGGAAAGGGGGAGAAAAGATTAAAAAGAGTGAAACAAAAAGAGAATAAAAGGGGATAGAGAAGAGTAATAAGGGTCAGATGTTGTAATGTATGGTTAAATCGTGCCTGAAGCAGAGAGGGAAGGAGAAGAGACAAGCCATTTTCAGATGCTTGTCATGTAAAATGGTTGTTGAACAAGATGAGACTCACGTTGTAGCTCAGAAACCCGGCAGAAGATTAGGACTCTTGCTGCTTCGTCTCTTTCTGGGCTCTATGGCATATTGTAACAAAAGTTTTTTCCACACATAAATAAACTACAAAAAATTGTTCACCTAAATAGGAGCTGTCAGAATAGCCTATTTCACAACCTGAGTGTTGTGGCCGAAAGAGTTTGCAATAAAAACATATGTCAAGTGTAATCTTGGAGGTGGAGACAAAGTCTGTAATCATACATTTATATAAGGAATAAAAAAGGACAATTTCACTTAAGGATTGTTCTGTTTAATGCAGGTGGCAACCAGCATTAGGGGATATTACCTCCATCTACTGTGACAAAAAAGAACACAAAGTATCAGAAATAATAACTGTATTATTTACACTTGATTGTCATAGTAATATCATTCACACAACATCAATATCAGTTTATCTTTTTTTTAAAAATATCATGGTTGTTGTCAACACTTTTACTTAAATAAATTATTTATTATTTTCTTTGGTACCTAGTCATGCACAGGCATGCAATACTGATTAATGGGTAATATGTGCTGTACTGTATTTAATCATGTGATGAATATAATATGCATTAGTGAGTTTAAGTGCAAAATCTATCAAGACCAACAAGCTGAGGACATCTAAAAGTTAGGTGAGAAGTTAAGTCTTTCAAAACGTAAAACATAATATCTAAGGAGTATTAAGATAAGACAACATAGACAAGAGCAGGAGGAGAAAATTAGATCTCTTTTGTTTTTTTATGAGGAGTTGTCAGCCCCCTGATGACCTCCATTCTAGCTGCAATGCAGCAGTTCGACTGGCATCAGCATCAACGCTGCCCTCGGTGGTGTGTCAGCAACCATGCAGCAGGTAACTTCAGGACCTGTCATAACAGTGTGCACACCACTGGAACTGTGAACCACTCACTTGGGAAGAAAAAAATAGAAAACTAATAAATGTGTCATCACTGCTAAAAAAAAAAAGAAAACCACCATTCCACACATTCACCTTTTTGTTTTTTTAGTGTTAAACACAGCCATTACGTGAGGCCAGGCACATTATTTAACCTTGGTTCCTCTTAGTTGACCTTATATTATGCAAAACTAAAAAAAAAAAAACAAGAATATGTTTTTCACAATATGGTTCAGTGGGCTGACCCCTCATCCTCTCTTTGCTTGAGCAAAGTGGTTGACACATCACCTTTTGTTCCTCTTGTTACTGCAACCCACTGTACTAAAGACCACTGATAACCTCAATTACACTTCTTATTAGGGTCAGTTTTGTTTGGTATTTGTGTGCGTTTAGGTGTGCTGTGTGAGGACATGCCCAAAGCAACTTATATCTCTCAATAAATACTTTTTGGCAATTACATATACACACATTATTTTTTGTCCTTCAACTGAAAACAACATACATTATAATCTAAAGCTACACATATATAAATAAGGTTATTTATCAGAACTCACTGAATAACCTGCTGTCTTCAAGTAATAACCAGTGCGCTATTTCTCTCCCAAATGAGACCTGACAGCACAATTCTGTACAATTTAGTCTCTTGGCAGGGTGTGTGTGTGTGTGTGTGTCGGTGTGTGTGTTAGACAGAGAGAGAGAGAGAGAGAGAGAGAGAGAGAGAGAGAGAGAGAGAGAGAGAAAGAGAGAGAGTCCTTTTGGCCCATTCTTTTGGCCATTTTCCCAGTCAAACAAGTGTGAGAGGGAGTGCAAAGGCAGCCAGGGGCCCCAGAGAGTAGAGCACTGTTTAAATGATGTTATCACAATACATTTGTTTCCAGTCCATCTGTTTCACTCACACATTCTCCCTCTCTCTTCTGCTCTTCATCACACATTCTCTTTTATTATTTTCTTCTCTCTCTGTGTCACAATTAGCATTGAACTGACTGTTTACTGATGTGCAGACATGTGACTACGAGTGAACTCCTTTCATGTGCCCATGTGTGTTGTTGCAGTTGTGGCAGGAACTTGAGGGATGCTGGGACCCTTCATTTTATTACCAACACCCGCTACACTGACACATGCACATGGCTTCACATCATTTAGCGCTTCAATAAGTTATCGATCAGAACACATCTTTAGTACCACTGCAGCAGTTACAAGACCTATATTAGAGTGAAAGTGCCTTTTTCCAATGATCCTTCAACTGGATTCCTGATTTACAGAGTGACTGGTTTGAGGAGATGTGTGTATAGTGTATATGTTTTTCCTTTCATAATCTTACCTTGGTATAAACTTGCAGTTTTCAGTGTGTGTGCCCAGTGTCATTATACATCTACATTTACAGTTTCAGTTGAATTCATTCACTGAAAGATTATTAAAATTATGCCCTCTAACTTTTCAACTATCACTCTGAGTTGCTCGAAATGTAAAGTCAGTTATTACTGCATCTAAAAACTTTGCCACTCAACTAACAAAGAAGTACCCAGTCTTCTCAGCAAAGGTCCTTGGAGCAGTATGTAGCTGGTGAGAAAGACCAGTATACACGACTCCAGGCTGAAATGTCCCAACCCTTGTGCAGTTTCTGGCTAAAATATATAGAACTTGACTATTTTTATTTACATAACTATCCTGAAAAGACAGTAGAACTTATTAATGCAGATAATACAGTACAGGGTAGTGTTCTTGGCAGAGACAAAAGTAAAACACTATTTATCTATTAATTCTGTCTAAATGCTCAGTGTAAAATTGAATAATAACAGTTTTGTTAAAAATATATTAATTCAATATAAATGAAATTATAGGTGATTATGATTTAAAAAAGAGCTTTGACTTTATTACAGAAATGCATTTTCAGCATTTACATTTATAGCTTGAATCCAAACACCGGTGAGAAAACTTCCATGTAATCTGACTGGTCTGATTGCATTCTGGTGTTTATGTGCATTATAATTTTTTTCAGTAACTTTTTTTCCTTATCTGATATTCAGATAAAGATTAAATAGCTGATTCTGTAAATTAGATCAGAGATTCAGTATTAGTGGTTAAAAAACTTAAAAGCCCACCAAGGTCTCTCTAAATGACAGGTAGTAGAATATAAATTATGTCTGGACTAACCTAAACACAATTATACAGTGAATTGAGATATTATGTAGCAGGACATTAATTGGAAGATATAGACTTGCTGCTGATGTGTGAGTAAGTCCTAGAAATGTGCTGAAATTGCCTCCATGCCACATTGTATTAGAGACCCTATCCCTCTCTCTCCCTCTCCTCATCTCTTGCCCAGTTCCATCTCTCTCTCTTGCATCCCTCTTTCCTCTTTTTCTCTTTGAGTTACACTTCAGCCGTGCAAGGCAAAGTCATGCAGATGGAAGAGGTTGAAAAAGAAAAGGAGACAAAGTGAGAGTGTCAGCATAGCAGATCACTCACACAGCCCTTGGCAAGTCAGTGAGTTACCATGCTAAATTGGGACAACAGTGAAATTGAATGGGGATAATTTTCCACATTTCCATTTGTTCCAACCATGTCATGCTGGGCAATTGGAGGACCGGGTCAGAAGGATTCTTAATATAACTGAGTTTTATTAAAATTAGAACTTTGGTATATAAATGACAACCAGAAACAAACAGCGGCCTACCCATTTCAAGTAGTACTAAGGTTTAAGTATAAGAGAGATTTTCAAGATTACAGCTCCAGTGGTTGTTTAGTGGTTCTGTATTTCATGGACCTGGCAAACATACTGAAGGGCAGATATATTAAGTGTAAACCCAATAAAGACAGTTAATTTTTGTTGTTGGTTGTTGAGTTAGCTTTTCTTTTGACACTGCTTCACTGCCTCACCTCTACCGTGTAATTGTGGGTGTGTGTGGGTGTGTGTGTAAATGTTAAAGCATGTATAAATGTTTCTTTTTTGGTGTTTTTTGTTTTTTGTTTTTTTGCCATCAAGTCTATGCATGTTTGCTTTGCTGTGCTGGTGTCCATGTGTATTTTGTGTGTGCTTGTGCATATTATGCTTGCCTGTACCTGAGCTCGCCACCCTGCAGAGATGTGATCCCACAGGGTTCAGTCACTGCCAGCGCCTATTAATATCTGTGGAACCAGTTAAGCTGCAATGATTGACCTTGGTTTGCTCTAGCTAACCAGTCCTCTAATGTAGCCTGCATCACGATGCAATGCAACGCTATCTTTTCTGGGACTTGAAGGCACTGTTTTGTTATTTCATAAACTGATTTAGCTCCAATGTTTAATTCAAATGTGCATAGATGTGTAATGTTAAGAAGGTTTTAATTCCTAATTAATTGAACCTATCTGAGAGCAGGAATGTGTTATTAGCCTTGCCTCTGGACCAGATCATTTACCTAATGAGACCTGAAAAAGTGATGGTCAAAACATTACTTTTTGTAAAATAAAAATCATAATAATAATAACAATAATTATACATTGTGGTTGAAACATTTTCAACTACTGACACACACACACACACACTCAGCTCGTCTCTTACTGTCCTCTTACGAACTCTGACATCGCCTCAAGGGAGGATTTAGCCCTATAGGCAGACAGACAGGGATGAAATTGCTGGAGAGAGGAAGAAAGAAGAAGCAGCAATTCCCTGACTGAAATAGCTGCTATTTAAACAAATGAAGTTATGAGAGAAGTGAAGAAAGTTCTTTTGTTCCTTCATCTTTAATTTTGTGTCATACCATTGTGAGTTTCAATGGATTTTTTTTCCCCTGCTGCCTTTTCGATTAAAGAAGAACCCTCTTATTTTCATTGTAATGGTTGGCAAAGGGTGCACACATCTTTGCACATATTTCTGTCATATCTCACAATTCCATGATTTTTCCTGTCTGTCTCTATCAGACAGGTCAATAGTAGCATAAGTGGAATAATTATTGTAGATATATTATAACTTTTGTTGCTTAAGCTGTTAAATGTGCTTCAATTTAATGATTTATAAAGATGTAGGCCTATTTCTGGTTTTTAAAGGCATTTTTCAATGTTGCTAAGCTTTAGAATTTGACAGCTGCATACTCACACTAGGGAGCTGCTTGGTACAGACACAATCTTGTACAGATAACTACTGAACAGCACCACTGGAGCCATGGAGGTTTACATGCCCAGTACAAGGGCACCTTGATGCCTGAGAGGCAACGAGAGCATCTTGCATCCACTTTTCCTGCCTTGTGTTCCCCAAATGCTCCAAGGACTCAATCACAAATTGCTGATGTTAATACGACTGTGTTGCTGTTGTAACGCTGCATAATGTTTAGCCTTGATGGTTGGTAGGTAAACTTACTGTCGAGTGTCCCGCCTTCTCTTTTATCGCTTTGTTTTTAGTTAGCATTTTGGCAGGGAGACTTGGCAGCTATGCTCACATTGTGCCCTTCACAAGTAGTGCTGATTATCAGGCACATTAAAATGAGGGAATAGCTGTTTGACTCTTATAATGACAGCAATGAAAGTGATCATAAGGGTCGGCACTGTTGAGAAGCTTGGAAGCAAAACAAATGAGAGTTATGAGAGTTCAGAGTAACACAGAGTGCCATTGCTAAGCTAGGCTAATGATGCACAGGGAAACAACAGTTTCACATGTTTCTGGCTCTTCAGGAAATCGCCGTTGAAGGGGAAAAAGAGAAAAAGGAAGAGATCAGGACTGTGCAAATAAAGTACATAATTTCATGCTGTGAAGCACATCATGGTTTTAACCACATCAAGCAAGCGGCTCCTATTTGAGGCTAGCAGCTAGCCTCATCACGTCATTCTGCCTTATTTGCTTCTTTAATGTCTTTCCAGCCTAGCCTTTAATGAGTAAGCAGAGGTGCAGGGGGGGTATAGGGACAAATAACTACCTTTCTGTTGCTATTATGTACTGCATGGATGTGCAGGGGAATGTGAGTTACTGTACAAAATAAAGAAGGAGAAGTTGCTGCAGGCAGGTGTGTGTTGAAATTTTAACTGTGTGCAGTTTGTGCAGGAGTTTAATGGAGGTCTGGGTACGTATGTGCAGTCAAATGTGCGTATGTGTGAGTGCGTGTATGTGTGTGTGTGTGTGTGTGTGTGTGTGACAGGTAGTAATTAATAAAGACAGGAACATTGGTTCCCCTGCTGGGTTGACATGCCTACAAGAGACTTGCTACCAGTCCAAACACTCGCAGGCACTAGAGATGAGAACAAACTTCTTCCAACCAACTGCACCACAGCTAAAACTTTCTTAGTCAGTTAAAAGACAAATCACTGCATTTAACTAGCCAAGCCTGCTTTTAATTTCAATGTCCTAATTTTGTACAAGCGTCACCTGAAGGTAGTGATACAGAAAAAGTGCTATGCATTATTGAGTTCTTTCTTCTACTTCATTTTAGTCTTGCAGCACATGTAGATTAATATTGTAGTAGTCTGATAAGGGCAAAAAAATGGAGGACTGGAGTTGAGACTGTGAGAGAATAGGGGGTGTAAACTCACTACCTTGGTGGATTTGTTTACCCTCTTAGACCTTGACAAAAAAAAGTTTTAACCATTGCTAACTTGCAGACAAATAACGAAGCCAAGTCCGGGTAAAAGCACCCGGTGAGACGTGAACTCACAGTGTGCAGCACCCCCTGTGAACCAGGTACTGAACCCGCTGTCTTTGCTCAAGGCAAGCTGCAAAAGGTGCACTGAAGTGAACCAACTAAGACAAAAATAATTATAGAAAATTATGGGTTGTGAGGATAAAGGTGATGAGCAATCATGAATGGGTTTTTATGTATGAGTACAAGTACTGCTGCTTAAAACAAACTAAATGTCCTTTAATTGTAATAATAGATTCTCTAAAATAATGACTTTTTTTTAGGATATCTATGTATTGTGTCATTTAGTTTGTGTCTTTTGTTAGTTTTTGGATTGTGTGGTCAGTGATAGACTTGTATTGATAAGAAAACACAGACAATGTACAATCTCCAAAGCATGTATGTACTACACAGGAAGACTTGAATGTGTTTGAACTTTCATGAGCGTTCTTCTTCTTAGCCTTGAACCTGTGAAGTGACGAAAACGCCAAAAGTTTTAATGATTTCATTTTCCATCAACCATGATAAAAAATTCCTAACAGACAGAACGCAGCGCAGAAGGCAGGGTCACAAAGTCATCACATCTATTACTTGAACAAAATAACGGAGGGAGGGATGGTGAGCAGAAAAGCGATGTTAAACGAAACCAGAACAACGAATGTGTGTGGGTGTTCAGAATTGTTTCTCTGTTAGTCTCATCTTAGTCTGTAATGCCCTGTTTTAATTTTGAAAGAACATTTTATAGCGTCTGTAGTCACTTTAATTATAATAATAATGATAAAGCAAAATTGATGTACTACTACAGTTGAGTGCACCCTTAGTCTCACACAGTCAGCCCTATCTTCACAGCAATATCTCAGCATTAGTATAGCCAGTGTCCAATCCCAATAAGTGAGACCAGCATACCCTTAAACATTGGGTTGACTACTGTCATGTCTTATCAGAACATGTAGAAGAACATGATTATGGTTCATCTCTGCAACTTGGAAGCTGAAGTTAAGTTTACGAGATGTATTCCTTGGATTTAGGAGTTTTAGTCCACACTCAACAGGCTGAGCGGAGGTTCAGTCTGTCAGTCATGTTGCTGCCAGTCATCCTGTATCTCTGAGCCGGCGTGCCTTGTGGTTTATAATTTAGGAGGTGGAACTGACTACTTTGGTGTTTTGTGGCTGCTAGAAAGACTGTTGGGGAGCATGAGTTGAGTGAGAGCTGTCACAGCAGCTGAACTGAGCCTGGGGTGAAATTTAGGCCACAATAGCGGTTCTTTGCTTTGACATCAGCTACGAATCACAGTAGCTTCTGTTGATTTCAAATAAAGGGTTTTTTTTTTAGGATACAGTTTATTCCACAAATTGTTTCTGTAACTCTACAACAGAATGCAGTATTGCAAGTGTTGTGTTTTCTTGTTGATAAAACATTTGATATTGAATTCATTAATAACATTTTCTTTTCATTTTGAAAACTTCCCTATGCACATATTTTCAAAGTAACAAGGAAAGAAAATCGGTGCTCAAACTCTGATTTCAGCCATGCCTGACTGACCGAGGACTGACTCTCAGTGAATGAGGTTGTCAGTTCATCACTTTGGTCAAGACTAAACTGTCTCAATGACTTTTGGGTGGATTGCTAATTAATTAGGTACAGATATTTCTTTTTCATGATGACTCATAGTAATAACTTTGGTGAGCCTCTGAATTTTTTTCTAGCACAAACAGTTGGTCCAGAGCTTCACTTATTATTTGAAGTAATGTATCTCAACCTCTACTGGACATTTGTACATGTATAGATTGATATGGTGCCCAGATATTGATCTCTACTGACTATTGTGTTCCTCTGACTTTTCTTTTAGCACCATTGTGAGGTTCTGTTTTCCCATTGAATTTGCAACACACCTTCAAGCCTCCCTCAGGATGAGTTGGAATCACCAGTTCAAAATTTATTAAAACTTTGGTTCATTATCAAATATCAATAAAAATAAAAACAAGCTTCACATGTACTTCGTGTTTAGTGCTAATAAGCAAATGTTAGCATGGTGAAACAGTTACTAGACTTAAGATTGTGAACATGGAATAAATAATATAAACTTGACACACTTACCGCCTGTTGGCATTGTTATTGTATGCAGACTGGAATGCTGTAGTTAGCATTTGACTAAATAATAGATGTTTGCCTCTGGTATGTGGCCTTAATTGAGCATGTTTCTCACATCCTCTGGCTTCCAACAGGAACTGCAGATTGTCAAACAGAATCATTGCCCCCCTCGCCCCTGCATTGCTTAATGACAATGAGCAAACTCTGTAGAAAAGTCAAAGGTAGACTGAGGTTACGTCTGTTGGTGGGAACAACAGGTGTTTGTTAAACTCAGCATATTCTCAAATCCTTTTGTCATGTCACATTTCATTAGAGATACTATATAATAAAGAGAGACTTTTAGCGTACAGTACAAAATAAAAAACAGTAGACAGAAGACTGAAGACAGAATTTCACAATTTTGTTGGAAAATTAGCATCACCAGTGGATCACATACTATTAGTAATTATTTCTGTTCACAGTTTCTCTCTCCATCTGACTCAGTCACTCTCACAAGCACTCCCACTCTGTGTCGCCTCATTCATCTACCGTGCTACTCTCGGCTTGTTTGTTCTCCTTTCATGAAACACCTGTGAAGCTCAGGGATCCACTCGCCATGCCTTCAATTATAGGCATATATTCAAGGAGCCTAACCAATCAGAAGGAAATCGATTGCTAGAATGAAAAGACGCAAAATTGAAGAGAAAATCTCAAAGCTCGGGCTGCAACCGTGTGGCTTGAAGAGAAGGCAATCAAGTTTGTGTATAAATGAAAGAGATCTTTTATAACGTAGATATCGCTGACTGGCTGGCTGATGATGTATAATATTCGCTCCAATACTCAGCTACCTGGTAAAAGACTCTTTCTTTGCATAAAACTGGTAAAGATTCTTTTTTTGGGTATTCCTAATGAACAAAAAAAATTTGTACAGCTCTGATAAGTGATATTTCATTTTCAGGAATGGCAAAACTGCTTTGAAAATATCTCTAGCTGACTTGAGTGCATGTAAAACAATCACAATTAACAAATGGAAATTGTAAGGAAGGCAACATAACCTCAGGTCACTGTGGAATTCTCCGTTAATCTCTTTCACAACCAAGTCACTCTCTCTTGTTTTCCTCCTCACTGAGCCTTCAGTCAATTTCCTCCTTCTGTTTGTAACTAGGGATCATGTCAGCCCATTAGACCCCTGTTGAAATATGGATGAACAGATGAGAGAGACAAGGGCCTATGGTTCTCCTCTCAGCCCGGTGCTCTTCATCCCCATCTCCTCCTTCTGATTTCTGTTATCCTCATTTCCTTCTGTCCATCCAGAGAGAAAGATCAGGGTGCTGTACGTGAACTTCTCAGGGGGAAACCTGAAATTCAGTATTGGAATGATTAGCAGACAGTGTTCTGACTCTACATGCAGATGCATGTGTCATAAATTGTTTTTCATTAAGATCCCAACAAAAAAAAAATAAATCTTTTTTTATCCCATTTTATCAGATTTTAAAGCACAGTTGAACAGGCACCATTATTCTATTAAGGGATAATTTAATTGCAAAATTCTAGCTCTAGCGATGTCTTTTTGTCGCAGGCATTTACTGAGAGAAAACAAACCACTTAATTAATAGTTTTCAAAACTGAGAACATGGATGATGAAACCATATGGACAGATTGAAAATGGGTTGGATTCCTACACTGACTTAATTTGACATATGTCGCTCCCCAGGACCTGTACCAAGGGCAGCAGAGCATGCACTGATCGTGTGTTCCAAAACCAGTCGAAAAGTCTGCTGCTTGACAACATACTATGTACAATAATAACAAAATTTTGGGGTGTAGAAATGTGGATCAGTCTAGAACAGACCTACAGACCAGTAAGTAATAAGGGTTAGTGATAAAAGTAGATGCTAGGCTCTGACAGGATCACCAGTCTATTTCAGAACAACATGTGATGCCATGTGATGCTAATTTACCCACTTGAAAGTGTTGTGCTCTGGCTGCTTATAGTGTCAAGGCCAACAGGTATGTCAGGTCTCTAGATATCAGAGACAAGATGACGATGTCCGCTGCTCCTCTGACAGTCGCTTGCTGTTGTGACAGCTGTAAGGAGCTGTCCTTACAGGAGGAGGGAAGCAGTTAGTTGAGAGATTGCAGAGCAGATGGCATCACCACGTGTGACCAGTCAAGTCGCTATTGAAGACCGAAGAAGTTCAGATAGCTCTTGCATTTGGAGGCACAAATGATTGTCAATAGTTTTCTTGATGATCACCCACAATAGAATGGCTCACAGATCGACTTTCTTTTTTTTTTTTTTTGCAAATGCAAGGTTTTTAGTTGTGACAAGAGATAGAATACATTACAGACGGAGAGAAAGACAGATGGCTGGAGGGAGGTTGAGAGCTGGTGAGGACGGTTGCTTGTCACATCAGAGCCTGACTAGTCCCTGCAGATGTCAGCAGCAAAGTCCTGTCATCGCATCTCTTTTTTATTTTTTTCACTTCCTCTCCGACCTCCTGTTTGCATTGCTTTGGCCCTGTGTTAAATTCAAGCTATTGGCTTGTGAGTACACTGCATGCGGCACCATCCACTGACCCACCGAACTCTCCAGTCTTTATCCGTTTCTCCCTCTATTCCTGCCCCTCTCTTTTTTTGCCTATGCATGCCTCTTTCAGATTCTTTTGCTTGCGTCTTTTACCAGCATCCTCCCACCCCTGACTCGCCTCTATACTCTCAGATTATAATGGCCTCCCTCAGTCTGTCTTTCAGTTTCCCCCTCTCCGTCTCACTGAGTCATGTCATTTTTTTTTCTCTATCTCTCTCTACCTCACACAAACACACACACACACACACACGCACACACGAATGCACACAAGCGCAGAAAGTATTGGCTTATATTTCCCATGGTGTCTGCAATACATTCAGCTTCACTAGCGGCAGCAATGTACTGGAGCAAGGCACCTGCTGTGCTGAGCTGATAGGAAGAGAAAGACAGATACACAGTCACACAAACGCAGACACACACACACCATGAGCTTTTACATGCTCAATTATGGATGGAAAATGTAATCTTCCTCCGTCTGTAAATGCAGACATTGTGCACAACTACAAACTCGTACAAAATTACAACATTTTACATTCATACAAACAACACATTAAAAAAAACACATACAGACATACACATGAATATTGACGCACACATAGTTTGTGTTGTCCCGGTGGCTGAACGCAGCCCGTCTGCTACCGTTGCCTTGGTTACAGGCCATAGCCTTGTCTTGAGAGTTGCTTCAGGTCTCTTGCTTGCCATGTCGGCTATGTGTTGGCACTATGTGCGTGTCTGTCGCTTTTTTTTCCCCATCTTAGGCATATGTGTGTCTGTGTGTGCATCTGTGCTTTTGTGTGTGAGGAGCGCTGTGCGTGTGTGTATCGTGCCACAGCAGAGAGCACAACACATTATGTGACAATTTTACCAGTGATAAACGAATCATGGGTGCAATTATGAAATTAGATTGCAGTTTCTTGGATTCTGTAATGAGTCCACTCCCTTATGTTACTGTTTTATAATTGCCTATTTTCCTGAGAAAATGGCAGATGAAGTGTTTATCATTAGTGAGACTAAGGGAAGGGGAGCACCAGCACTGCTTATATGCATTTGAATTTAGGCCTAAGGGTTTCCAAATTTCTTTGTACCTCATTTAATATACCCAATATTTGCTGCTTTTCCAACAATTCAGTTCCCAGTGAGACAGTCCTTTACTTATCAGTAAAGCATGCCTTCGCCGAATTCACAGAAACAGATAAGAAACCTCTTTATTCATTTCCACTGACTGCTAAGTTTTAATGCCAAATTAAACTGTGTACCACATGCATATTTAAATAAACATGAAACAAAGCCCACGTCTCCACATGGTTGAGCATAAACTGACACTGCCTTACTTTCACATTTACCCTAAACTGCATACTGACAGAGCATCCAGAAGTGCTTGTTTTTATCTTTTAGTGAAATACTGAAAGCTATTTTTTTCATGTCCTTGTGTGTGAGGTAAAACAAAATTCCATTAACCAAAGCAAAAGATTAACCTAAATTGAATTTATCCAATTTCCTATCCTTTATCTTGTTTAAGGACATAAATGCTTTAATAATAAGCAAACTCCAGTTGATAAAAGCAAAAAACAGGCTTGATTTTATTAAAGCCTTTTTCTTTCATTACTACTTTTCTGTTTATCATTAATTTATTTCGTATCTTTGATTTACATTTGTGCTGGCCAAGAAAGGAATTTTTTGGACCACTGGTGCTATAAACTTGCTAGAGGAGGAAACAGAACCACTGACATGAAAGCCCTTCATTCAGTCTTCACATCAACAACAGAAACATGGCAGAACCTGGCAATAAGAGAGGCCCAACTAAATTTATCAGACAAAAAAATCTTTGTTAAGCTGCTTGGAGCAGACACAGCAATGACAGGTTGTAGTCATGGGCCATTACCAACACAGTGACAAAAACACACCACATGACAGTGCAGACAAAACTACTCACACCACAGCAAAAGTTGAAGAATGGCTGACAGCACAAATCAGATGACCGAGGAAGTTGAATCAAGCTAGTTTTAATAAAATATGCATAAATATCCATGGATTCAGTTATGCATCTATCACCCTTATTTTAGTAAAACTCATCCTATTTATTATAAACTATAAAATTAGCTTATACCGTAGTACACACACAATATAGGGGACATAAAATCACCACCCTCAGTTTTCGTATTGATTTTGATGATGTATAAAAGCATTTTTTTTAAATAAGGAAAGTGAGATGATATTAAGGTCACACATTCTGCTCTGAACCCTGTCTAACTGTATCACAAGGCACTCGGGATGGAAAACAAAGCTTGTTTAAAGTCTACCATTTTTTTATGGTGCCGAAAGGCAAATCTGTGGTTTTTGGATGTTTGGGACCCAATTCCATTCGCTGCATGACACACACTTCTCCAAAAGCTGTTTTATTTTAAGAAAGGCCTTATCTTAAAGACTGCCAACACTGTTATGGAGAAAAGATGGATTTTTAATGTGACAGAAATATGAATTAGAATGATTCCTAAAATTTTAAATAGTGTTTTGAATGAGAGGGGCAGACAGTGTGTAAGAAAACTTTATCTGGATCTGGCAAATTGAAAGTTTTATTTGCTGAGACAAGCATATCAGCACTTACAGAACATATACTGCAGTTTGCTTGAGGCTATTAAGATGATGGTTTACTTGTTATTCGAGGTGGTCTGCTGTATGCTTCTTTGGCTGGAGAGCTTTCGGACCACTTGTTTGCAGAGTGTACAGCTTTGTTTATAACATTATGAACTCTAAATCATAGCCTTCTATCATCATTAAAGGTTAAATGTGGGTTGTTGCACAGTTGTTTGGATTGCTAGTGAGGGGTAGGAATGACAAGGTTCTTGTTTCTTGGTTGTAAGTTTTGCAAAAAGATGAAATCAAGTCTATTCAAGACTAGGATTAAGCTGGAGTTACCAGAAAATATTAAAGCACTGAAATTAGAGAGATGGCAGACACTATATGGGGATGAGCAGAGAAGTCTTGTGGACCTGAAGGGATGTAGAAAGGAGGCCAAGCAGCAAGAGGGTCAGAGTGAAACCAGCCTGTGAGCCACCCAGACAGGCACACAGATAGACTCATTGATCAATTTTCCCACAAGATACCGGGAAATTAAGTGGGATAAAAAGAGGGATGAGAGCAGAGTGAGGTTGGTGGGGAGATCCCTGGCAGTCTGCCTCACTACTTCATCATGAAGACAGACGCAGAGAGAGAAGCCAGGGCACATTACAGCAGTCTCAGAGTCAAACCCAACGTGTGACTGTCTGATGCCAAGGACAGAGGGCAGACGCACTCTTTATCAGTTTCAGTGCTGATCGACCTGGACATCACATCATCACAATGACGGATTTTTTCTCCAAGCAGCTGGGATCCTCCGTCGTGTGTCATAGCTGACGTAGTGACACCCGCCACAGCTATGGACTGTTTTTAAGATGTTGAATTAAAAACAAACCCAACTAGATGAGACAGCGGTTGTCATAATAATCACTGTGCAGAAGGATGTGTGTATGTGACCGCTTTTGTGTACGCATCGTCAAGAGCCACAAGTACTGGTACACTGAGATTACACATAAATATGTGTGTGTGCAACAGTGAGTGACCTATCATGATGCGTTCTCACTGGAAGAAGAGACAGGCACAGGCTTCAGTGCCACAGTGAGAGGCAGAATGTCATTTTGATTCACTCTGAATGAGACTGATCCTGAGGGTTTTCACAGGAACACACACACACACAGAGGCAAAGGAGGGGAGCTCTGTCGAAAAGCCTCGTTGTAAATTACAGAGATCTCATTCAGACATGAGTCATCCTGTTCTTAACACGAATACACACACACACACACACACACACACACATATGCGCAGCTGTTCATTTGGTGCATCAATTTAAGAGAGTCATTTCTACATTTTCCATCGATTACATAAATGATGAAACTGAAATACACTGAATTACACACACAGACAGAAACATGCGCCACACACACCACACACATTGCTTTTACTGTTTTACAACGCAGAGAAGAATCATACAGAAAATAATTTGGTTCTCAATATATTTACATGAATAGGAAGCCAAATTATTATCACGCTGCAAACCTGCAAAGGTCTTTTTCCCACTCAGAACCAGTCTTGAATACATGTGACAGAAAAATAACTGACAAAACTGAGCTTGAACTAAATGATCCCTCATGACATCTGATGGTTAATACTAACTGGCAGACATTTAACATATAAAACAAATAAACTGTTCTAGTGGTATCTGTTAATTTCTCCTTTGGAAGAATCAATCATTTACTTCAATGTCTGTTAAACCGCAAATGCAGTAACAGTGATTATTTTTTTATCATATAACTATGGTAGCGTATGCTTTAAACTGTGCTAATTTATATATTTTTATATTCTGTATGCTATGTTAACCTATTGTTCTTAGTGTAGTACTAATATTTCTTTTGAAACATTTAAATACCTCCAGTATGTAAAACTGTCACAGTCACATTTGAAAGCAGCATAAGAACAAGTTTATAGGTGCACGAAATACATGTAATAATAATCTCATGTTACCCTGTGAACATGGGCATTTCCTGTAAACCTTCATGTTATGGCATCTGTGGTTGTTCTAAAATTTTGCAGAAATCTACAGAATTTTGTAGAAATGATGTTTTTTCATAGAATTGTAGTCATGTATCATTTAATACAGCCAGTCCTAAAAAGAAATGGTTAATCTCAACTTGAAAAATGGTTACTGTAAAATAGAATAAGGAATTTTTATCAGGACAAAGTAAATAAGAAATGCACTCAGGTAATAAATTGGTTTTGCACATGCAACACTGCACCTCCCCAAACACACACACATTTTAACATTTCGATGATTAGAATAAGTTTTTCTTTCCAAAGGTGTTTTCTTACAAAAGGTTTGAAAAATAATGTCAAACGGGCTCCTTAGCTCAGCCTTTTTGTAATTTAAGTTCATCTCAAAGGCAAACAGAACTACAAAAAGAGAATAAGCACAAAGAGAGGATCCTGAATTGTTTTGGCAAAGAAAAAGAGACAGACAGTTTCATAAAGTTGGAGAGACCCAAATAGGAAAAAAGGGATGAAAGAAGGGTGGAAGTGTATGACGAAATCTGAATTGACACAGAGGGACAGGCATAAAAATAGGTAGAGACATAGAGAAGAAGAAGAAGGAAAAGATGAGAGGAGGCCGTGTCCGCAAGTGGATTAGATACACAGGAGAGAGAAGAAAAGGAGAGAAGAAGTGATGCTATAGAAAGAAAAAGACATAGAGCTGAATCTGTACAGTCAAACCCGGAAGTTTTCTGGGCAGACAACATCAGAAAGTTAAGTATCCCACAAGTAACAGCCTTAAAAAGAACAATCAAATTAAATGCTTAAGCTCTAAAACAGCATGCCTCCCCTCCTTTCCCCTCAAAGCATCCTAAGTGTCAGACTTACTCAGTGCCCTCCCTACATGATTAAGGAGTGACACGACCAGCCATCAGCTAGCGCTCTGGAATCAGCTGGGTCTGAGTCAGCTGCCTGCTGCTTGGTTTCCCTGGGGAGGGAAAGGTCCGGGGTTGGCATGACAAAGATACTGAACTCAAACCGGAGCTGACTCACTTCACATGTCAGTGCACAGGCTGGTGATACTATTGGCTTTGATGATTTGAAGGTGAGGAGTCCACAGGGGTGTGAGGGGTGGCTTTTTGAACGTAATGAATGAGTGTCGAGGAAGCTGTGCATTTTCTTCCATGATGGTGTACAATTTTGCATTCTTAAACTCTGACATATGAAGAGATGTGTCAGAAAGCTTAAAACAAGCTCTGTGCGCCAGCATAGCTTCTGTCCTTCATCTCCTGCCTTGTATTTGTTTATAGCTCAGTCCCAAACAAGTTCTCTCCCATGCTTTTTGTATATCTGGGGTTATTTATTTTCTCAGACTGTCTCTCTCACCACTTTCTCTGTGAGAACCTCAGGGCAGGTTCTTTAGTTGTGCTATGGGAGCACTACACACACACAAACACACACACACACACACACACACACATTTATACACACGCAAGCCTGATTGATTTTTCATTGCCTGTCGAGGTATAATGTATCCCAAAGTGTTTGTGTTTGTTTTTGCTGGAAGGGCAAAATTGTCCCTCATTTGCTCTATCACACCTGGGAATGAATCAGAAGCTGAAAAAATGGTGAGATAGACAGAAAACAGGGGAGAGGCGACATCTGGGGAAATTGAAACGATATCAAGGGAGCTATAGAGCTATAGAAAGGGAAAGAAGGAAAACTGTAACCTACAGGGTTTTAGTCCCTTATTCCAAAAAGAGAGTTGGTGGTTGGATGAGGAAACAAGAACAGGCACAGAGAATTCATAATGATGTTTTTTCCACACATTGTCCTGATATTTCTTTCCATTTCACTGTGTTACAGCCAGAGAACAGTGGCAAGAGACAGTAGAGACAGTGAAGGGGAACTAGTAGGATGGAGGACATAGCTTAATGGAAAAAAAATGATACTTATGTGTTCTGTGTGTGTGTGTGTGTGTGTGTGTGTGTGTGTGTGTGTGTGTGTGTTGCACAAAGCATCTACAGTTAAGATTTTCTTAAAAATGCATGTTTATAAAAAGAACCTTGAACTTCCAATTACTTTATTTTTTAATTTTTAAACCTGCAGCACAGAATTTTTGTCTCCCCCCTCTGGTAGCGATATTAATGACAACATAATGCACTCAAAACCAGGAAGAGGCTCTACAAGTTGCTGTTTGCTTGAGTTGCTACAGCTGTTCTCCTCTCCAGCTAAAGCAAACCAGTTTAGTTGCTTTACCTAAAACAAATCACAACCGGTGTGCCAGCATTAAAAATGTTCACAGAACGCCTTTTGTGAGGGTTTGACAACAATGGATGTTCTCTCTTAGGCCTTTGTTACAGTCCCAGACTTCAGCCTGAAGTTTTATCTTTTGTCCATGAATGCTCAGTAGAACTAGATATGAAGTAAACTTAACATAAAACTTAGCTGGTCACATTATCATGTAATTGCAGCTTAAGTTTGCATTTGCAGTTGCACATGCATGCAGCTGTGTTAATCACTACATAAAAACACATTTCCCACATCACACGACGCTTGGGAGCACAAGTGCAAAGTTCATAGAACGAAAGACTTAAAGCTTATTGTGTGAATACAAAAGCGAGACAAAAAAATAAAGACTTAAGAGGATAGAGCATAGCACTAAGAGAACATAAGCTGACAGCTTAAGATAGGCTCATGAAAGAAGTGAAATGCTGTTAAATACTTTTAAACTGCATGACAATGATTATAAAACCCACATAGGCCATACATGCACACACTGCATTATGTTATGCATAATATAAATTTCAAAAGTGAATTCATCTTTCAATGTTATTCATGCTTGCAAAGCATTAAAATTAATCAGTAATTATATTGAATGAAGTCTTTAGGACAACCTGTGCTCTGTAAAGTGCATTACATTAGTAGATATGGTGCAGGTCTTAAGTCATGGAGCACTGTGCAGGGAGATAAGGTGAAAGAGAGGATGACAGGAGAGAAAAGATTAAGAGCAAGAGTGAAGGTGATTAAACTGAAAAGATGAAGATTAAACATATATATCGCCACTGCACTGCTGTTAAATAGCTGTATCTTTCATCCTTTTTAAGAAATATTACAAAAGGTTTCCTGTTCTTTGGCAGGCAAAAGTATTTACACTGTCAAATATGATTCTGTGACTCATACTAGCGGTGTAGCAAAAATAGGTTGGCTTGAGAAATATTTCTCATCCTCATTTTCATTGATGAATTGCTCACTGGCAGATTGGCAGCTCTGTGACCTCGTAGCTCGCACGATGTGTTGAGAACATGCTGTGAATGAGTCAGTCATGTATATACTGAAATGAGTAACATGAATGTGTCTGGTTCTATACTTGTTTGTGCAACGGAAAATAAAGAAAAAGGTGCCAAACCAAACATTTGTTAAATACTGAAAATAGTCACGGCAGTCTATTTTTTAATTTGGAGAAATATGGAGAAATAATTCCTCAAAGCTATTTTCCCGAATTTTAGAATATGACCCTGACAAAACTAATGTAATGGTGAAAAATATAATAATATATTTTATAATAATATTACAGTTAAGAAATGACATTTTCAATTACATTATAATAATGTCTGAACTACTCTCACTTGTCAACCAGATATATCTCACCACCCACTTGTTAAACCAGTAAATTAAAACAAACGCACCACATGCGCAGAAGCTAGCAGGCAATAACCTAAAAGACTGTGGGATAAACATTGTAATTTATAAAGTGTAAAAATGTTCAAAATGTAGATGACTAGCTGTATTAATTCATAATCTTTATAAAATAGAAAGCACACACTCAACAGCCAGTTACGCATAAGTAAGCTTCATGGCGTTTTAAAGTATGTTTCAACCATCCAGTTAGCCTTAATTCCCTTTTTACTGTTAGCTTAATGTTAGCACGATGTCACGTTAGCTCGAGTGTAAACTACCTAGCATAACCTTGCACAACATTTGACAGATGCCAGTTAAAAAAATGTTGCAATTAACACGTTTAAAGTTTAATCAGCGCTTCATTTACTGTAATGTTTTTTGAAACCAGATCTTAATATTCACATATAAAGAATTAAGGGATGAGAAGAGATGTGAAGGAAAAGTGGTGAGAGATATGTTGAAAACTTACAAGTGAGGTCACTCAAGTAGAGTTGCCACCCGTCCCGTTTTTCCCAGATTTGTTCTCTTTTTCACCAGCTGTCTGTCCCGGGGAAATAAAAATCTCTCCCGGGACACAATTTGTCCCGTTTTTTGGGGAAAATGCTAAAACCTCATTTTATTTCCTTCGTTCTGTAGTCTAGAAAGGTCCCCCGTGCTTCTGCGGCTATTTAAAATTGTCTCTGTTTTCTTCCCGTCTATGCGTACGTCACACGCGCGCGCCCTAGCGCTCATAGCGGCTCTAGGGAGGGAAACTTGACCCAAGTCCGCGCTGAGGTCTTCTTTTCACCATTTGAAGTGGGAGGAGAGACGACTGACGAGGAAGGAGATGGAGCAAATACATGCAAGCCACCAGCACGAAAGAAACGATATACTAGTCACATCCCTGACTGGGCGACACTGAACTGGTAATAGTGGCCGAGCCCTCCGCCCCAAACATTTGGTCGAGTGTCTCTTTTTTTTTTACAAATCCAAGGTGGCAACCCTACACTCAAGGCATAATTTATCTAATTTAAAAATGGAAAATTATGACATGTTTAAAATGATTAACAGGTCTTACAAACAAACAGTAACAAACAATTGAATCTAGTACATACATGTGGAAACCTATATGTAAGACCTTTTGTTTCCTTATATTTTGTAGCTGCTTTCACCAATATGTGTGAGGAAATTGAAACCAGATCACTTAGTTTCAGTATTCTGGTATATTCCTGACACTGATGTGTAATAAAAATCATTCAGATTGAATTTGATATGGAACAAGTATGTCCATTTATATATCCATTTGCTTACTCTGGCTGCTCCTTGACACAAAGTTCATTTTACCACTACAGCATAGCTTAAAACATATACAGTGCGGTGTGTGTATGGCTGTATGTTTCTCCTCAGTTCCTATGCTCCTTAACTTGAGTCCTTTTTCCACGTGGTTCGAGAGGATCAGCATCATGGTGATCCTGCTCAACTGTGTGACACTGGGCATGTACCAGCCCTGTGAGAACATCGACTGCACCTCGGACCGCTGCCAAATACTGCAGGTACAGTAGACAACTGTATGTGTTCCTGTGTGTGTGTGTATTTTTTTTTCCCTGTGTGTGTAAGAACAACATGTCAGCACACTGATGAAGAGATGGAACAAAATGATCAATTATTTGTCATAAATTCAGAGCAACTCACCATTCATCTTGTCACTGTTCCTCAAGCTGTGATACAGACAAACACTGCAGCTAGAATGTCTCCCTTCTGAAAGATTCATATTTTCTACCATTCTGTAAACAAGGAAGTGGGACTTACTTGGTTTAATGCAGTCTTTTGGAGCCACATGTGACTTTGTCACTTTGCAATGAGAATACACTTTTGCAAACAAGTAACAGCACTGAAATTTGTGGTTGTGGATGATCACAAAGTTACAGCTGACAAATTTTGAGCCCCTGGCTTTTATTTCTACTACTGCTGGAATTTGTTGTTTAAATTACTGTCTGAATTTTAGCTTGACGAAACTTTTGACCTGTGTAAAAAATTCAAGACTGGTTAATCATTTCATTGAGGCCTCATATGCTTCAGACATTTAGCACTGTGCTGCACTTTTGTATGTGTCCGGTCTTGTCAGATCAATTCCAATATGGTTATTCTATTAATTATCGAGGCTCTAACATGTCAGGAAAAGGTGCACCTCATTCTCAAGATGACTTATCGGGAGGAAAAGTCTTTGTAGGTCCCTGGTTTAATGTGCTTGGCCAATGGTTGGTTGTTTTCTTGTAACAGATCATCTTTGGCTAAAAAATTACTTATTGAGTGTGATTAACACAATTTATATACTTGTGTTTAAGCATATTAATTTTCACGTTGTTTATGTATTTATTTTTTGCCAAATTGCTTTTTTTTAAGCTGTGTCGGGCAGATGTTGGTTATGTTTTAATACTATAATTTGCATTATGGTTGAAAACTCACTGTGTGCCTTTAGGATTGTAATGTTTTTCACCAAGGGAAATCTGGCAGACTAAATTTTGGGTTTGACAGTATAAAATCTAACTCAGCCTCTGATGCTTTGTGTTGGTTTTAATCTCTGTTGGCCTCAAAATGTGTCTACAGTAACCAGCATCAAGGTGTTTGCTGTATGTTTGTCAATGTGCTCTTGCTATGTTTAACAATTACACTGATGTATCCCACTAGCCTACAGCACATTAGGGTGGATTATCATAGCAAATAAAGCCCCCCCCCGGACCAAACTGTGATAGGGTTTATGCATGTCATTGGATTTTTCTCCTCATTGTGCAGAGGTTTTGAGTAAAAATTTGATGGTGAATTTAAACTAGGTGACACATCTTCCTGCTTCACTAACTCTCTTCCTCCTTCTACCTCTCGCTCCAATGCTGTCTTTACTCCTCCCTATGTTGCCATTCCCCCACCCCACACACTTGCTCATTCTCTCTTCCTCCATCCTTTGCCTCTCTAACAAGCATATTGTCTCCCCAGGTAGTGTGAGGGGTCCTGATCTAGTGGTTGCTAATGGTAACGGGAGGGATTCTGCTGACAGAGCTTAGATTGTTAGTGTGGCCCTCACGTTTCTCTGGTCCTCTGAACTACAGAATCTCTGCCTCACTTCCCTGGAGTAAAAAGATAATGTTAAAAGCCATAAAACAAAGTACATTACAGCAGGATGTGTACACATATCTGTTACAAAGGGTTAAAATTTGGACTTTGAATGAAGAGTTTCAAAGTTTTATGTGGTACACCTGGATCAATGCCTAAAAGTGCAATCAAACCAGCATCAGACTAAACCAAGCCTCTTAACCACTGCATACCATACCACCTTAAATCAATACTGGAGTGACCACAGAAGTTGTTAAAAACAAGGATATTTTTTTTATTTTAATTTTTTAATTAAAAAGGCCTACATCTGTTCTTATTTTCGTGTATTTTAGTTTTCATTTTTGGTAATTAGATGGAAAAATCATGTAGTTTTATTTGTTTTTACATAATTGGCAGACTTTAAAAATATTTTAAAAAATATTAGCAAATTGAACAGGGGCTGGTTGATATGTACAATAAGATTATATCTCTGTACTTTCAGTCTGAATGGAGATTCACAGTATTGTCTCGGTATTTTCTACACAGTGGGCTGAACATCAAGTTCTAAGTTATGCCACACAGATGCCACAAGCACATGGTGGAACTGTGACACTTTGTAAAACTGAGATTAAAACAAAATGCAATGACAGAATTTCCTTTCCTTTTTAAAAATATGCAGTTGTAAATGAGGTACATGGAAATTATATAAAATACTGAAAATAGAAGGGCTGTACAAATGGCTGTGTGATAAGATCTAAATATCAATCAGTCATCATTTCTGACCAAACCTTGTTATCAATGCAGCGTCAGTCTCATATCACCAGATCAATACTGTATCAATATATTGCCCAGTCCTAAACTCAGCTTGTACAACTGCTGACAAAATAAAAGTACTTTTAATTTTTTTCTTATCAAATAACTTAGATACTGATTCTTGAAAAACAAATTGCTACAGACTTTTTCTATACTTTTAGGGGGCACAAACAAGTTTTAAAGGCAATATAATCTTTCAACACGAGTATATAGAAATAAAAGCTGTCTGCATGGCCAGTCCGTATCATATGTGTCATTTGGATGATCTGACCATTCAACACTAACCACTGACCTATTGTCTTTAGAATAGTCCGTTTTAATCACAGTATGACTTTAATTTTGTTTGGTCAATCAGCCAATGGAAAAAACTGAAAATATCCAAACTGCTTTTCAGTTTAAGCCAAGAAGTTAACAAGCTCACAGCCAAAACCTGCCACTGAGAAAGAGGAAATTGTACTCACTGAAAGGAGATGGATGTCCTCCTTGGCCAGATTTGTCTCTTTATAAGTCATGTCTGTATTTGCATAGTCATCTCATGCAAATGAAAACTTGTTATTGTACCTAAAATGGATTTGAATGGGACAGGACTCATTATACCTCCAAAGCAGCACCTGTTCAAATGGAACAGCTTCAAATATTCAGAAAACACAGAGACACTTGTAGGCACTTGCAGAACGACTGTGTCGGGAATTTTCCCTTCCTGTTTTTTAGTGAGTGTGGAATGAATATTTGTCCTCATGGTGTAAATGGATTTATGCACTGATTATTTTCATCATTGACTCATTCCACAAGTAGAAAAAGGAACACATTCATATTTTATTTCATATAGTCCACCATCACATTCCTGATGACCTACTTAACATCCGCTCTTCCTGCCATTAAAGTGTCACAATGACGGCGTATGAAGTAGCTTCCACACCATCTCATATTTCAAATCATGAAAGGGTCTACCACAAGACAGCCTCAACCACTTTACAAATCACATTGAGTATAAAACCTGATAGGCTGACATAAGAGGAAGCTAGCAGTAGTGACAAATAAATATGATGAATTCATTCCCCTTTCACTTAAGAGCGGAGCGCGACAGGGATCCAACTGGTGCAGCCAATGTCGGATTACACGTGAAGCGTGCAGGCTGCATTATTTATAAAAACATCATTTAAACACCATGTGAGACTGATCTTCTTGTCTTTCCCACTGCATGCTGGGAGCTCTGTATGTGTGTGTATGTGTCATTGAATGAGTATGAATGTGAAAGGCTGGCTTCAAATGTATTTCAAGGAACTGTCATGCCTGTATGTACAAAACTATTCCCGAACAAGTGCAGAAAAAGCACAGATTTATACACTTACAGCCTTGTGCACATGTGTATGCTGATACACACACCCACAAGTGCACAAATTTAGATGACTGTTCATCCCATCTCTTGACTACTGCTATTTCAGACAAACAAACCCTACCACTGTCAGTGCTGCAACATAAATAAATCCTCAAACTTTTACACACATTTTATCCAATTTAATGTGATCCAACAGTACAAACACCATTTTCGGGTTTTTGACAAGTGCTGAGTAAAAGGAAACACTCTTTTTCCTCCAAGTGAACCATATAACTCCAAGTTGTCCAATGTACCATAAACCAGTAGTTTTTAAACTGCGCTGGGTTATTGTTGATGCTCCAGTTTGTCAATTAACTTCTGCCATTAAACCCTAGAAATGTATTATTCTTGTGAAAGATTATTTTCATATTGCAGCATGTGTATTTGCCTAATATGTTGATTGGACAAATTCTATTCTCAGGGCATACTAACTGCACTTTCAGAGCCTGGAGCAACAACAGAGGTTGACTTTACTTTAAACTGGGCTGCAGTGGCAGCAAAATTTTTATTCTATTTGGAATAGCTTAGATGCTTTTGTGCACAGGATGACAGGATTGAAACGAACAGTAAAGCTTGTCACCATCTAAAATCTAAATTATGACCTTTTTTTTTTTTTTGTGAGCGGACATGCAGCCTCATTGTATATTTGAATTTTAGTCCTTAAAATTCTCTGTGTCAAGAGATAGCAGCTTGAGTTATATATAGTAGGAATATGTAACAAGGCAGCAACCACAGTCATACAGCCTAGGGGAAGAGCACTGGGAAAGAGTTTTGTTACAAAAATACAATGGGAGGTTTAGCTAGTGATCTGAACATAATAATGCAAGCAGGACATGGAAGAGAAATAAGCTCATCTGTCTCTCTCTCCATTTATCTCTCACTGTCTCTTCTCTGTCTTTGTTTTCTCTGAGGTTTGACCTGGATATCTCTCACTTTCTTTTTCCTGTTCACGTCTTGCTCACTTGTGATTCAAGTATTAAAATGTGGGTGGGCACACATTGCGCACCATATGTTTTGTGTTATATTTTATTAGTGGAGCCACATGTTCCTGGGCTCACATAAACCAATTAAGCCCTATTAAGCCGTTAGAATCGTAATTTTAAGCTGGCTGAAGCAACAGCCACCCATACTATCATAATTACTACTAGAAAGCACATAAACACACTAAGAGGGCACATCAGTCCTGAACGTAATCTAGGAATTTATTTTTAGTATGCATGCAATTAGTTGATGATTTTTAGTGTTTGAAAGGGCAGTTGGATGAGAATAATCTGACAGGTCCTGTAAGCTTCAGGGTGCTGTGGAGTGTAAACTTACTCACTCAAAAAGTGCTAAAATTGTCTTTGAAAGGTGGAAAGTAGAAGGTTATGGATCTATTTGAGTGTTTATATAAATATATGGGTATAAAATAAGAAAGCTTGTGGGTGAGAGGTGTGCACATGTACTTCAGGATACATGTGCCATTTTGATTACTTTTTTTTATTTTATTTCGTGGTATCAAAGGAAGTCTTGGTATCAAAAGAAGCACCAAGGAGTGCTTTAAAAAAAGATCCCCACACTCAAAAGGGATTATCAAGTGCTCCTCATTAACCGAGAACTGATTTAGAAAAAAATTAAGGGGAAACTTTGACAACAGCTTGAGCCTTCTAATTCCTTGAAAACACCACAGACGAACAGATGTCTTGCTTGTGTGCTTAAAACAAAAATGTTATTTGCATCTTTTTCTCACTCGTGTCCTTTTGTCCCCCTGTTTTCTTTTCTTAGGCCTTCGATGCATTCATCTACATCTTCTTTGCATTGGAGATGGTGGTAAAAATGGTTGCCCTTGGGATCTTTGGCCGTCGTTGTTACCTGGGAGACACCTGGAACAGGCTAGACTTCTTCATCGTCATGGCTGGGTACGCAACTACATCATAATGCTAGCATTAATTCTACTTCTAGTAAAGATACATGTTGTGTTTTTTAGGCCGTGTATGTTATGTTGTGTGTAAAATGAAATCTTGTGCGCTTCCAATTTGTGTGGCTACTTTTGATGGGCCTAGAAAGCTGTAATACAAAGATTTTGACTATTTGGATTTGGTCTTCTGCTTCCAGTCTACTTCTGTTATACTTTTTTTGGTGAGACTGCAACACAGACATACAGAAGAGTATTAGGAACGTGGATAAAAAAAAAAAAAAACAAGGAGGAAGATTTTTTTAAATTTTGCAATTTGAGAAAGAGGTCATAATTCTGAGAATTAAGTTCAAACTAGGAAATAGTTTTTCTTTACATTTTGAGAAAAAAGTCAAAATTTTGAGAATAAAGTCAAAATGAGGAAGTTTTTTTTGTTTTATTTTTTTCATTCACTTTTGAAGTGCATAATGAAAATATATCTTCCTCATTTTGACTTTTTTCTGACCATGACAGTCTTCCCTACAGACCAGCCACAGGCTTGTTTGATAATTGAGTCTAACAGACAAACCTGGGACATTTACCTTACTGGTATCCTACTCATGGCAACGACTCTCCATGTGAAATTTCACTTCATTGAGTATCTGGAAATGTTAGTATCAGTAGTTTCAGAATAGGCTAAGAGCTGAGATATGTTTACATTTAGGTGACAAAATGCTCAAGCAGCCTTATGGACTTTTGTTTATGGGGAATGAAAGAGTGGAGTGATATAAATATTCTGTTCTTTCTTTCTAACTATACTGTTCTTTGATATAACTATTAGTATTGTTAATATTTTGTTTAACATTCTTTTTCTACATAGCTAACAGAGAAAAGCTCTGAGAGTACACTGAAGCACTACTCCCACTCCTTCTTCTACCTGAAAAATTGTGTTTCAAGAAAAAACAAGTTTGCATGAATTATAGCAGTGTAAATTTAAAAAAGGCTTAACCTTGAAACAGTTCATTTGGAAAATATGTTCTGCAGGAAGAAGACACACGCTGTAATTTGTATGAATTAGTAATTTTTTGGACTCATTTGCTCCAGTATTTGCTTCCCTCCTCTGACTGCAGCAGACTGTAAGCAATGCTTCAGTCCAGTGTCTGCTGCTTCTTTCAGTATAACTGTTAGTTAATGTGTCTTCTCAGCTCTCTATGAAAATCACAGAGAAGGTTAATAAAGCTGTCAAGTGCCATCAAATGATGCATGATTTTAGTCGCTCCAGACATTTCACATTTACCTTTTGCGACTGTGTTGCACTCATGATGTAATATTACAGGCCACCAAAACTGTCTCATGAATGAGTAATCTGTCACTTTATGTGACTTAATGTTTTCAGTTCCTGGTTTGCTTTAAGCGCATCATACAAACACTAAACTAATGTGAACAAAATATTGTCGTTTACATGTGTTTCTCATTTACATGTTGGTAAAATTCATTCAGTACAAGTCCTGCGTTTGTTATCAAATAAAAAATAAACAACAAATCTTGCAAAGTATTTCCAATCTGGCCAAAATAAATAATTTTAACCAGGTGATAAACCTATGTACCATTCTTGCCAAGTTACAGACAAAATATTAATAGTGTAGAAACAACATCATGACACACATTCTTTATCAAATAAATTAATATAAATTTGAATAAAGCCAAAGACACATTTTGCCAGTGGACTCATTATACATGCAACCCTGTGTGAGGTGTCCTCTGAGAGCGAAACATTAAGGCAACAACCTCCAGTACACTGCCACAGACACTACAGTAGAGAAAACCAAGAGCGAGAATGCTGCAGTATGCTAAGGTAAGGGGTATTCACTAAGGTAAAGGTGAAAATTTACTGTAATTTTTAGCATCCTTCCACATTAATGAAAACAAGACTTGAAACCAGGGCACAGATGGCAGAAAAGTTGTTTTGATGTTTTAGACGAGCACATATGTTTAAATTGAAAGTTAAAAGGGGTTTGGAATGCAGACAGGAAGAAGGAAAGAAATTAATAAATGAAAGACAGAGACTAGGAATTCAAAAATGAGTGTTTGAGAAACACCGGTGCTGAAATATTCTTAACACCTGCTCACAAGGCCACACAAATCCATTGTAATATTGTTTAAGTTGTTGCGCAAGTTTGATTTGTTCTTATAAATTGTCCATCACACACACTTGCCACAACACACACACACACGCTTGCTAAATTAATGCATCTGTGCAAAACAAAAGCAAACACACCTGCTCAAACACCTGCTTTGTAGAAAGTGAAATGAGAGGCTCAGTGTGTACACGTTTGTGTGTGTGTGTGAAAGAGAGACAAAGATGGATGAGGCGAGTGGCTGGTATAATAGTAGACAAAGAAAGGCAGAGAAACAGACTTGGTAGGGTAAGTGGAGGGACATCCATCTTCATTTGAAGATCCCTAGTGAATGCTCATAGCGTGCTTATTGTGGCAAAGAATCACACACACAGAGATTACAGTCTGCCAGTTCATGCTCTTTGAGTTGTCTTTATCTAAGGAGGCTTATGTCTGTATGCTTATGCCTTTATGTAAATGCCTCAACCTTCCCTCTCAGCAGAATTTATTAGATGAACATCTCGGCTAATTGCTCAGGGCAATGCCAAACTTATTAGACCAAATCAAAGCTGACAGTCTGCTATGAGATCCATGTCTGTCACCAGCAGGCACCTACTCGCTGTCGCCTGTTAACCTCCTCCCTCAGTCTCTTTCTTTTTATTTTGCACATGCTCGGATGAACATCTTCCCTTCTCATCCCTCCTTCATGCCCCATACAGGCCAAGCTTCTGTCCACACAGTCTCTAAAGGAGGTTTCATGCTTTGGCTGCTTTCCTTGCCAAGCAAAAAGTCCCTCCTTGAGTTTGGTTTTTTTTTTATATTGTACCCACATGGTTTGTTTTGGCCTAATGCACAGCACTGAGACTCATTTTTTTACAACCTGTCTGGTATCTGCAGCAATTACTGAGACCAGCATGTCTTCTTGCATATGTCTGCTAAGATTCGTGATCCAGAGATGGAGCACAACTCAATTTTACTAGATAGTGCTCTCGCCACCATGTCTATGTCAATGTATGCCAGAGATCAGTCGAAAAGTTAACAGGTAAAAAGAAATGAGGAAAAGACCTTTTCAGACTTAACAAGGCTGACTGATGTTTGTACTCGTAAAGCATATTAAGGAGCTGTATCTTGGCTTTACCTTGTGGACATACTGTACCTGGTACATTGTTTTTATTATATATGCAAAGAAACAACAACCTGATAACTTTTTTGTGGACCTGCCCTTCTAGTCCTCATTAGCTTATCTGTAATGCATAATTTAGAAGGACAAATCAAGTCAGCGCTGGAGCTGTAGTATGCGATTTTTATTGCTTTCTTCTTTTAGCTGTCAAAAGCAAGATTTAAAAAAAAAATCTAAATAATGCAGAAACACTCCTCCTCTTGACACAGAACTTTAACTTTGATGGTAACTTTGATGAAGGTATGTTGTTGATTTGAAAGTTAAATCACTACATATTTTACATGTCCAGATTTAAGACCCAGCCTCTTTTTTCTTTTCTCACATGTTAATTCTGCACTCCTCTCACTAGGTCTACCCTTGGTTTTCCCTGAGGCTCTGCTTTTCATATCCATATCAACATGCACGCGCACACGCACGGACACACACACACACACACACACATGGACACGCATACATGCACATACGCACTAGACACATAAAAGCATAAATGAGATGAAGGCATCACAAGCAAAAAAGGAATATGAAAAATAGAGAACAATCATAAAAAGAACGCTTCCGGCAGTCCACTAATTACCCTCCCAAACACAGCGGCCTGATTGATGTGTACAGGAAGAGACACTTCTATAGAGCTCACACACACACACACACACACACACACACTCATAAACACACAAATAAACACACACGCACGTTTGCATACACACAGTGTGCATGCACACACTAAAAAAGACACACATATTTAAAGACCCACACACATATTGGCACATCTGTGATCTTCTGTTCTCTCTTTCACTTTATTTGCTACTCTTTCTTCCAGATGCAACTGGATCACAAAGAAAACAATGCACGTGCTTTTAAATGCATCTCTCTGGCTTTTGTGGGTGTCATCTTTACAATAATTTATTACTGCCCGTGTAACCTTATCGAGCATCATAAGAAGCCCAGTTTCCTTTAAGTGCACTAGAGGGAAGACATGTATGTTTAAATAGTTTCAAAAATCTCATCTTAGCCTTGTGTTCAGTCTCTCAGCAGGTCATCAGAGCTACCACAGATATTGTAATGTCTGATGCACATTTAATAACACCACAAAGCCCAGCCGGAAACGCCTGGCCCCAAGACAGCTGTTGTGCTCTTCTCTATTCTGACATTTTCATCAAGCTGCCATATGACATTTTTTTACTTTAGACCGCACCAGAAAAAGACAGCCAGTAACTTCCCTCTACATGATCCTAAAGATACATTCTTTCAAGTGTGAGGCTCATGAGCTTTACTGTAGATACAAAAGAATTAGACTGTTGCCTCAAGTCAGAGAAGTATTTTTCTTGAAAGAGTGGTCTTGCTCCCTTACATGTCACTGCACATTTGGATTTAGATATTTCACTCCTATATGAATACATCTTCAGTTATTAAAGCAACTGCCTGACGGCTGTACAGCAGTTCAAGCCCTTTTTACATCAGTAATCCTCCTCAAGTGTGAGTTGTGGTGTTACTCTATGGGTGACTGCACTGTGGTGGGCAAGTGGAAAGAGCTTTCCAGTAAGATTAATGATGTATCACATTATTGTAAGTGACATGGTGCATAAGTCTATCTATACTGCAGACAGTGAGCTTGGCTTGTTTTGTCAAAGCCAGACGATGTGCTTTTGGTGTTTAAGCTTGTGTTGGTATTATACTGTCCCAACACTGATGTAGCCTCAGGCACATTTATCCAGCACAAAGACACACTGAGCTACTATTACACAATGTACACTATTCACACACGTATACATGCATACTCTTTGAAACACCTCTACTGGAAAACCCATTCACTCACTTGAACTATCTTATGATTATAAAAGCAACATGTAGTATGAGTTTGGTACAGTCAAACAAACACACACTGCTTTCACACACACACACACATGCACACATGGCAAAGCGTGGCTATTCTCCTGTGAAAGTGGTTTGAGTTTGGGGGCACAAACAGCTTAGCCATGCTGTGGAAATGACTTGCTAACAGATGCCAGGCTCCGACTGAGCCACAACATCCTGCAGGCAACACTTAGAATAGAATGAATCCCTCTTATCCCGCTCTCTCTTTCTCTTCCCCCCTTTCATGTTATTCTTCCCTTTTGATTCTTTGTCACTTTATCCCCCCTACACTTTGTCTGGAGTGTTGCAATGCTCTTCAGATTACATTCCCCATACTGTTAAGGCTCACAGAGTTCTGGGAGGGGGGGACAGGTGAAACTTGATCAAAGAATGACCGCTGATGTTGAATCGTGAGCAGGGACCTTTGGTCCAGCTAAAGCCGTGGTAATCCCTCTCTGTCATACTTTGATCCAGTAGCTAACCCAGGTAACTACAGAAACGTTAAATTAGCTCTCTCGCTGTGTTTTCTTTGTCCTTCCTCTGTTTATCCAGGATGGTAGAGTACTCGCTGGACCTGCAGAACATCAACCTGTCGGCTATTCGCACAGTGCGTGTCCTTCGGCCACTCAAAGCCATCAACAGAGTGCCAAGTGAGAACATTTCAACTCTTCTTTTTGTGTGTGTGTGTCTGTGTGTATTTGATTGTGTAGAGATCTGTGAAGTGTAGGCTGTGTGCTCTCATGTGCCTATATGTGTCCGTCAGTCTACATAAACCACAAATACATCTGTATGAAAATTCATGTATCACATATCTTACTTTTTTCTGCACCCGCATGCCACCTGTTCCCTGTAGGGATCATTACACATTCATCTTATGCTTAATCACACATCCTGCTCAGGCCCCAAGTCACAGCTTTATCAGATTTACAAACCATCCATCAACGCTGCCTGACTGATCAGTCCGTGACCATAACCCTCTTCCACTCATCTAAAACTTAGTTCTTGGTCAAACTTTTTCACCCGCATTGATTTATTTTGTCCTGCTGACCTATCAGGCAGCTCTTAATCATTGTAAGTACCAATTAGCCTGCCAGAGCTAGATTTAGACTGGTAGCATAACTTAGTTCCAGCACTTAAGCACTTTGCCAAGTTTTAGCAGCTTATACAAATAGTGGGTAATGAAGATTTGGGTAAGTGGTCAGAAATCATTTTACAGTTTTTTTGTTTCATTAATTGTGTTATTTTTCTGTTACCTAATGTGTTCATAAGAGAGGGTGAAAATAATTCATTGATGTACACTTTGTCTTTTCCAGTCTTGAACTCATCAGAGTGAATGAGAAGAACTCTTAGGTTAAGTCCTTATCAATTGGCCTAGAAGTCCTCCTCCCTGCAGAAAATCTTGATCAAATAAAGCATATAAACTTATATACAGGAACTTTTTCCCTCTGAAGTCACATAGAAAGACTTTAAAACATTCCACTTCTACTTTTAAATAATCATGAAGTAAGTCCGCAGCAGATGGAGCTGATTGCATGAAAGCCCTGTTGCTTAATTCAGTTCGTACCTTGGGGACAGTCACTTTAAATGCTGCAAGAAAAAGAAATCTTTTCTATTGACTGTAAACAAAAGGTTTTTGTAGTGAGTTGAACAGACAGAGTTGTGCATCTTTATAAGCCAGCATCTCATCCTCCCCCACCTTTTCAACCAATTATTTAACCTTTTAAAGTTAAATATCCTTTTAAATTGCTTGTTGCCGCATTTAAAAGATCTCTGTGACACATACATACGCACAACTGCAAAATTACAGCCTCTCCTCTACTTGGAGCAAATTCTCTGTTTTGTTTTTTTTTGCTCATCGCACAAGTGTCCAATCACTGCAGACTCTTCATTTTTCATATATTTACCTAAAAAGGCAGACCATCATAAGTTGATTCCAATATTCCACATGTTTACAAAGTCAGTTTACTTTTTAGGTGGAGCTATCAGCAGGAACCTACTCAGCCAAATATTTCAAGCAGACACAGCAGTAGCACTCAGAAAATATGGATGTCAATTACATTATGTTTCAAGAGGTTTGATTAGGAGATTGTGTGCAGCCTACGGTGCATAATGTTTCAGAAACAAGAGTACAGATTGTGAAAAAAAACACGTTTTTCTAAAGTTACATGTGTTTGTTAGCGTATGCATGGTTGATGCAGCAGATGCATGTGTATACTGAACTGTATATAGTTGGCATTTGTGTAATATACATGTGTATGCATAAGCCTACTTGTAGTTTCTCCTGTTCATATTTTTTATTCTGTGGTTTTCTTTATGTGTATATATGATGTGTGCATACTGTTGATGCTTATGTTGCTATCAGTGAACTGCATGTGTATGTGGTAGCTTGATTTCCTCCCCATCCACGACCCCATTAGAGATGAGGAAGCATGGGGATAAAGCTATTTGTTCCTTGTTTTGTCGGATCGTTACCTTGCCCACAGATACAAAGAGAGCATGAGCACACCCTGACCCCTCACACACCTCAATTTGTAACCCTCCGACAAAATGGGAGATAATAGTCTTGAGCTGTGTGTATGTGTGTGTGGGCGCACTGTTGTGTTAGACTTATTTTTTGATGAAACTTGTGTAAAATAGAAGGAGTACTTGCCAGAAAAGGAGTGGGGGGATGCAACAAAAGCTAACTAATGTTTGGAAAAGAAGAAAGTCGAGTAGAGAAGAGAAGAGAATATTTATGCTCTTAAGTTAATAGTGCAGGCAGATTGTTGTAAATGTGTATCCACTGTGGTGCAAGGAGAGGCATCTATCTTTATCAGAGAACAGCAGAAACCGGCACTCTGGTACAGTCACTAGGAGGAAGGTAGAGAAGGTAGAGAGAGAGAGAATAGAAAAAACACAGATAAAAAGACTGATTTGTGTGATATACTGTTCTCTGTTGTTCCAAGTCGCCTGAGTTTGCTTTTGTTTGCATGTATCTTTATCTTTTTAACTCTTTTTTTTCAACTTTCTTTTTTTGGCACTCCCAATTTTTTGGCACACCCTGGGGCTGCGTCTCATTCTCATTCTTTCTCTCTCCCCCTCCATTCGTCTCTCCCTCTCCTCACCCAATTAGTCCTAATGGAACAGTGGCCTAATGACAGGGACCCTGGGGAACAAACACATTTAGACTCGCCTCCAGCTGCCACCAGAGACACATACACACCAGCAACGCTACTGCTTTTCATTTAATACCAGTTGATGAGACAAACTATCCACAGGAGGGAAGAAAAAAATGCCAGAGGAGAAATTGGGTGCTTACTCACCTCAAGTGTTCTTACTTATGTGATCTTAAGATGCAATTTTTATGCATTTCAACATTTCAGTTCCATTTGTTTCAACAAATTAATCTCACATCAATCTTTGATTCCAGACCTTTTTTCTATGGAGACCCTAACCAAAGTCAGGGTTGAACTTGACTTTAATAGAATACATCAATATAAAATTATGACAGAGAGGATGTCTTGCATCTCATTTACTCTTTTGCTTGGCTGAAAAAAGTGTTTAAACAGAATGTAAACTATTGACAATCAATTCATTGTACACACGCAGATACTCGTTTGTTTACTTGATAAATAAACCTCTAAACGTGAGCAAACACTTTTTAAATGGGCAAATAATCACATATCAGTAAACATTTTGTTACCTTTTGCATTTACAGTATTTGTGTAAATGTAAACTACAGGTGTATATATTACCTATGTGTGTGTAAATCCTTATCCTTGCTCTCTCTCTTCCTCTCCCCTCATTCTCTGTCTCTCTCTCTCCATCCACCTCCAACATGCACAAACACACACACATTCACACACACACAGACACACACAGCTTCTCTCCTGTCATTCAGACTGTTGGTAGTTTAGATACACTGTTGTGTTTATGAAGCATTAACCTACTGTTGAGATGTTGCTCATCAATCCTTGTAACTGAAATGCACACACACACACACACACACACACACACACACACACTCATAGTAACACCAAAAGACACTCACACGCACACACCTCTCTCTCTCTCATGTGTCAGCACGGGGTTGTTGTTGTTTCATTCTCTCTTCTTAGTCCAATCAGCTGTTATTATCTTCCATCGTTTATGTCTCAATATGTCATCACTGCAGGACCCGAAAGGTCTCCATCATTTGACAAGGGGACAAGGTTGTGTTTCTACAACCCTTCTATAATTTCTACAACTTTTATCTCATCATGAATTAGGTGTCATGTAGCCTGATTACGCCTCTTTGTTCATGGGGTTGACTGTAGTTAGTATCTGTGCTTTCAAGTCAATTTGCTGCCATTATCAGAATTTGAACTGCTGTTGTGAATGTGTGACGAAAATGCCAGAAAAAGTAGGGAATGCTTTCAAACAAACCTGTCCTGTAGAAATTATGTTCATTTGCTAAAAATTTGCTAATTTGTTTTTAAGAATTTGTAATGACACCCGGACAGACATTTTTTATTAACATAAAAAAGGAAATATTTTTAAAAAAACCTTATCTTTAAACCAGTTAATTATTCACTGACAACACATTTAATTTTTTTTCCCTACTATGTGTTCAACCAAAGCACAACTGACATCTTCAGTGGTTCTGCTTGGGGTAATCAAAGAACTCGGTGAAGGTTTAGGTTGCCCAACATCACCTCCTGATCACCCCCATATGACTTTTAAGTGGTAAATGAATGAAGATAGCAAATATGTTTTTAAAGCCATAACAAGCTAGTTACAGAAGAATGGCGTAAAGTGTGCTGTGCTCCTCTCTCCAACACTCTGTCATGGACTCTAGCTGTAGTTAAGACACGATACATCATGTGTTTTAGAGGAATGAGGTTTTTTTTGGAAGGCCTGAAGGGAGGGATGCAGTATTTCCTCAGAAAACTCTGAAAATCTAGCTTAATCTTGCTGGCTTCTGCCCAGATTTAAGTTAACATACTCCAGAGAAGATGTGCAATGAGGCAATCTATATGCAAATGTTTTGTTTCCTCATAGTGGTGTGAGCCTGTTATAATCAATTAGTAATTTATTGATTGACCTGCTGACACACACAGGTATGCGTATCCTGGTGAACCTGCTGCTAGACACTCTGCCCATGCTGGGCAACGTCCTCCTGCTCTGCTTCTTCGTCTTCTTCATCTTCGGCATCATCGGTGTGCAGTTGTGGGCGGGGCTGCTGAGGAACCGCTGCTACCTAGAGGAGAACTTCACCCTGTGAGTTACACACTGTGGATCAATGAATGCAGTATGCATGTGTTTTCTGTGTGTGAGTGTGTTTGTGTCATGCCAATTTGTTTGTGTCTAAAAATTGTAAAAAAATTTGCTGGACCATACCACAAAATGAAAAGTTGTAAGAAGGAAGACAGTAAATGTACAATTTGAACAGTATAGGAGCCAACAAGCTTGTCTGACTTGATAATTTCCTTTTCATTTGGATTTCATACAAGATAGGCTATCTGTATACTGTATGCTTTGAATAATTTACTCAAATCACACATAAGCACGATTCTATCTCAGAATTTTTATATATTCATTCCCTTTTCCCCTCGCTTTCAAGCTTCAAAGCAAGCTGTAACCATGTATTTTTTTCCCAGTTTACAACTAAGAACGTGATTAGATTCCAGCTGCATGCCTCCATATTCATGACCCTACGTGAAACCATCACCTACTGTGTTCGTGTCTGAGTGACATTCAGCCGTATTCAGGAGTTTTTGATTTCATGGCATCCTCTCAGTTTCCCTTTCTGCATGCTGGCATCAGCTCGCCAGGAAGACACACGCCCCCACTGTGTGTGTTCTGATACGTATGCATCTAAGGCATGTATATAACTCTATACCTCTCTGCACTGTCTCCGTTTATGCTGAGACAGCACATATTAATGGCAGATCCTATAGCCGGATGAAAGGGAAGACAAGTCCAAAAGCAGGCTAAGTCCTGCCTGCTCTGTCCTGAGAGGTGACATTTACCTCAACAACCTCTACGGTAATCACCTCATGAGGTTACTGTAACATTTATCCTCACTGGGCTAAAAGATGTGATGGTGAAAAGCAGGACCAACTGAAGACTCAACGTTCACTCTCTTATGTGCGTTCAGGCTAAAATAAAGAAACTTGATCTTTAACTACGACATTTACACCCGGTTTTTTTTATCCAGTAGACTGGGCAGTAGATTTTTGGCAGTGAGCTCAAATTGAACCGAGTGTTTCTTATTAGGTGCTTAAAAGTATGTTTTTTGGCTTTTATTTTGTGACATTGTACTAACATATGCGGGTTTTATCAGGGTGCTTGTGTGCTTAATTAGAAAGGTCTTTGTGAGTTAGTGCTTGAGGACTATTATGCTAAGTAAAGGGCTAACATTAGCTCACTCAGAGGTTATTATGGAGTGGGCTAAGTGTTGCAGTCAAGTGCAGCATTCATTTTGCAAATTTACACCTTCCCTCTTTGATCTCTACCTTTTTCCCTTTTTCGTGCCTTGTTCCACCTTATTATTTCCTTTTTTTCTGGCCAAGGCTCCAATTAGCCCTCCTCTGTCCCTTCCAAGTATCCTGAACTATACCTGGGCTCTTTGTTATTACCTCTTTTACTTCTTTGGATCTAAGAAAAAAGTTTTTTTTTAAAAAGTTTATAAAAAAAATTTTACACAGAGCTTTGATGATTTCTTGTAGGGACACAGTCAGTCCTCTTTGGTGCCCCATTATAAAACGTATCTGGCACTAATGGCCTTAAAATTTCTCTTTCTAAAGGAGTTTGTCCCGTGTACTTTCAAAACATAATCATGCATGTTTGTCTCTTTTCCTCCTTCGTCTTCCTTGCTTTATCTGAGCTTGTAGATGTAGCTTACTCTCTGTCATGCTTTTTTGCAAAACAGCCTTTCCTGCAGTCTCACTTAATACCGCCGCTGGAAACAGTCTCTTATCTCATCCACTCTTTAGCCTTGATCCTTTCCTCCATCTTACTCTCTGTTGGCAGGTGTGTTCTCAGTGTGATGCCAGGTTTTGCTGTGCCATGCTGTGCCATGCCAAGTCATCGGCAGGGGGGCAACAGCCTTCATTCATGCTTCACTCCTCTGACAGGGGCTCTCTTGCCTTTTTTTTTTTTTGTCTTTTTCTGTCTCTAAGTCTTTATCCCTTCCTTAGTGCTATTAGTAAATCACCAGTTTAAATGCCACTGACAACGTTTTTCGACATTCTCTCTTGTAAGTTCGTCTTTGTTGTCAGCCCCTTGTGTCTTTCATAGTATAAACTATGCTGTGCTGTGAGTCACTGTAAGCTATGTGTGTGGCGGTGCATAACTACAAACTTTGTTGTGTCGCAGATCGATGCAGGGTTTCCAAGCTACTCTCAGTGTGAAGTGGTACTGCCTAATATGGCCACCGTTAATATTGATCCAGGGATAAATGTGCACGCATGTGTGTTGTGTGTGCATGCGTGTGCATGTGTGTGGTCTGCAGTTGAGGTTACGGCATAGATTCTTCCTCTCTCTTGACTGTCAACGGTATTTATACTTATATTGATTGAGGAGAGGGAGAGGGAGAAGCATTAGCAATATGTGAGAGTGTCGGGGCAATTTAAAGACGAGGAAAAAGATGAAATAGGGACAAATGGAGAAAAGACAAGAGGGAATGATTATTAATTATTTTCAATGATTATAATAATAAATAATATTGATAATTACACAGAAACAGGAATGAAAACGTGAACTGACGGCTAATTGAAACCCAGTAAAAAAGAGCGCTGAAGCGACCAGCAGAGACAGAATGAGTAAATATTGTGCAGGGTGCGTGTTCAGTAATGGGCCTGCTGATCGAGAGGGTCTATTTTGGTCTTCCCAGGGCCCAGATCTTGGTATGAGCATCCAGTCCTGCCCTCATTTACTCCACAGTCATGCCAGATGACAAACACCCACCTAATAGGGCAATGACTGGCACAGCAATGTCTTTTTTTTCCAATTTTTGAGACCCTTCTCATTCTTTTCCAGTTTTTCGGGGTTATTTGTGTTCTGTTATTACTTTTCCTTTTTAACTCATTTCAGCAGCAGTTTTCTGTTGCCTTATTGGCAAGGCTTTGAATGCTTATCTTTTTCTTCTTGTTATTGGCATACATACTGGAAATTGTGCTCATAATTGCATCATCGGCACATAACTGTACCGCTGGCGGCCAACTTTCCCTTAAGATAAATCCACAGACGAAGATAAGCCCGAGTTCCCAGGTGGACATAAGGTGACAGACAGGATCTTTGGCATGCCTCCATTAAAACTAAGAGGTACGAGAGACAACTCAGCAAATGATGAGCTGCTTTAGATGGTGGCAATCACTTTAGATTCAGAATCGAGAGATTTGTGTGTCATTAGGTTTGACACCCAGTACCTCCACAGTGTCACTCACTGGCAGAGAATGGCTTCATTGATGGCACATGTAGTGCGAATGCCACAGTCGGTTTTTCTGTGGATTTTCTATTAAGGCACAAACACACACAATCTCACACACGTGTTCCACATGACTTTGTTTATATAATTAGACAATTTGTTTTCAGATATTACACATACTTATCTGCCATGATGTGCTGATATATTGGTTAGTTAGCTTAGTAAAAACAATTTTTATTTGTTTTGCCTGTTTGTTTGATTACAAATTATACAGTTGCTTAGGTAACAGTTCATGCAGCAAAGATTCAGATACATTTAAAGAGAACTATCTGATAGAATAGAAACACAACAGTACATAATGTTACTATTATGTGAATATGTTCATTTCAGAGCTTCCCTCCACTGAGTTCTTACACTAGATAAAAACGTACACTTGGAAACACATTGCATTTTGAAAGGCATGTATGAATATCTCCACTAATCTCAATCGCAGTCAAATGATGTGTGTTTCTTGAGCAGGATAATCAGGGCAGCAGCATATTGCTGTCTCTGTTTCAAATGTCACAACTCACTTTATTTTAATTTGTCAGGACCAAACCAGTTACCTGCTTTTTTGTGAGGTTTTGGTTAGGGCTGGGATTTATCGTATTAATTAGGATTAATTAATTACAGAAAAAATAACGTGACAAAAAAAATTACACATTTAATTGCAATTTATTTTTGCACTGCAAACGGTTCCCAGAGTAGCTCAGTCGGTAGGGCGGGCGTCCCATGTGCGGAAGCTTCGTTCTCCAAGCGAGTTCGGCTTCGGCTCCGATCATTTGCTGCATGTATATAAAATATATTTATGTATATATAAAAAGACGCCGAGAAGTCGTTGCTGGGTTTCTTGGGTAGAAAACAACTACCGGGTGGAAATCTGGAAGTGCACAAATTTTCCAAGAAAGACTTTGCCTATCCGGAGCTCTTCCAACCTCCGCTACCACGTCAATGCCAAACATGTTGCAGCTAGCAAAGACAACAAAAGGACAAAAAATGTTGCTTCTCGTGTCAAATATTGATATGCGATTAATTGAGATTAATTAATTACAAAGCCTCTAATTGATTATATTATTTTTTTTAATGGAGTCCCACCTCTACTTTTAATGGATCCTGAAAAGAGTCGGTTAGTATATTGCACTATAGAGGGAAGATACTTTAAATCCATCGCAGAAAAGCAGGTTATCACCCAATTGGCAGTTTCTCTTTGGCAGCAATAAATTATTCAACTCCAAGACCTCATTCAGGCTAAGATTAGGCATTAGGCAAATTAGAGAAAAGTGCGAGTTCTCCCGTCCATTTTAATGTTTGTTCTGTTTATGTTGTAGCACTGTGGGGGGTCAGAAAGGAGAAACAGCAGCCCTGCGGTGGAAAGTTGAGGCAGAGTCAACTTCTGAAGAAATGCAACCTGACGTCTCGCTGCGTCGGTCAGTCAGCTGCTTGGACGATCAGACCGAGCAGAGCTGGGAAAAAAACAAACAAAAAAAAAACCCTGCTGTGAGGTACAAAGGAGCTAATTTGCATATGCAAATGAGCAGACACTCCCACACGGCTGCACAAACCTGCAGTGATCTCTGCAAAGCCAGATTTAATCTGAAACAGCCCTGAAACAAATAGAACCAAATCATTCAGTCTCATTACTCTTTCTTAATTAGGTGAGACAGGAATTCCAATTTACGGGATCAGTGCACCACAAATTTACATTTTGTGCCAGAAAAAACAAAGCCATGACTTTTAATAACATAACCTGACTGTATTTTTTTGTATTATTTTTTTGTAGCTTCAGTGCTTTTTTCAGTTTAATTCAGTCAGTCAGTCAGTCAGCAAATGTGGCTCATTAGAGGTGTTTTACTGCAGACTGCACATCTGTCTCAAGGTATTTATCCGATTCACCAAATCAAACCCCAGAGTTCCCCCAGCCATCCTTTCTTTAGTTTATTTTTTAATTCAATCACATATCAGAACAGTGTTTTCTCTTGTTACAGAGCTCTTAGTATTAAGTCTGTGTCATCTCACCTCAAACATCAGGATACACTTTTTCATTTCTTTATCATCTCCGTATCCTTTTTCATTAAACATACATGCGTCTTTTGCAGTGTTTTCCTTATCAGTGTCACCTTATTCATTCCCTTTCTCATGCACTTAAACACTCAACTCCGACATTTAAAAGACATCTTTAAAAAAGCATGAAACACCAGGTGCGCCATTTACTTCACATTCTCCCAGTGGCAACACAAGCAGAGTTCAGGATAATTTCCTCTTTAACAATAAATGAAACCCTTCAGATAAGATCATACAGCTCGTGTGGGTGTTTCAGCCTGGAACAGGAGCCACTCAAGGAGGAGGAGGAGGAGGAGGAGGAGGAGGAAAGTACATCTGGAAATGTTGCCTTTAAGCCTCTGTTTAGTCATCAGAGGAACATTGTTAACATCATGAAACAGCAGGTAAAACCACGGCAGCTTAGTGGGTCATTTTCTAAATCACTATCAGAAAAAACGGGGAAATGAGCAAAGGGGACCTGCTAAAGTGATTGTTGTTAGTTTTTATGTTATTAAAGGGGAAAATCTAACTAATTTACACACAGGAGTCAATTTATTGGTCACAGTGAGCAATAATCATAATTTTCATGGCCCTTAAGGAGTTTTGGAAGGTTTGAGAAAACCAAAAATAAACTTAGATAATATCATCTCGACCTGAACTTGAAGACTATGAACTTTCCTCAGAAAGATTAGGGTCTCACTTAAATGAAAATAATTTCCCTAAAATCCAAGCAATGGTATATTTCTTAAATGTTGTTTCTGCTATCTCATACAAATCTGTGTTTTTTTAAAGCATGTCCTTCTGTGGGTGAAATAAATCTGTTACCAAATGTCAGGATCTGCCTGTTTGGATGCTAAATGGTTTTGGTCCCTTTTGTTCAGCATCACTGCTGACAGATTGCCTGTCTGTCACTGACATACACAGACCCACCCACACTGAAGCTTTGAGGCTTAAAGACCCTCTCCTGCCATTGATTTTAGCCCTAAAATTTCCTCTCTAAAGGTTAAAATCATATATTTAAACATTTTTCTTATGATATAAACTAATTCACATCTTAAAATGGCTTAAATGTCACACTACACCTTCAGGCTCATTATGTATGCACTGTTCAATCAAAAATGTAACCTGTAAGTATTTTATTATGGCAACCAGGCTGCTTTACAAGAGTGTGATACCGAGAGGGAACAGCTTTCTGAAATTTTAATTTTGTTAATGAATCGTAGGAGCTTTGTGCATCTGCTTCAAAGTTACACCAGTTAATTACACTTTACACAATAAAGAGCTCCTCTGTACCTGCTCAAACAACAGGATCACAATTGTGTTTGCTCAGATTTTTTGTTAAAAAAAAAATCAAACGTATTCTGGCGTGAACTGCAGCTTGGATGGCGCAGGCTGGTCTGATTCTCAGTTTTAGGAGCTGATGGTGACTTGCCTCATCTTTGGTAGGCAAGTGCAGACACTCCACAATCTTCAAAATCAGTTATCAAGATCACATCAGAGCGGAAAAAATCAAGCTTTAGATTGTGGAGTGTGTTTCTGGCTCCAGTAAAAAAAAAAAAAAAAAGCCCCACAAATGTGTATTCATGTGTAGTGAGGATTATACATGCTGTTAACCCTGGTTAAGATAAAGGATCAAGGCAAAC
>JAQMCX010000021.1:13345533-13365500 GCA_029814765.1 Acanthurus leucopareius | reverse complement strand
TGATATGCGATTAATTGAGATTAATTAATTACAAAGCCTCTAATTGATTAGATTAATTTTTTTAATCAAGTCCCACCCTAGTTTGGTGTTTTCTGAACTTCTTGTTCTAAAACATAGGAGGTATTTGTCAAAATGTCTAATAAGAATACACATCTGATGTCTTGTTTGAGTAGTTCATTATGCATGAATTGTTGTTTGAAACATGTAAACCGGGGCCTCTTTGGATTTGGACACAATAGATGTATGAGTCTAAATCATTCCAGCCAGTTGAAGACAAAACAAAAAAAATATAAGAAAGAAAGCAATTTTGCTGCTGCACGATTCAGTAACTCACAAGCAAAAAGCAGATAATTGATTTTAATTCTCTTGTTCACTGACTAACATGGTTTAATAGAGTAATTTACAGACTCAAGTGCAACAGTCTGTTGTAAAACTTTTGGTGGTCTATTTAAAGAATGTGACATCTTAGGTGCTGCTTGATTTCTTTTCAAACCACTAATTATGTCATGTCCTGACCAAGACATGACCCTTTCCTTATTTACCACACCTGTCAGCACGCCTCTGGTTTTCTGCACTAGCTTTAGGCGGTGTTCGCTAGTTCACTGCTGGGTCAGGTTTTTCTCTCACACACAGATACCCTATATATCACTCACAAGCCCATGCTGATCCATTCCTCAGTCTAGTGAGGTCAACAGCTTCTCAATAGATATCCTCCTTTCTACTGTGTGTTTTATGTTTTTACCTGGGTTGAAAAAAAAGGTGGTTAGAAGAGGAAGAGATGTTTCAAAATATAAAAAGGTGGGAATAAGAAAAGTTGTCTAAGTGTGCGTACACGCTATATTGTATACTGTAAAGATATTGTGTATGTATTGTGAGAGAGTGAGAAAGGTAGCCAGAGAATGTCCCTGTTCATGCAAAATTATTTGCATTTCCTAATTCACCTGCTTGACTTCAGTGATGCATTTATCCCACAGGCTTAGTTGCCTTTTTCTGGGGATTTACTTCAGTGACTGCGCTGTATAACGTCTGTTGTTTCCCTTTCTCCCCTCTTGCTCCCTCTCGAAACTCCTTTCATTGAAATGCTCATGAAACTTATGGAGAAGCAAAAGAGGATAAAAATGTATAATGTACTTTATTTATGCACTATGTTGTATATGTGTTCCTAATCAAATAATATAGTTTCTCACTTTGTCCCTAACCCAGCTCTTCAGGTATGACCCTGCCTCCCCCATACTACCAGCCAGAGGAGGATGATGAGCGCCCCTTTATCTGCTCTCTGGCATCTGATAATGGCATCATGTCATGTTCTGATGTGCCGGCAAGGCGGGAGGGAGGACGCACATGCTGTCTGGACAAGGAAGACGCAATGCACAGACAGGCTTTGGGCCTTAGTCCCGAGCCGCTGGCCAACGGTAGCGCTGGCGAAGCTATGGGTCTGTGCATCAATTGGAACCAGTATTACACCCGCTGCCACACGGGAAATAGTAACCCCCACAAAGGCGCCATCAACTTTGACAATATTGTCTATGCCTGGATCGTCATTTTTCAGGTACATCCACATGGACTGGCAAGTAGAAGAGATTTTTAACTAGTTTAACCATAATACATATCATTTTTGAGCGCATTCTGAAGTTATTTAGAAAGTTATTATAAATAGATTCTATTAAAAAAAGTTCTGAAGCAATCTACTGGATTTAAACATGTGAAATGAACTATGCTGGACTGGTAGATACATGTTTTGCAAAGTGAGTTAATTTTGCAATCATGTCCCGCCTGTCAATGTTTATTTCATAACACTCAATAGAATCTTTCTTTGTAGGTGATCACTCTGGAGGGCTGGGTGGAGATCATGTATTATGTAATGGATGCCCATTCCTTCTACAACTTCATCTACTTCATTTTACTCATCATCGTAAGTAAAAAGAAGTACTCATCTAGTGTAGAAATGTGTTCATATGAAAAATGAACAATAAGATTAACAAATGAAGAGTAGGTGTAGTTAGAGAGGAGATAAAAATCCCTCATAACAATTTCTCATAGCATTTACAATATAAGTGGACATCAGAGGTCTCTCGCCATCAATACATCGAATGAGGATATTTCCTGAGTAACGGATTCAACCGTTAATAGACTTGTGAAAATCAATAGTAGCATAAGGGACTGTCTACAATCAATGTCTGACATGTCCCTCTCACTAACTTCAGTGGTGAGTAGGAAAAAGGAGAAAGTAGGAAGAAGGACATTTGGGGAAAAAAACCCCCAAAAAATGTGTTTCAAAAGAAAAAGATACTGTACGCACACTGTGTTATGATGGTGGCACTCCAGAGTACACTACGAGGAGTGACTAATAAGTTCATGACCTAAGGACATGAGTTACAAAATTCTCGCTCCATTCATGTGCATTTGAAATCTTTGAGTGATAACACAGAAATTTTAAAGGTAATCATTTTTACGTTTTTTCTTTGTTGGAAATGTACAAAAATTTGAAGTAAGCACTGTTAAATGATTTCTATTCTTCTATTTCAAAGTTGATTTTCAATTCAAATGATTCTCAATTTAAAACCGATTCTTCATTCAATAAGTCCAGTAAAATACGTATGATAAATACTTTTGACATTGGGGAATCATACAAAATAAGAATTGAGAATCTTAAATAAATCAAAGTTCCACCTGACTCTGTCCAGTATCCTGCACTTTAAACTCCATCTATCTGCCTGATACTTGATTAACTGTCAAATGTGCAGTGTGCAATTGTTTACTCTATCGTGTATTGGTGTCACATTAAAGAGAGTGAGTTAGGAGGTTGGGTGTGTGAGTGTATGTGTATCTGGATGTTTCAGAGTCAAATATATACAGATAAATGTATGTGACAGTTGCTACATGGAAGCACATAGACACATAAAATCTCTGGTAAGCTAAGCCTGCTATCGTAATTTATGTGTGAGTGTGGTTACACATGTTTTCGTCAATGTGAATGTGTATGCTTTTCTGTTTGTGTGTGTGTTTGCGTGTGTGTGTTTGCATGCATAATGCAGTGATCATCTGAATGCGTGATATTGGACTGCCCTCTCTGATTATGCGCAAAGCTGTCTACTGATCAGAATCACAGAAAAGACTCACACACAGATGCAATTCTGGAGGGAAATCAAAGCCTCACACACCTGCAGACCTGCTTTGACCCACAGGCCACAGATGGGCATCTCTCCTCCCACTCTCCACACACACACACACACACACACACACACACACACACACACACACACACCACTCACTTCTATGATTCCTCTCTTTTTTTTCTCTTTGTGAATACCTCTGGAGTCTCCTCTTTTTCATTCATTGCAGTTTTTTTAGTCTTTTCTTTACATTTCCTTGCCCTTTCAATTACTGGTAATGTTCATGGATATGAGTATTAGGTCATTGAATTTTGAATTTTTCTGGATTTTATATGTGCTTTTTTTTACAGAGTCTTCTCGTTACATATGTCTTGTCTGTGTTTGTGTTGAAGAGCTTTGTCCAAGAAGAAACAGGGACAGGTTCAGATTTGTAATGAATGAAACCAAGAATGCGCTACAAGCCGTCTGGTTTTTGAGTTGTTCAGCATCAGCCTATATTGATCTAATCATTGTTCCATGACCAGCTTGGAGTAGTCCAATAAAAGCCATTTCAGCAGTCCTGTACTGATTCCCATTACTGCCACTAAAAGGGTCAGCCAACATGTACCATTCACAAAGCACTCCATCTCCTTTCTACAACTGACCATTCAACCCTCACCTTAACTCATGATAAGAAAATGAAAGCCTTTTTTGTGGACAAAAAAAAAGACCTTAAATTGATGTACTGGGTAAGGAAATATTTGTGAGAAGTGTTGTGGAGCATGGGCATGAGAAAACTAAAGAAAGATATTGAGTTGGAGTACGGGTGGGAATAAAAGTAGAGTCAAGTGAGAGTCACAGAATAAAAGGATGAGAGAGACAGAGATAGCCAGACGCTGAACTGTGCTTTGGGCATGTGTTGGCTCTATCTGTCTGCTCCAATCAGCCTCGGTTTGGGAGGAAGCCAGCCCTTGGAGACCTTTAGCATGTGTGCTAACATTTCTACAGGGGGATTGGCACACATTAGTAGAAACAGCGTGTGTGTGAGCTTGATGTAAAAATAAGTCTTTATTTACCATCGCAAAATCCTGATTCTTCATTTATTTCATGTCTCTTAGATGAGCAACATCTGCCTTTGCCAAAGGCTGGTTGTTTAAATAAGACACTACACTTGTTCTTGCGAGCTTTGATTTCCCAGCTCATGTTCCCTTACAGCATTTTTTCAATTACTTGCATTATCTCACTTTATGTATATCATCTTACATATGAACATCTTAACTCACCCAACAAGTCGCCAGTCATATGGTCTGACTTTCTGTTTGTTTGTTCCACATCCGTCCAGATTGGTTCATTCTTCATGATCAACCTGTGCCTAGTGGTTATCGCCACCCAGTTCTCGGAGACCAAACAGCGGGAACACCAGCTGATGCAGGAGCAAAGGGCTCAGTGCTTGTCCTCCTCCACCCTGGCCAGCATGGCTGAACCAGGAGATTGCTACGAGGAGATCTTCCAGCTGGTCTGCCATGTCCTCCGCAAGGCCAAGAGGAGATCGACAGCCCTCTACTACACGCTGAGGGGCAAGCCCCCACCAGCTGGTGGGGGCAGGGGTAACAGGCGTGGTGGAGGGAACGTGAATGGCGAGCGTCATCATTCCAGACACCCAAGATGTGAGTAGGAGGCCTTCAATAATGGTATCTGAATATGTCTTGTTTATGCTACATTTGACACTTAAGACTAATTAAGTCCTGGCTGCTAACACTTGAAACACTTGCTTACACTTGCAAACCTGTATAATTTCCATTGCAAAAAACATACGAGTCTCAAAGTAAAAAGCATCAATAATCGCCTGTTCTTTCTATTCCTGTCTCTGCATCTGTCCAGCATTCCATTGTCCTCACCAGAGCAAGCAGGACCACAGCTCTCAGCCGCTGGCCAACTCCATCAGCCTGGCTGTCCCTCAGGACCCTGAGGACTGCCCTATATGCACACTATCACTGAGAGAGGTGACAAGGGGTGTTTCAGACTCTGCCAACGCGGAGGAAGATGAGGAAGATGTTGTGAAAGAGACAGGCAAAGAGGAAAACCATCTCGAGGAGAGGGGAGATGGAGAGAGGAAGAGAAAAAAGACATGCTATAGACAATGTAAAGACATGTGGAATGATATGAGGAGGAAACTGTGGGGCATTGTGGAGAGCAAGTACTTCAGCAGGGGCATTATGATCGCTATCCTCATCAACACCATCAGCATGGGCATTGAGCATCATAACCAGGTAAGCTATTATACACAAAGCCATCATGTAACCAACCAAAAAGAAAAGAGGCACCAGAGAGGAGTATTTTTTTAAACTTAAATGTTCTTTTTCACAGTTTTTCACAGTTTTATGTATCTGAGTTCACAACAGTAAAGAGGCTCATTTCAGTCCTGCTGCCATGAGTTGCGTTTGCCGTGTATTGCAAAGGTTACTCCTTGTGTTACTCATTAAACTTTTCCAGCAATTCAGAGGTCATAATCTTCTTGCTTTGCTTGTAAAATGTATTTGTATCCCATTGACAGCAGATTAACATTCAGTATTATATTAATATTTAAAAGTAGAATTGATCAGCATTAATTAACTCAATAGAAGGAGCAGAAATATTTTTTCAGAGGACAAAAAAGATGTTCAGGTTGTTATGACTTTTTGTTCCAGGTCTTTCTAAGAAACTGACATTCATTTTTATATCTAGCTTACCCTTTATCTTTGTGAACCGACTCTAAATGCCTCTAATTTGATTGCAAAAATAGTGAATGTTGTGCAATTTGTAAATACAACGGTCCTTGCCGTCATTTTAGGAATATGCATTGCATTAAATTAGTCTTTAAGACTGCCACACTTTAGTCTCAATACGGTTAGTTAGTGTATTCATTTCTCACTCCCCTCTCACTTCCTCAAATCACTACAGCCTCAGCAGATAACCCTCCATCACCGCTGATGAAGCAGTGCTGCTAGAAATATCATAAAAGCAGATGACATTCAGAGGAATGAGTGTGGGAGTGGAGTGGAGCATCACTATCATGCCTTTTCCTGACAGAGGTGTGAACATTTAGCCTTAGTCTTACATGAAACCAGGCTAGCTTTTAACAGCGGCCAGGCTCAGCAGAGGCAGACGAGGCAGGTGTCTGAGCGTGAGAGTCAGAGGAGCCTGCTAAGAGCACGCAGGCACACATGCACACAAACACATAAAAACACATACAAACACATAAAAACACATATGGGCATGCACACATAAAGTTCATCTATATGGTTTAGTGTACATACACATGAACACATTTCTCTTTTTATCTGTGTGCAGTCACCAGCAGAAACACATGCAGCTACATACACTCACAAGCTGTTAAACAAAAAAGCTTATTTTCTCTCATTTATATCTCTAAACTCATGTCATTCTGTTTTATCTCATCACCCTTTTTCATTTACTCTCCTACCAACTCCCTTGTTAATTTTACTTCCACCTCTCTCCCTCTATTTTTTCCATAAATCCCTCTGTGCACTTCCCTTTGCAGGTTCCTTTCCCCACTCACTCCTTTGTTCCTCGCTGTCTTCCTTCCTTCCTTCTACCCTTTCTGCCTTACCCCAAGTGTCTCATCTACTCTGACTCTCTTTTACCTCCCTCAGTATCACCCTCTGTCTCCCCACTTCTCTCTCTCTCTCATCCACCCACTCACTCTTTGACAGCGTACAGAGTAGTTGCTTTCTCTCATCTCTGAAGACTCTAAAAATAAACGAGGGTTGTGTGGGGAAGGAAGAGAAGGAGACGAGCGAGAGGGGAAAAAGGAGGCAGACGCTGGTTACACAGCAGTTTTCAGCTAAATTCCCTGTGTGATTCTGTGTGCGAGCGAGCGTGTGCGTGTCAAAGTAGGCATGCATGCAGAAACACATACACATTTGCATGCTCACACTCACAGGGGCTTTGTCTTTCCGTCTCTTGAGTCTCTCTCTCTTCTCAGTTTCCACAGGCTGACAGAGACACAGAGAAACAAGTGCGTGGTTTTTTTGTTTTTTTTTTTGCTCTGCAGTAGAAAAGTCAGAACCTCATGCAGTTTTGTTTTATAACAGAAACTCTGAAACTGATATGCATTTCTCCAAATTATAACTAACCATAGGGTTGCCTTCCTTGCAAAACACAACGCTAACTGAGATAAATGCCAACATTCAGTTTACAGTTGCTTAGAAAACCTGCATATTACTCTGAATAGATATGGTTTTGAGACTTTTGATTGTTTTTTTTGTTTGTTTTTTTTTTTGCATATTTATGTTACACTGTTCCTAAATAATTTATCAAGAGATGTTGCACATTGGCAGAAGATATTCTGTCTCCCTGCATCCATGTGTAAATCCATAATTCATTCATTTGTGTATCTGTGTGTGGACAGAAGGAAAGAGGGAAGAGGCACAAGACTGCAGGCTTGGAGGCTGTAGCTCATTCATTCATATTCAAGACAGCATTTACACACTGACTGTGGACACATTTCAAGGGAGAAACAGAGAGAGGATGTTTTCACTGTAGGGTAAAATATGAAATATTATTTTAGATATGAAAAAATTAGGAAAGTAATAGAGGTGAACACATACAGGCATATGAGGAGAGGTATGATTACCAAATGGAAGGTAAAGGGTCAAGAAAAAGATGAGCAGAGATGGGGAGGGAAAGAAGAAGAGGGAGGAATGATGGTGTTCTGTCTGAGGTAAAAGTGCGTTGTCAAGAGGTGTGATGGGCCTGTCAATAGCAATAAATCTCACATCCTGTGTTTCTTCTACTTATGTCCATCACTTGAGTTCTGGACATAGGTCAAGGTTAGAGCTAACTCCTCAGGGCTAAAACATCTTTATTCTCTTTTATCTTTGTTTTCAAAGGTATACAGGAACATTTTTTTTCTTTTGTGGTGGTAATGTCGTCATGCAAACCATTCTGTTGTCCTCTGAGTGGTCCAGACTCCAGACACACCAACACTGCAAAGCTAGAATGTGTGTCAGTCGATGTTTTCCGGACTACACACAGTGTAGTCATAATTAATTATTACTAATTACTAGTAAGGCTGCTTTAGTGAGCTTATTTCCTTCCCATCCCTTTTTCATCATCACTTCTCTTTCTCACCACCAAGCAAGTATTTCTCTCTCCTTTCCTCTCCTTCATCTCGTCAGAATCTGTTCAAATCTATGCCTCTGCCCGCTCCTCTTTTTCCCTTTGCTTCAGCCACTTCTTTCTCCACCATTCTGCCTCCTCTGATCGACAGGAGGATATTGATTGGAAAGAGATGGGTTTGCCTGATAATGAGGCTCAGAAAAAGAAACAAAAAGGGCTGGAGAAGTAGGGGGATAGAGATAGATTGAGAGAAAAGGTGGATTAGAGGAGGGGAGGGCTCAGAGTGTGTTTTTCTCTGACATGGTTTGCTAACTTTGGCAGGGCTAGCTGGCTATTTCTCCACTGGCTTTGAAACTGAAATTCACAGGGGGTTTCAGAGAAAGCATCTGATCCATATCGTGCATAGCACAAATTCAGTCACACACACACACATAAAAAAATATACTAGCATAAACCAAGTCTGCATACATACGAGTGTGTTTGTGTGTGTTTTTTTACATGTGCTGATGTCATGCATGTGCTCTTTTACCAATTTCAGATAACATTTTCTCCTGTTTAGCCGGAGTTTGACTCCACGCGCACACAATACACACTCTGTCTTTCCTGTCTCACTTTCCTGTGTATTATTGCTGATGTGAGTTTTCCTTCAATTTCACAACTATGCTAAAAACACAAATTGTTTCTGTGTATCTCAGGCTCTTCCTCTCCTCCCTATCTGTTGCCCTTTAAGATAATGTGTATGTGTTAATTTTCTTTTGCAAGTAGGTGCGGATGCTCTTTTCAGGTGACTGACAGTTTGAGTGACAGTCTTTTCATCACAGGCGGAGAAATGTGATGCATACACAGTTGTTTTCTTTGCAGTGGCTCCCGCATCTTTTGTTACAGCACCAGTGATTGCAAAGCAGTGGTTTAATATCAGCAGTGTTTTTATCTCTTTGTCTGTACCTGCCTCTCTGTGTCTATCACTGCTCTGTTTTTAACTTCAAATGGTTGTAACTCAGACCTTTTGTTTTGCTCCCTTCCACCCTGTGTATACCCATCTCTCCTTCTCTCTTGATTTTTTTCATTACATATTTCTAATTTTTTTTTTTTTTGTCACCCCTCTACCTCCCATTTGCCTCCTCTCAGCCCGACGAGCTGACCAATATCCTGGAGATCTGCAACATTGTCTTTACCAGCATGTTCACCCTAGAGATGATCCTAAAGCTGACAGCATTTGGCTTCTTTGAGTACCTGAGGAACCCCTATAACATCTTTGACGGCATCATTGTCATCATCAGGTCTGCAGTCTCCCATATTGATTTGCTGATTGTTAAGTGAGCCTGACACTTATTCTGTAAGTTGCATATCATACAATTTCATAAATGACATATATTAGATACAAATTCTGTCCCAAAAACTCAAAAATCTGGAGCCTAGGATTTGCAGCTTCAGAGAAATTTATTGGAAAACAAAGAGCTTTTTCCAAACATGCAATGTTTGGAAAAAGCTCTGTTTATATATTTTCAAGGCATACCTTCACTTCTAAAAAAAGAGACAGACCTACTGCTCTATTTAGATTTTGTGTCTTTTTTGAAGAATACCTGCTATTTATGGTTTAAAACTTTTCATCCAACTACTTACTACTTATTTTATATGACAAATGTTTGATATAGTAACTATCAAGACAACATTTCAAGAAATTAAGTGAGTTTCCTTTCACACGAGTGTGCATTATGTGTGGTTGTGGACTTGAATGTCCATAATTTGACAAATGTAGTAGTGTGTTCTTATTCAAATAACTGGCTTATCCTCTTATGTGATCTTCATTTATCTGATTTTTCCTTCCTCTCTATTGATTTATATGTTTTTTAAAAATTCCCCCTTCCCACATTTCCCAAACCTAACAATGCAAATTTCCACTTTTAATTTCTCTACATCTTCCAACTTCTCACTGCAACTTTATCTTTCTCTGTTACGCACGTACATACTCAACGCAATGCAACTCACAGTGTGTGTGAGATCATCGGCCAAGCAGACGGCGGTCTGTCAGTGCTGAGGACCTTCAGACTGCTGAGGGTCATTAAGCTGGTGAGGTTCATGCCTGCGCTGAGGCGGCAGCTGGTGGTGCTGATGAAGACTATGGACAATGTGGCCACTTTCTGTATGCTGCTCATGCTCTTCATCTTCATCTTCAGGTAATGGACGGGCACAGGGGCATGTATTTGGAGTGTGACTTGGAGGGAAAAAAAATAGTAAGACACAATGAGGGCAAGAAAGTGTTGAACCACAATATGTGGAGTAGAAGAAGAGAGATTGTGTGTCTGTGTGTATGTATATGGACGCACTATTTATTTGTGTGTACTAGGCATAGTTCTGTGCCTGAAAGTTTAACAGCAGGTTGTTTTGTTGCCGCCCCAGCTTTTTGAATAAAAAAAAATGTTATTGAAAAATCAGCAGATTCAGACAAAATGCAGTAGCTGAGCGCCGTGCAGACAGCCATCGCCGAAGGCCACAAACACAGTTCTCGCAAAATAACAGGATTACCCTCTGATTATTGGATTTTCACTCCATTTTCGCCCAGACTGTGTCTCAGTTATGTCAAGACTTCTGTCTTTGACCTGCCTACTTCTCTGGCATTACTTCTGCCATGAAGGTTATGAGGACCTTAACTTGTTTTTCTGTCAGTAGCATATGTGACTTTAAACTTTTGAATTTTCATTGAATTATACAGAAAGACCCAGGGCCAAAGGACTTTAACTATTAAACAGACACATTGAGACTTATTCTGAAGGGCGTATTGATAAATGGGCTTTGACTGGAAAAACTGTTAGAAGTAGCCATGATACCCAAATACTTTGCCTTTCATGAAATCAGTAAAGGCTTAATTATTCCAGTTGGTCAACTGTAAAATTTTTGAGGCAATTGAGAGGGGCACTTGTCTTCATAGTGTTCAAAATTGTGTGAATGTGGAAAACATGTAATTTACAGTGACATAATCATTCTGCTAATCTCTCCTTAACCTCCCCCAGCATACAAACACATACAACCCTTCCCTCCAGCTCCACTACTGCAGGCAATAAATGAAAAAAGATGGAATTAACAGAATTTTTGCATTTAAATAATTAATCAAGTTGCAGTATCGGCTTTTACACGTACACTAATTTCTCTCATTACTGCTATGAGCTCCAGAGCAGCGTTATGCTGCTTCTCTCTTCAGGTTTGTATGTGTGCTTGTAACTTTATGTATTTGTGAATACGTTCTTGTCAACCAACTTCTTCACCTCTTCAGCACAGTAATCAAGCATAAGTGTAAAAAGACAAATGGCGTCAGAGCTTGTAGCTAGCTAACGCCATCCTGAGCCACTGGCATTTAACCAGGACATCTAGCCATTTATTCTATGACTGCATGTGTGATTGCATTATTGGAAGAGCCCCTTTCTGTGTTGCAGTATCCTGGGGATGCATATCTTTGGATGTAAATTCAGTCTGAAGACAGAGGCAGGAGACACCGTGCCTGACAGGAAGAACTTTGACTCCCTGCTCTGGGCCATCGTCACTGTCTTTCAGGTACAAAAAGTTCCAACACATATAAATCCACACAATGTCATCACTTAGTTTCACGACCTACGTAAATGTGCTGTGCAGCATGTGCTTTTGTTGTACCTGTATGCATATTTTTGTGTTTGTTGTACCTGTATGTGTTGCTTCCTCACTCTCTGTGTGTATATTTTTTGTAGATTTTGACTCAGGAGGATTGGAACATGGTGTTGTACAATGGGATGGCGTCCACCTCTCCCTGTGCTGCTCTCTACTTTGTAGCTCTTATGACCTTTGGAAACTATGTGCTCTTCAATTTACTGGTTGCAATCTTGGTTGAGGGTTTCCAAGCAGAGGTAAGACATGCTGGTTTATATCAGTGGACAATGTTCACTCAGAAAAACTCAAATTAACAAAACCAAATGTGATATTTGACATGTTAGCCTATCACTTCCTACATCCAGGCTGTAGATCAAGCAAGTCACACGTCAGGTCAAATGAAATTCTCAGTTTCCACACTTGAACTGGTTAAAACACAATGGTCATTAAAGTTGTATTTATTTTCAAGACTGTTGGGAAAACTGTTGCAGCCTCTTTACACCTTATAAATCCGACCAATATATTCTATTTTGAAGGGAAAGTCCAATAAAAAGCCCTTTAATGAACATTAAAGAGTGAAATAATAATGGTGAATAGTAGTAATAGTGATAGTGATTTGACACATGTATGATCATCATTTCTACATCTTTAACTCTGTCTCCCATTCTCTGCTTGTTACTCTTTACTTCATCCTTTTTTCATGTCTCTTCTTGGCCATGTCCCTTACACCTCTCTCTTTCTCCCTGTTTCTTGTCTTTGGCACTCGCCCGTTCATGTTCTTAAACTCTCCCACTTTCCTCAATACAGGGTGATGCAAACCGCTCTTACTCTGACGATGACAGGTCTTCCTGTAATTTTGAGGAAAATGATAAGCAGAAAGACTCTCTGCATCTCTCAGGTATTGATTGATCCAAAGTTTTTACAACATTTCTTTTTGTATAATAAAGATTGTTTTTATCCTCACCTCTGTAATTATATGATCATTTCACCTCCTGTTTTGGAATTCTACATGATAATATATAATTTTCACCTTTTAAACAAAAATCCACACTCTAAATGACCATGCCTGAATACATGGTGGGATCAAAGATATCAGGAACTGTTCATGTTACACAAGAACGCAGCGTTACACAGAAATGTGCAAGCAACAGGCAGTCACTCAAGATTACATCACTTGATCAGCATCAGCACCTTAGTGGCTTTTATGTGACCACTATGTATTTATTTGGGATTTCCTGAGTCCTGAGCAGAAGTGGCGCCGTGTTGGAGTCTCCGGTGATCTCTATCAACAGACCCAGGATGGCCTAAGCTTCATGTAGAGGATTATCATCAATGCTCAGACCCAAGGTCAGACTGTAAATGCCCACTACTACTTTGGCGTTCTGAGGTATCCAAAAAAACGGTGTAAACGACCTGAACTGTGGCGTGATGAGAACTAGACTCTCGAACATGACAACGTGCCAGCTCTCAGTGCGTCGGAAACCAGCAAGTTCCTCACCCACCACAACACAGTCGTTGCTTCTCATCTCTCCTAATTGCGAGATTTACCTCACTGCAACTTCTTTCTGTTCTCGAAAATGCAGTCAGGTCCCTGGGTCATAGCTGTAGACTGAAGTTTAAGCTTCAGATGCTAAAATTGCAAATGAGTATGTGCTAATGGTCAAAAAAATGTGTGTAATTGAATTTCTGATGATAATCAAGCAAATAATTGAAACACTTACTCACAAGGGTTACTACTCTCACCTCCCACATGTGCATTACTGTGCAGCACTTGGTTCATACACAGCAGGATTATTTTTAATGTTTTTGATCACACCTTGAAAAAAATGTGTTATCAGATATGATGCAACATCACTTGGTAAATCTGAAAATTTCTTCAATAATTTCCAAACAGGCAGCCTGGCTCTTATGTCTGAATTTTTGTAAATTGCCAAAATTTGTGATTGGAAGAAAATGAACCTAGGAGTTAAGAATAAACAACCCTCTAGCCGCTCAGCGCTCTAGAAAACTATCAGCTTCTTAGTTGTGCCTTGGGCATCGAAAGCATCACCTTTTGTCCCATTTCCAACTTTTAATAATGCATATCTGACGCCACTTTCCCATCCACTTCTCTTCTCTCTTCTCCCTGTAGGCAAGTGAACTTAACAAGAACTAAGCTTAGCATCATTCAGAAGAGAGTAGCATTTAGCAGCACATTAGGGAGGCCTCTGATGATGTCTGATCACAGCTCTCTTGAGCCCAAATATGCCTTTTAAATGCCAGCTTACTTAAAAAAAAGTACATTTGGGATGTTAATGGCTCCTTTTCCACCAAAGTATGTTTGAGAATGGACAAACCAGCGGTAGATATTCCTCTATTTCATGATTACGAGTCCATCTCCTGCTCTTTTATGGTGGTTTCGTGTAAATTGAACCCTCCTATGCTTTCTGAGTTCCCCAAAACATCATCTTAGGAAATTTTGGTTTAAAAGGGATGGAAAGTGTCAAATTCTGTGCACATGGCAACAATGGAGAAGAAGGGAACGTAGGGAAAAGCTTGTTTAATACTGCCTTTCTTTCTTTGACTGTTTTTTACATCCCATCTCTCTTACTACCTCACTCCTTCTAACAACTGTTATCATTTTCTTGGTCTTCTTGTCTCCATTCCCTCTTCCCTACAGACCCAAAGATCTGCACACTAACCCCTAATGGGCACCTTGACCTGTCTCAGCTCCACCCTGGTCTGTTTCCAAGCGAAAGGTTGACCTTTGCTCTCAGCTCACGGAAGAACAGTGTTATATCTCTTGGCAGGGCTAACCTAGAGCAGAGAGCTGTGGTAAGTCAGAGAGACTGCAAAGAAAGAAGCTGACAAAGAATGAATGGTTGTTGACTGTTCATTGTTGTTTGACTGACCAGTTTTTATGCTTTCACATGGCTGACACAGTGTGAAGGAATATCAAGGGTCCTTTTTTTCAGAAATCAAGTTTTTACATTGTCATTGCCAATCATTTGTAGGAAAAAACCTGCAGTGACAGTGTTGCTATTTCAGATCCAGACAAAGTGTGTGCTAAATTTACAGAGGATGAAAACAAACAAGCAAAAAACTATTTCTCTCTTTGCCTTAGTATCCAGGTCGAGGTTATCACAACTGGGGCCGGACACTGCGTCCACACCCTCAAGCGCTGTGGGCCCGTCGTTCCAGCTGGAACAGCCTGGGGGGGTGCCGGCCCTGCTCCTCCTCGTCTCCCTCTGCCAGTCCAGCTTTCACTCCCACCTCTGCAAAGCCCAACTATGGCTACGGCCTAGGGGGTCTTGGCGGAATGGTTGGAGGAAGTCTTCGTATCCGGGGTCCCCGTGCCTCTTCATCCCCTCACCACCACCTCCACCATTTCAACCCTGATGAGGAGGAGTCTCTCCTCTCTCCTCCAGCTGTCGCTCCATGCACCCTCCCCCTCCCCAATCCTATTCTCCCAGGACACTTTGTACCCAGGAGGGACCGCAGAGCTCTGTCATTAGAACTGCCCCACCTGCTGCAGGTCCCTGGTCCCCCGAACCCTCCCATGCCAGCACATCATCCACTGCCTCCCATGACGCTCCATGCCCAGCAGAGGAAAAAGAGCTTCTCTGCAATCAGTGGAGATGTTGGTGGAGGGCTTGACAGTGTGGTTGGCCTAGGAGGAGTGCACCAAGACTGTAACGGAAAGACTCCTCTGTCTCAACTTCTTCAGCCCCCTCCTAGACATCCAACCGAGCGGGATGGAGGGGTGAACCCCCAGAGCCAGCTGATAGCTGAAGTCTTTCCTCAGGTTAACACACGCAGCAAGGACCGGGAGGACCTGGATGATGACATTGACTATGTAAGTTGTGATTAAGTATGTGTGGGAGGGAGGGAATTAAACGGTAATAGCATTAGGAAAAGACTGGTGAGTAAGTGAAATAAGCTCTTGCAATCATACCACTTTCCTGTGATGCAGAGTTTGAATTCCAGAAATGCAGATACGCATAGAACCATACGTAACAACATCTGAAAAGAACAAAGAGACCAAATCTGGCCTTGTGATTCTCAACAAATGAACCATTAGCTTTTGTGTTTAAGTACAAGATTTACACGTAGAACAATCTCCTGCTCTCTCATGTAGGATTTTCAAGTGCTTTGTATAAAGCCTGCACTCTCTATCACCTGGGCCTCATGGGAGTTCCATTGTTTTCATTGTAAACAAGTCTGTTTATGAGAGAAACAAGGTTAATTAGAAAGGACTTCTTAGACAGCGGGGGAGAGAGCTACACAGATGGTAATATTGGAAGATGCTCCGAGCTGTTTCTATAGAAGTGCTTCACTTTCGTAAATAATTTAGATATGGAGTCTAAACAGATTACGTTGTGCATGCTGTATGGGCTGTGCCTCTGCGTGTGCATGCCATTATGTGTGTTGATGTCAGAGTTTGGGACTCGAGTTTATGACTAGGACTTAAGTCACTCTTTAGTAGTACAGACAGTGACATGAGACTTCACTTGAGACTCGTCCTCTAATGTCTGACAAGCTACATGTTACCACCTCTCACACTTCCATGACCTTACACAGTTGGTATGTAAATGTAAGCTTCAGCAACAACACCATGGTGAGCATGCACACTGCTGCCATGCCGTTTGTCATAATATATGGCTGCCATAACTACGTACAAACAAAAGAATTATTAAAATCTATGTCTGTGGTATTAAAAAAAAAGGCTGGTGAATCGACCAAATCAAAGTTTTTCAGGCACCCAAAAATGAGCCTAGATAGGTGAGTCACTTGGTCATGTGAAAGTTGTAAGCTTAGATTAGCACCAGCTATCTGATATTCACTTGCAACTAGCTGGTAGCAAAGGGAAGTTACCTTAATGTATTTAGACTGGTGTTTGCTGAATATCTTGAAAAATGTTTGCTTGCCACACTTGTGTTCATGTAGCACTGGCTTTGCTAGGACTATGAAAATGGCATAAATTGTTAATAGGCAAGTTACATCTTTGAAGTTGACCATGTTGTTTATTACATAACATTAGACTGGATTTGAGAGGTCAGAGGATGTTTAGAGTAGGTTTTAAGGAGACTTGGTCCTTTGAAGACTTCAGACTTGATTTGGACCTGCAAAAAAATGACCTGTGAGCATCTCTGGTTCAAATGTCCACGTCTTTTCGTTGTTTCAGAGCTTGTGCTTCCGCATCCAGAAGATGCTAGAAGTGTACAGACCAGACTGGTGTGAGACCCGAGAGGACTGGTCTGTCTTCCTATTCTCCCCACAGAACAAGTAAGCAACATTTATTTCTCTCGCTCCGCTTTTCTTTCTTTTTTTTTTTTTTTTTTCAATCAAACCCATTTTATTCAGTGCTCTTACGGACGGTGTGATTCACATCAGAAGTGTGTGGATTCAAATTGTCGGTTATTTTGTCTCCGAAGACTCAACAGCCTGTCATACAAACATTATTGGCTGGCCACAGGACGTTACTCATCAAAACAAAACCATGGGTGGGCGGGCAGATTCGTTTTCCCCACTTCATCGATGGAAAGGACAGGTTGCCGAACTTCCTCAGAGAAGGACTGCATTAGAGTATTGATCGCCACCTTCCAAATAACAAAGGGATATTTTCTACCCTCTCCCCTCCTGTTCGAGAGCCAGAAGCAGGCCTCAGGGGGTAAATGTAATACCATAGGCTATTCATTAAATTCTGCATTAACTTGCAGGGTTATTGTGTTACAGCTTGCAGAGGAAGGGTTTGAATAGTCACAGTTGAGTTTTTTTTAATAAAAGGCATTTAAATGTCTCCATGCTTGTTCCAAAATACTTTAGAGTAAATACAGCCTCTTCTATTCAATCTGTTTCTTTTTATCCCTTCCAACAAACACTGCAGCAAGGATATTTAATTGATTTTTGGCAGTACACAGTGTCACATGCTAAGTTTTGAAATGCATATTCAATATTTATATGTCCCGTCTCTTTCTCTCTCTCTCTCTCCCTCATCCCTCATCCATTTCTCTCTTATCTCTTTATTCGGCTCTCCCAGCAGAGAACTGTACTCAGGAGTCTTGAGCTTCTGAGAGTGTTGTTAATGTAATTTGTTTTAAATCAGGAGTGATGTAAACAAGGGTAGAATGAGGCTATTACCCACAAAGATGTGAGGGAGCTCCTGTGCACTGTCAGGGGAACTTGACTCTAAATCTGATTGGATGGAAGGGGTCTCTAAATTGTTTGTGTGTGGCCTTACCTTTCAATATCGCACCCCTACTTTTTCAGCCTCTTTTTGGCCCAATGACAGTAACAATAGCCATTCAAACATCTCCTTTTGCTTTCTATTTTACCTCGTCAATCTTTAACTTCTCTCCTCCTATTCTAGGTTCAGGCAGATGTGCCAGTCCATCATAGCCCACAAGCTGTTCGACTATGTGGTGTTGGCCTTCATCTTCTCCAACTGCATCACAGTAGCTCTGGAGAGGCCCAAGATACTACAGGGCAGCTTGGTACATCCATCTAAAATGTGTCTGTATGCATGCGTATGTTAAAGCTTTAGCTTCTGTAGCTTCTGTGTTGTAGCTTTTTGGATAAATAGGATGAGTTGATTTGACGAATTTAATCGGTTAGTTGATTTTGATTATTTCAAAGGTGCATTAAATAAGGTTTTACTGCACCTAATCTTCTCGTTTCCTCTTTCTGACTGTCCATCTCTCTATCCCTCCTCCTGTTTATTTGTCCAGGAAAGAGTCTTCCTCACTATCTCCAACTACATCTTTACTGCCATCTTTGTGGGCGAGATGACACTCAAGGTAACATTTTACAACCAGCCTCTCTATTACTACCAAAGAGTCCTGAGTGTTGTGTGTGCAGGCAACACACAGAGGCATCTTTTATGTCTGTCATTTCTTGTGTGTCCTGGTTTTCTCTCTTTCGCTGAATTGACTTAGCCTCCATGCTCCCACAGCCCGACCCCTCCCTTGCTAAGGATGTTTTGAACAACTAATGTCCCTGATATCGAAATGGAAGTTGAAACTAGTCAACTAGAATAATCCAGCCAGCAGAAAATAATTCAAATTACACACAGTTTAATCTAAAAGACTACACATTGTCCTAAAAAGGCTTTTGCATTAGAGCCCTTTAAAGCCCTCATAGTTTCCTAGAGGGAAATCGTATATTAAATGCCGCTAAAATATTTACAACTTTGCATCCTGCATTATAAACTTGCACAGTATCCTACTCCAACTTTAGAAAAGACTTTGTTTTTTTATAAAACAATGCAGACTTTGAATGCATGTCTTTTCAGTGCAAATTATGTCAGTAATTTAAGTGTGTGTTGTGAGTGTTTCTGCGACTGCGAGTAAAGCAACGTTTAAGTGACTAGTTCACAAAAATCACCCACATTTCTGTTCACTCCACTCTTCCTCGGGAATTCCCATGTTCCTTTTTGAGAATAGAGCAATTAAGCAATGCCATTAATAAGTTGTGAGTCTTCTCTTATGAATGCAGTCAATCTCCAGCACCCCCCCCACACCATCTAGTTTCACCTGGTCTCTCCAACGTTGGCTACTTCTTTTTGAAGTTGTTCAGTGTTTCTGACTTGGTGTTCCCCCCTTTTTTTTTGTTTTTTTCCTCTCTTCCTTCCCTGTTAACCACTGTCTCTGTATTCTCTGTGAAAGACTTCAGCACAAGTGGGCCATCAATTATGCACTTCCAAAATCAATTATTAACCAATCACAGCCGTCAAAGAGCCACAGACTCGTCAGCCCCTGGTCGAGCTGTACATGTCTCCCTCTGTGTCTCTGACTGTCTCAGCTTTGTGTAGCTCTGTGATGTGTGTTGGTGTGTGTTTGTTTGTTTGTGTAGCATTAATCTCTCTGTAGGACTCCAGCAGCACAGTGTCTGGTGCTGTCTGCAAGATGCACATAAAAAGCATTGCACAGCAGGATTGAGAATTGGTCAGCATTTTCTAGAACTTTTTGGAGAACAATTTTATGAGGAAGCCATAGATACAATTAGTTCATATTTGTATATATATGTGTGTGCGCGTGTGTATATATATATATATATATTATAGCTGGGCCGTTAACGGCGGTAACGTGCTGCGTTACCGCGAGACTCTTATCGCGCGAGAAAAAAAATCTCGCCGTTAATCTATGCTTCTCAAGGTTG
>JAQMCX010000021.1:13261035-13344835 GCA_029814765.1 Acanthurus leucopareius | reverse complement strand
TAATATATATATATATATATATATACACACACACACACATATATATATATATGTTAGAACCTTAAACGGTGCTTAGTATAAAGTAAAAAAAAAATGTATATACAGTCAGAATTGTAAAGTTGGAATTTTTATGTATTAAGTTCACTTTTGGCATTTTGCGGTCAGTTTACATTTTGGCATTTAGACTGTGAGATGTTTGCAAAGCACTGATCTTTCAAACCATCCTGTTATGTTTGCATGCTAACCCCTACAGTCCCTCTGAAGCTTTACCGGATACTTGGCAAACAGCTTTAAATGTCAGTTGCAGATTTGGAGTGATGCTCCCACTGCTGTTCAGTTAAATTCCAGATCCAGCTGTGTGCATATGTATTACAATTCCTGTACAACATAAAAGCCTCATTCTTGAAGTCACACAGGAGTTTAATCATATGTCAAATGGTTTCCTAATAATCTTTTTACAAGAAAGTCAAAGGCACTGAAACAGTGTTGTAGATGCAGCTTCACCTCTTTGTTCCCCTCATGTTCAGGTGGTTTCCATGGGTCTCTATGTGGGCGAACAGGCTTACTTGCGGAGCAGCTGGAATATTCTGGATGGATTTCTGGTTTTTGTGTCTTTGATTGACATTGTCGTGTCCATGGCGGGTGGGGCCAAGATACTGGGTGTGCTTAGAGTGCTCAGGCTGCTCAGAACATTGCGTCCCCTCAGGTATGGACAAAGGCCTTCAATTCTTTCTTCTTTTCTTCATTTTTTGTCTGTCGTTGAAGGCATCCTGCACCTGCTGATTGTCGTATTTAAGCTCTGCTTCAAGAGATAGAACTTTGTGCTCCATTTCTGTACAAAATTATATTCACAAGTACAAATGTGGTCCCAAATAAAGCAGTTTTTCAGTGTTTGAGCTAATAATAGCTAATAGCAATTATTAACACATTAAAGTAAAACAATAGAGCCCATTTCCCCCAACATCTAAGACACTGACAGTGATATACAGACAGTGAATTACTATTGTCAAAGGAAAAACTTAAAACACACCTTACAAAAAATATGCTTCTTATAAACTGATCTCTTGCCCTCGTCCTTCTTCAGGGTTATTAGCAGAGCTCCAGGTCTGAAGCTTGTGGTGGAGACTCTCATCACCTCCCTTAAACCAATTGGCAACATTGTCCTCATCTGTTGTGCGTTCTTTATCATCTTTGGCATTCTTGGGGTGCAGGTAGGAAAGAGGAAACTGCTGTTTGTATGATAGATACTGCATTTATATATTATTTAATAAAGTTCATAATATGCACAGAAATAATAATATACACTGTCCTACTGAAAGCTTTTTAAAGGCAAGTTCTTCTACTGCCTGGGTCCTGATGTCAAAAACATCACCAACAAGTCCGACTGTCTGCAAGCTAACTACAAGTGGGTCCACCATAAGTACAATTTTGACAACCTGGGACAGGTAAGTGTCACATACGTTATTTGCACTTCCAGTGTGCATTATTATGTTTTCACCGAACACAACTTACGAAACATATTTTCGTCTGTAACACAAGCATCATAACATTATGCCCGTCCCTCCTTTTCCCTGTTTTACAGGCTCTCATGTCCCTTTTTGTGCTCGCTTCCAAGGATGGCTGGGTCAACATCATGTATCATGGTCTTGATGCTGTGGGTGTGGACCAACAGGTGGCTGCATACAAGTTTTTACCAAATCAGTTTTTTAGAATAAAAAAAAAATCCAAGCATAATTTTTTTCCTGTCTAAATCTTCTTACATGTTCTCTCTTCTCTGTCTTGTTTTTGACCTCCTTTGCTCACATCAAATTATTTTATATCAAAATCACATTATGAACAAACACTCCGCTTCCACCCCAGCCGGTGACCAACAACAACCCATGGATGCTGCTATATTTCATCTCCTTTCTCCTCATCGTCAGCTTCTTTGTCCTCAACATGTTTGTTGGCGTGGTGGTGGAGAACTTTCACAAGTGCCGCCAGCACCAGGAGGTGGAGGAGGCCAAAAGGCGTGAGGAGAAGCGGCAGCGACGCATGGAAAAGAAGAGGAGAAGTAAGAGAGAGAGAGAGATAGCAAAAATGGGCATGGAGGGGGGTGCAGAAAAGTTCCAAAAGCTGGAAAAAATTGAAATTACACAGAGGTCCACAAACAGTTGGAAGAATAGACAGGAATCAAGTGACATCACAACGGGCAACAGATGCATATAGTAAGAAAGAAAATGCAGGAAGGAATTTGTCAGTGGTATCAGTTGGTACATTTACATGGGAAATTATAACAAACATTTTAAAACAACCTGTTTTACTGACACAAATTGTCTAAAAAAAGGGTTTGAGTAGCTCATTCTAACCTCATTGTTACTCTGACACATTACAAGAATCACTCTATTAGCAAGTAGAGATCTGATCAACACTGATTAAAGTCTGTGCTGAAGACAGAAAAGAGATGGAGACCGAGACAGACGGATAATGATAACACAAACAATGAGTGTCATAATTGCAAATGTGCTCTGCAATTTGAGGATGTTTTCTGCTCGTAGTGACCCCAGCTTGATCAAAGCTTTTAGATTTTGCATTCCAAGCGCTCAGTATGGGGCAGGTCTCTCCTAGAGGGAAAAAGATGATCTTTTGTACATTTCAAGTAGCAAGAAGAGCGGTTTGTTTGGCATAAATATAGATTCTGTTTGAATAGCTTGATGGTTAAAATAGTAGATGTATGTTGTACCCCTCATCAGATACAAACAAATACAAATGTAATGTTTTTGAGACCTGACTGATATATTTTTCTACCAACAGAAGCCCAAAAGCTACCCTACTACTCCAGCTATGGCCACATGCGCCTGATGATCCACACACTGTGCACAAACCACTACCTGGACCTCACCATCACCTTCATCATCTGCATCAACGTCATCACTATGTCCTTAGAGCACTACAATCAACCTCATGTAAGAAAGAATAAAATTACCTGTGTGTGCATAGATGTGTATCTGGAGGTTGTATAGGAGTTCCTCTATTTTTACAACTTAGCTATTGCGTCCTCTAAAGCTTCTGGTCCACAAAATATGAACCAAAAAAAAACCAAAACTGACAGCTCAATCCAAGAACTTATGCAGGGTTCTACCACAGAGTTTTAATGTCTGTCACATCTGTGTGGCTGCTTTTAGTTCACCAGACTACAGCTCTTACATAAAGCCTTCCCTTTCCACACAGCAGCATATTATAACGACACAGGGACACCATCTAACTGTATCCAGGTTCTGTGGTGTGTGTTGGGAGTAGTTGCAGTCCACACAAAGAAGCTGTGATTGCACCGCTGATTTGATGTGGGCTGCTGTCAGGTTGGTGTTAGCTGTACAGGACGAGTGTCTGTCCATTCATTTATGATCAGTGGAGATACAGAATCCTGGTTGCGTTTTTTTATGAATGAGAGTAAAGTGATAATCCTTGAGATTAGATGCTCGCTTGAGCACGTTTCCTCACACGGACTGAGCATCAGATAAATGTCACAGGTCCTGGCTGTTTCTGTCAGCTGTTGGTTCTGACATGATGTGACCTCCCACTTGTTAGAAGCTGCATAATAGGAAACAACAGCAATTTAAAATAATCTCCAGTCATATGAAGCTTGACTGGATGTTTAAAACAAGTCAAACATACTTGCCGCTGTAGTATTTAAATAGTCTGTGAATACAGCTTTGTTTGAAGATGTGTGTTTGTTAGGGGACGTATTGTGTGTGTGTGTGTGTGTGTGTGTGTGTGTGTGTGTGTGTGTTTGCTATGAAAGGAACATGCTCTGTTTTGTGCCTCTGGCAGACTTGATTTTACTCTACAAACAGTGGGAACAATTCCAGTTCCACAGTTTCTCCCTGCTGATGCTGCTGATACAACACCATGCCCCTTAGCAAATGCACTCACTCACACTCACACACAGACACATATGCCCTTTTTCTTACTCTCTCTTCCCAGTCTCTGGACCTGGCCCTGAAGTACTGCAACTATTTTTTCACCTCCACTTTTGTGGTGGAATCGGTACTCAAGCTCATCGCCTTCGGATTTCGCCGCTTCTTCAAAGACAGGTACAGTGTGTTTACACCGTGCCTGTTGGCTGTGTGATTTTATACGAGTGTTTTCCCTCTCTGCCTGCATGTGTATCAGTGTGCTCAGTCGTGACATAATGTACACATATATAATTCTAATGCAGCTTGACAGCTTGGTGTCATTGCAAAACCGCTCCATCCACTGTGGGATTTGTTAATCTGCTGTCCGAAGTTAGATTGTTCTGTACCTCCATGATGTTTGTCAATCAGCTGTTGGCTTTTTTAGTGTCTCTAGTCTACACACACATCAGGATTAGATTCCTGCAAAATGAGCTTTACATTTCAAAACACTTTGAGATTTAATGTCACAAAAAAAATGATGATATGGCCCTATGTTGTTGTCTAAATAGCTCTGTAAGTTATCTCATATTTGTTGAGAAAATTAAACATTAATGCAGCTATCTGGGCTTCAGGCGCATACCATAATCTTTTGAAATAACATATGATATAAATAGTGCCACAATAAACTGTTATTTAGTTCAGTATGTAATGGCTGTACAAATCCCCCTTCTGCTTTGATCATTAAAAATGGAATAGGGACTAACAGCTCTGATGATATAGAGGATTATGAAATATGTTGAAACATGTGAACTGGATTTGAAGTGTTCTGTTATTAAGTTGAAGGAACCATACTATTATACAAAAGCAGATTTCTTGACAGTTATCACACATGATCAGTTCTGTCAAAGACATTTCATTATAATGTCCTCATTATTACAGTAAGACACACCAGTTTACAGTTTTCTCTCTCTTTCTTTCTTCATTCTGTGTCAAGTTAATTTGTAAGTCAAGTACAAACCATCATATATTTTTAACTTAATGAAGCTGTTTAAATAGATGACAGTCTTTTCATGGGAAGAGTTTTTCAATGTAATTATTTCGTAATTATTTAAGTGATGAAATATGAAGGGTCCGCTTAAAAAAGAAATTATTAAAGTACAGCATCTTTCTGCTTAACAGAACCAAACTGCCCATTTGCATGTGACACCCTTGCGCTTTCCATTTCTCCAACTTACTGCGCTCACATTTGTTTGACCTCCATTGGAAACATGCCTCAGCAACGGGCTATTCACTCCCACATTCATTCACTCAGACCCCAGACTAATTGATTTGTCACTCACCCAAATGTGCACAGTGACGAGACTGATGTCTTTTTCATTTCAGGATGTGTGGTGACTAATTAAAGGCAGAAACAAATTTGGGAGCTTATTTTATACTGATGGTAGTTTAATATCATTGACCCATTTTAGTTAGTGAAGAGAGAGAGAGAGGATAAAGAGGTGAGTTGGCAAAGTCAGAGAGCAATGATGAAGAGCCAGATAATATATGGGAGGAAAAGCGGTGCTGGTCAAAGACAAAAAAGGAGGACAAATGAGTGATGAAATGAAAAGGAGATGGGCGGATATAGAGAGAGAGAATTTATCACACAGTTATCAGCTGGCACTTTGTCTCTTTTTATGTAGTGTCAGCAACAGCCGTGAGCAGTCATTGTGCATAGTGTGATTTATAGGCGGGGGTGACTCTCAGGCCAGCTTTAGAACTGGGTCAATGGAGAAGCAGGTAACACGCAAACACACTGCCACATGTGCCACCATGTACTGTAGGTATATGTGTGTATATTTGTATCATTTGTGCATGTTATGTTATGTTATGAGGCTTACAGTCAAGGAGATATCGAAGTGAAACACACGTTAGATTCAACCTTTCTAAGAGTATGAGGTTTAATATACAAAGTCAATGGATTACTTACTGTAGATTACAATCTGCATGCCCAGGTTTAAAGATGCAGCAGGAGTTCTGTTGTAGGAAACTAGGCAATGAACAAGGAATGCCCTAAGCAATGAAATATTATCACCACTTTACCTTGCCTTCGGACAGCCCTTTCTGACAGAAGACTGAAGTGACTGTTTCCATCAATACTCTTTTTAAAGCTTTCAGACTCCAGTGAAAAAACAGCAGTTTCACCATGCAGATCACAGGAGTTGCTGGTCCACTGCTGCCTTTGATGGTCAGTTTCTTCGTATCATTGTGTGACTTCTGTGATTTGAAGGGTTAGTTTTGATTCACTGAAGTCATGCAAAATCAAGAACTAACTCACCAATCGAGGCAGTGGTTCTCCAACAGTTTCCGCAGTCTAAAGTTAAAATTACTGCCTTTGTCGAAGGCGTTTAATGACTTTGGAGAAAGGGTATAATGAGATAAGTTTTCTGTGAGAAACGGCTGTCTGAAGACAAGTCAGTACTGTGAAAATATCTTGAATATATAGCACACACTTTAACTAATCTTGATCTTTTTAAGGTACGCCTTTTCTTTAACTGTGGATAAAGCACATTTTGAATTTTCAAATTTATGACTTGCAAACTGCTGTCTATGGTAGGTCATTCACTGACTATGAATAAATACCTCCCTAAACTCTGCCTATTATATATATATATATCCCTTTAAAGGGCTGTATGGCTAGAACCATGCATGTGACACACCAAATGTTACCTGGGTGGGTGAGAATGGAACAAAATGTAAAAAACAAACAAACAAAGTGGACCAACAGTCAGCTAGGCCCTGACAAAAACATGTGCATGATGATAATAAGTCATGGGCTGGGGTTGATACTCTGCTGTCATTTGCATTTTAAATGAGGGACTTTGGCAAGCATCCTGACAGATGAATTGGCAGTGATAAATGTTTCAGCAATATGTGTTGCTTTCTTCAGATCAAACATGTACCTGATTTACCATTTGTTGATTTACAACAGGGCATAGTTTAAAGCACACTTCAGTGATTTTATAAAAGATGTGTTTCCGTTGACCAGATGCATGAGGTGATAAAGGCTAAAACAAAAGTGGTGCAGTTTCATTTGATCTAAACTGTTACCTTTGACTCAAATGTCTCAGTGACTATCGTATCTACGAGCTCTTTTTTTTTTTTATCATATTCATCTGATTTGGAAACATCTGTTTCCCATCTGTTCTTAAGCCAGAAAAAAGATATTGTATGACGAGCATTTTGCTGCATATGACTGGTTTATTAAGGACTTTTGGGGATGAGGCACTGTAGCATCATTGACAGAAACATGTAGATCTTACAGAAAAGTAATGTGTTGAAGCAATGCTCAGACACAGCCCTGCCTGCACAACATACAGTAGAAGCCGACAAGAGAAGATCTGTATTGAGTACCTGTGATTTAGATGCTTTGTCTGAGCATTTTTGCCAACAAAATTACCTGTATATCAGTACATTTGTGTTTATATGTTTGCTGTGTTTGTGCTTCTGTGTGTGTGTATTTGTATGTGTGTAGCACAATGCCCTTGTGCAGCTTTCTTTATCTCATTAGGTTGTGTATGCTTTTGTTAGGTGGAACCAGTTGGACCTGGCCATTGTACTTCTGTCAGTGATGGGCATCACCCTGGAGGAAATTGAGATCAGTGCTGCCCTTCCCATCAACCCCACCATCATCAGGATCATGAGAGTACTGAGGATAGCTCGAGGTACATGCACTATATTGCACCTGTGTGAATTATACACACACACACACATATGCACACACACACACATGTGGGCTCTTAAAAAGTAGGGTAGAATATTAACTGCTGATGAGGTAGTAATATAATATACGTTGAAACTGTTTACAACTTTTACAGGTCAGTTCACTTTAGCATAGCAGCTTATGTCTAAAGGGCTGTTCAGGGGATTCCAATAACATTGGGAAATGTTCTGTAAATATTATCGGGAAACATTCCCAAAACACTTGGAAATGTTCTAAAAAATGTTGTCAGGGAACATTTCCATATAATTTGGCAATATTCTGAGAATGTTCTCATACATTATTGCCATAACATTGGGCAATATTTTGTAAATGTTTTCAGGGAACATTCTCATTACATTAAGCAATATTATGTTAATGTTATCAGTGAACTTTCCCATAACATTGAGAAACATTTTGTAAATATTTTCAGAAAACTTTCTCATAAAATTGGGCAATATTATGTTACATGTTGCAGGGGACATTCCCATCACATAATTTGGCAATGTTCTGAAAATGTTTTCACAGATTATTGCCATAACATTGGACGATATTCTGAAAATGTTTTCAGGGAAAATTCTCATAACATTGGCTAACATTCTGTAAATGTTTTCAGGGATGTTTGGCAATGTTGTGAAAAATTTTTCAGGGCACACTTCCCTAACATTGGGCAGTATTTTTTAAATGCTCTCAGGGAACATTGCCATAACATTGGGTGACAATTTGTTAATGTTTTCAGGGGGACATGCCCATATTATTGAGAGACATTCTGATAATATTCTCATTAAATGTTGCTATAATATTTTCCAACATTCTTTAAATGTTTTCAGGGCACAGTTTGATAATATTGCGCAATGTTCTGTAAATGTTCTCATCGCACCTTGCCATAACATTGGGCAATATTCTGTAAATGTTTTCAGGTGTGCGTGTGTGTGTGTGTGTGTGTGTGTGTGTAGATGTATGTGCATCAGTGAGTTTAAATTTAGAACTGACCTTTCCACAGTTTTAATGTGTCCAATTTAGTCTGTAATTGAACCTGAGGGATTCTCCCCTAAATGCCCATACGTAAACTCTACTCTCTTTTTATTTCTCTCTTTCTTTTTCTCTCCCTCTCTTTCTCTCTCTCTCTTTCTCACTCTTTCAAACACACACACACTTACAGTACTGAAGCTACTGAAGATGGCGACAGGAATGAGAGCCCTGTTGGATACAGTGGTCCAAGCCCTGCCTCAGGTATGCACACACACTACCCTCCTTTTTTTTTTTTCCTTACAGACACACACACTCTACACTCCCAGAGAGAGATCTGGCCAGTCTTAGTCAATAGCTAGGGTGGTACATGCCCCCCATTCTGTTTCTCTGTTGGCCTGTGGGCAACTCTAATAGATGACTCATTCATGCCACATACTAGCAGACTGGCACACACACTTGCACTCACATACACATACAAGTTTCTTTTTGTTTCCTCTTTCAGCACCATAGACATTACCCAGACTCCCACTGTGTGCACAGTGTGCTAGAAACAGTGGGAGCTCCTTAAACCAGTCTGTAGTTCATTTGGTGGTGAAATCTCCACAGAGTCAGACAGTTTCCAGGCTGTCGCAGTGGCAAAAGGATTCCAGTGCGCTGAAAGTTTAACGCCCTTGAAAATTCCCAGAATTCATCTTTGCTCTCTGTTCATTCTGACTGGAAATGAGGTGTGTTTGCTTTGTAGCATGGTCAAATGAATTAAGAATGAAGTAGGAGCAACAGAACAAACGTTAAGTCTTGTTTTGTGCATAAAATATTTATAGTATATGTAAATGTTATGTCATTTTCTTGCAGAATCAAAGAGCCGTGTCTTCATTAGTGTTTGATTTATAATGAATAAAATATCTTTATCTTTCTCTCTGTATATATAAATATAACAATAACCACTCGCATATCTGCACAGCATTGAGTATGGCTAGTAGGAATTCAGAGAAGCACAGACATTGCAGTGGAAACATATTTCTTCTCCCTGAGGTTGCTTGTTATTTTTTAGACAAAGAAGTCCTCAGATGCACTAAAATGAAAGATGATGTCTCTAAATTACAGTTTTAATACACTACCTGGTGAGCACGCTAAGTGACACAAATCAAAGACACATACTAAACACTAAATGCTGAAATACTTACAGATGATCCTCTGATGGTGATTTCCACATTTACTACAATGCTTGTCAACTTCTACCATCAGTGAGGAGTTTGAGACCTTTCTGCTCTTTCTGACAGTTTTTGTCATGTTGGGAATAAACCTCTTTCAGCTCAGAACATTCATGTTTCTGCACAATGCCCTAGTCAATCTGCTAAAAAGTATGTGTATTAAAACCAAGTTTAACTAACCACCTGCTGGCTCCAGCTAAAAATTAACTGTGCAGACATGAAAGTGGGTTCAGTCTTTTCATCTCTTGGCAAGAAACTCAATATGTGTGTTTTCCAAAATATGAAATTATTCCTTAAATGACAGGAAGTTGTTCGCACAGACAGGTTTGGTACAAAGACTGGTATATAGCCTCAATTATGGGCATGCAGGCGTACATTCACACACAGTCTGACCCACTGACCAAAAGTTGAAAAAAAGAAAACAGAGGGAAACAGGTGGTGTGGTAAGAGGAGGGCAGTCAGGGGTGAGGGAGAACAGATTCCTCATCTTTCTTTTCTATTGATCCCCCTCTCATTAACATTGAGCCCTTTGCTCCATCCCAAGGGCACGCAGGAGGTAATTAAAACTAGGGCTAATTAAACAATTCCAAGAGGTCTCTCCCCCTCTCTCTGTATGGATGTGAATGCATACTGAGGTACTGACAAAGGAAGGGTGAAAACAGAATACCTGGCGAGAGATTAACTTGAGGTGATATGATGCTATATTTCAGTCTGAAAATGAAATGGCAAGCTGCCAACATTTCTTTATTGTATCACATAGGATATTAAGGACAATATTGAAATTTCAACCAAGGATTCACGAAATATCTGAACAAGGAAACAGGCAAATGCACTGAAGAAGAAGGCAAGAAATATGAATAATGTCATTAAGGTATTTGGAGGCAGAGGCCTACTAGAAAAATAGTATATGAGATTAAATATGATGTGAGGCAGCGTATGTATTTAATAGGCCATGACAGAACATGGATGCACTGAAGGGTCTATGCACTTTCACAAAATGGGTGAGTAAGTTTAATAGCTCGTTGACACATTCAGTGAAATGCATTTGAATGACTCTTCTCTACAAAGATGCAGTAAAACAAAGTTACTTTGCCCACAAGCATCCTCGATTATGTTCTTTTCTCAACTGATGCAAAATGGCTGAGACACACCAGTCACTAACACTAATAGTTTCTATCATGTTGGCACTAAAGTCAAGCCAGTTGTTTAATCTCTTCTCTGGGAATGGCTGAGAATCCTCCAGATTAGCCTGAGGCAGATGTGGACACCACATGTTGTGTCGTTTGTGTTTTGGAAGGGCTTTGCCCTGAGAAACAATTTGTATTTAGTTTAAATAATTAATGTTGTGAATGGATGCGTCTGCAGTTCTTTTCTAATTAAATCATTAAATAAAAAATGTGCAAAAACTAGTTCAAACAAATAGTAAAGCTTATTTTTATTCTTTAGTAGGTAAGTTATTGTTATATAACGGACATCTCCCTAGAATGCAAAGTTAAGTCCCTCATGGTAAAACTTTCTCAGAGGTGCATTCATCCTCGTCCTAAATCCACATAGGCCTCGGCCATTATCTAGCACAGATTGTTAAGTACACTAGACAGAATAGCACTTACTTACGAGTTGTACTTGAGACAAATCCCAGAACAGTCACATGTAAAATTATCACGGTACTTCAAATGTAGGTGGTATGGCAATGGTGTCCATTACTTTTAGTCTAAAGAGACTCATTGGGCTATTCTGCGTGTAATGGACCACATTTATCTACATCAAAAGTAAGCTTTAATATTTTATAATTTAGATACTGGTTAACAATTCTATTGTGTTATTGGCATGTCGATATTTAGTTCTCTTTTCATCACCTTCTGCAGCTATTTTATTAAGATTTGTCCATACGTAGTTTGAAATACATAGTTTTTTTTAAACATAGATTTAACCTCTCTGTTTGAAAAAAAAAAAAAATCCGTCCTCATGAGGTTTATTTTACAAAATGTCTCCATAAACAAGAAAATACAGTAACAATTTCAAAAGCTTAAAGAAGCACGCAGGGCCAGTAGGCAGTTAAGAGCTAGAGCAACAACGTTTCAAACACTAGAAAAGGACATTCTGACTGTATGTGGTAAGTTATTTTTCACTTGGCAGCAGAAACTTAAAAGCACAAACAGTGGGAGCTAATTTATGTATTTATTAATCACATTCTTCACCATCACATTTTTAACTCCTCTCTGACACATGACCTGTTCTATGCAAAGTGCTCATTACTGAAAGCAAAAATAGACATGCGCGCAATGATAATATTTATTTTCAAAAATGTGTGTGTAGGTTTAGACGTGACCTCAAAGTAGCATTGATCCGTTAATAAGGTTATGTCTCTTTAAAACACTTGGAGTTGAATTCTAGACACCATTTATTAGTGCATTTCCTTATTTCATATGGGGTAGTGTTGTTAGTAGAGTGTTAAAAATTGTAAATAAGAGATTGGGTTTTTTATTTTCTGTAATGAGATTAGATTTTGCTCTAAGTGTTTACTGTGAAACATCATCATTGACTTGTGGTAACAGAGGGCTTTTTTGTGGTGGAACTGAGCCAAAGCCAAAACCCCCAGACTCAAAAGACTCTCAACAGCATCGGGGGATCAGTTGTATCAAAGTCTCAGAGGAATCTATGCCAGTGTAAGCAGAATTGAGTGGGGGATGGGAGCAGTATGCTAAAAAGAAACTGGAGTCCGATAAGACACTTTTGATGCGCACCTACTACAACTTGTATGCAGTTTGCTGCCAATTTGTTCAGAGATTTCTTCATCATTTGTTGTTAGAACACTCTTTGATATGTATTGGTTCTTCATTTATGAGAAAAATTAGGGAACTATTCATTTATTTTTGTTGCTATTCAGAAAAAACAAAGTATTGTGGATTAGATTTTGAGTTTTTAACTAGCCAGTGTAATAAACTTAGCCATAATGCTGTTTAGGTAGGACCTTGTTGATGCAGATTTAAGAATGCTGTCAAATGGTTATTAGCATTTACATGGTAAGATTTTCCTTTGTATCTGCTGCAGGTGGGTAACCTGGGCCTGCTCTTCATGCTACTGTTTTTCATCTACGCCGCCTTAGGAGTAGAGCTTTTTGGAGAACTTGGTAAGTGCAAATGTTGTGATGCCGCAAAGGATAGTTACTATCTGTTCACTTTTAAATATAAATGATGCTTAGAATATTATGCGCTCTGAGTCTTAACTTCAAATCTTTAAACTCATTCATTGATTCCATAATATTTGGTAATTAACAAAAAAGGAGTCTTGTGAAGACTCGGGAGAACCACAACTGGGATTTATCATTGTGATAGCTGGCACTGGCACAAGCAAGAGTAAAGAAAAGATCACACTCTGATGAGACTTAGATTCATCATTGTTTGGAAACTCTTTGTATATTGAGGCCAGTGTAATGTGATTAAAGCTGGACATGGGTTCTGTGGAGCCATAACTCCAGCTGCCTGTTGACTTTTAAAGGGGAATTGTGTGCATGAGAATCTGAGTTAATCTAAGGATTTTGAGTTTTCGACAGATTTTCCTTCCACAGCGGATGCTCCTTGGTTTCCTCTTTAAACACTGTGTATTGTCCATCATGTAACCCATGCACCATTATATATATGTGGCAATGTACATAAGCTCTATCACTAATTGGATTAGTCATTTTGTTACATGTGTATACATAGATGAAAGGAATATTCTAACTGGTTAAAGCACATACTGTCTACACATCACCACTATAGATGTAAGGCGATTAAATATCAACATATGTCAGTGTATGTCCCTGCTGTTCAAATTTGGCCTTGGGTTTTTTTTTGCACTCATTATAGTAAACTCATCTTGTGCACAAAAGGAAACAGACTTGCATTAACTTAGAATGAAAAATCTCCTTATTTCCTCTCCATCCTTTATTCCTTTTCATCAGTTCGCTCTCCTGCAGCCAGACAGCCATTAGGGAATCAACCCACTCTCCAGTATTCTGATACATAAGTACTGTCCTAAAATATCCACATTGAAGTGGGAAGATATGTCTTCCAAACTGTCACTTTTCCCTTGTGCGAAGCAGCTGCAGCCAGTGGCAACATTGCTTCCTATTGGAGCTTGGCAGGGAAAAGGATTAGCAGCAAATGCAAGGGTGTCTCTTTCTTGAAGCCGTTCCAGAGATTATCTTGGGATATAAGCTCAAAGACAAATAGAGTGTTCGGCCACATTGCTACTTATTAGATAACAGACTGTGTCCACACTATGTTGCCTTGTTTGGACAATTATCCAGGCAGTTTAGTGAAAGAAATGATACATGCCTCTGCCATTTTTGACAGTGCTGACATGTTTAGAGTTGATTCAGAAGTCTCCCCCTCTTTTGATATCCCTGTTCCCTTCCTCTTCCATTGTCTTTTTATCTTCATCACTTCATCTCTCTCTCTCTCTCTCTGTCAATAATTTCATCTCTCTGTCCATCCAACCACCTTACTTTCATCCTTAGTTTGCAATGCAGACTACCCATGTGAGGGTATGAGTCGTCACGCTACCTTTGAAAACTTTGGCATGGCCTTTCTTACCTTGTTTCAAGTCTCCACGGGCGACAACTGGAATGGCATTATGAAGGTACAGATTTACACTCAGAATATAGTTTTCCTTTCCTCAGCACACAAAAGACATCAACTGACTCTTAAAAACTAACTTAATATTTGTGTTTTAAAAGGAGGAACAACAGAAACACAGAACCAGAGAATACAGTGAAAGGATGAGAAAGAGAGACAAACTCCTCGTCTAACTTTCTCATCCATCTTGTCTAGCCACTCGAGTGATGCTTACTGATAAAAAAAGGAAATGTGCTTGCTCAGCACCAGGGGCGCAGATTTCTTTGCTGATGGGCAGGGGAATGGCTGTGCCTCATTGCACACATACACAAAACACCATTTTCCCCTGAACACACATCAACTACCACCAGCAGCTATGACTGCTCCTCAGTGCACCTACGCTGGAAGGGGAATAGAGATTATGCTGGAGTGTGTCAGGCGTGGGCCATTAAACACACACTGGACACAGGCAGCATGCATAGAAGCGGGTCATGAAGCAAACCAGCGGGCCACAGATGCTACTTCTCAGAGTAAATCTCTGTCATTTTAGCTGTCAAATTACTGCCTGGGCTATAAAAGGGTAGACCTGCTCTGCTTTAGCAAAAAGCAGATAAGGCAGAGTGGTAATTAGTGATGTAGGAACAACAGGGAAAAGCAGACATAACGAGGGAGTAAAAGGCAGGTAAGAGGGCAATGGGAAGTAAAGGAGGCATCAGCAAATTGTAATAAGAGGGTGGAGATGAGAGGATGGGAATAGTGTTAAAATAACTGACCAGTTATTATGCTTAATCCCCTCTACTGGGAGTTTTGTTGTAATGGAAACATTACAACCGAAATGAAAAAAAAGTGGGGTTAGAGCGGCGTGACTGAGAGTAGGGGCAAGTAAAGGTTTTAAAGAGAGGAAAGAACAAAAAAATATGTGAAGAAATGCAACAGAAAGGGAGGGAAGGCAGAAAAGGGAGATGTTGTGTGAAGGAGCACAGTGTGTAAATGTCACGCCCAATTACATAGAAAAGACCAGCTTCAGCTCAGAGGGCTAAAATTGTTATGTGTGGTCACAGCCTGGGTGAGAGATGTGTACTTCCTCCAGAAAACACTTGTCACTTTGCTTCTGCTCTGATTGAACTCCACTGCGCACATGTTAACCAGAGTGGAAGACTACTAGAATAATGCTATAGAAGGGGGAAAAAAAGACTCTCTTTGATTTGCATAGAGGCAAAAAATGTGGATGGATGAAAAAAAATAAAAAGTGTATGATAATTATACAATTAGTCATGAATATAAAAGACCTTGTTTAAATGAACTAGCTTTCTATTGTTACTCAAAATGGACTTTTCCAGTGTTCCTGAAGCAATGTGAAATGTAAACGCTTGTGTTATTTTTACAGTAAAATCCAATCCAGTTAAGAAAGATAAAAACTTTTAGTTCTGTGTCTTCACAAAGTTTAATCCACCGAAAAAAATACCTATGATGATATATCTTTGTTTTCTTTTCAATCATCCCCTCTCACACTGCCTGACTTTCTCACTTGCTGGCCAACTTCATCCTGACCTTTCTCTCATCTTCTGCCTTAATGACACCAGGACACATTGCGGGAGTGCCCACCAGACCATGGCACCGACGTGGACTATGCCTGCAATCCTAGCCTTCAGTTTATCTCGCCCATGTACTTTGTCTCCTTCGTGCTCACCGCCCAGTTCGTGCTCATCAATGTGGTGGTGGCCGTGCTGATGAAGCACCTGGACGACTCCAACAAGGAGGCCCAAGAGGAGGCGGAGATGGATGCAGAAATTGAGCTGGAGCTGGCCCAGGGCACCCTCTGTTGCATGGGCGCCCCCAGCTGTGGGGGTGCACGGATGGACAAAGGACTAGTTGCTGCTGGATCGGGGCACGGAGGCCCGGCAGGAGGGAAGGAGAGGGGAGGTACCAGAGGAGAGAGGGGAGAGGGAGTGAGGAAGATGCGACATGCGGCAGCCACTTCGCACCCAGGGGCGTACAGCTCCCATGACTCCAGCCAGAGCCTTTACTCACCAGCACAAGTGAGTGTGTGTATTTGTGTGCGTGCGTGTGTGAGTGTGTGAGTGTGTGAGCAAGCACGTATTCTTATGTTTGTTTTCTGATAGTGTGAAAGGCCTATCTCGTATGTGTGGTGTTTGTGTGTGCGGATTGGCGCTGTTTGTTTATTGGGATGTTTCAAGCGGTTTTCAGGATCAGGATCAGATACATGGAGGCGTTTATATTGTCTCTGTTTTAGGTATACATAAACTAGATCCTCATTAAATTAAGATCTATTCCTTCATTTTTTTCCCGTTGTTTTGTTATTTTTTCGTTGGGGTTTTTTTTGGTCATATCTGAGATGATGCCCCAACTGTAGCTTAGTTGTCATGCTTTGCAGTGATCCTCTAAAATAGTAGAATTATTGCATAATGTAGCACATTGCAAGTAAAATGTAAAGTGACATCAACAGAGACCAGTCATTTCAGCTAAAGTAAGCCCGTACCAGTAAAATATTCCAGGTCCTTGGGCTAAAAAAGAATAAATAAATATGTTTTTTGCAAAATTTAAGCTTAATTTTCCGCATGAACGATGCCTTTATTTGGTCTGCAAGAGGGATAAAGAGAGGGTGCCTGACCTTTCTGCAAGGTCCGCTCCGGCATTTTTCTTTCCAAGAACATTACATAAAACAGTGCTGGTGAATATCCTGCACTTTAAAGAATCAATTTATAGACAACTGCACACAGTCCATACATTTCTTAAGCAAAGTGAGTCTGCTTATAGACATAAAAATATAGATATAAATCCCTGTAAGAACTGATTTATATAACTTTAATGTAAGCCAAGTGTGAAATTTGCTGCAGTGTTATTTAAGAAGATATTATTTTTGGATCAGACACAGTCACAGCAGACACTGGATGATTAACAGTTTGGATCAGCATCTGGGCAAAAAACCTAATAGAGACATCCCTACTTTTCAAGAGTTATTTTCTTGTCCTCCGACTGCCTGTAAGTTTTCTTTTTCTTACACAATATCAACACATTAGGTCATGCTGAGAAAATGACTTTTGATTTGGAATACAAAAGAGATAAACAAAATGGCAGTAATTTTTGTATAATGGTGAAATTGGGCTAAAATGGCAGAGACTACAGAGTGATAGCTCTATTCATTTTGAATAATTTGACTGAAAGCAACATTGCATGATTACATTTAGTCTTTTATCTCTCTGTAAAATTATTTTGTACTTCTGTTATATGTCCTTTTTACAGATTTTGTGAGGAGAAGGGTAGAGAAAGAAAGTGTAGAGGAGGAAAAAAGGCACATATGCAGACAGGAATAACGAGACACTGAGCTTTGTTTTAATGGTAATGTACCAGTTAATATGTATAAGGACAAAATAGACTTAAATCATATGGATTTTTCAAACCTAGCCAAACTGCAAAAGTGATATTAGGCAGTTGAAATTCAAATATATGGATTTTTCATTTTGCCTTTTAAAAATGTCTTTTTGTCCTTCACTTAAGTCATAGCGATCCATGTCGACAGCAAAGAGAGATGATCAGCTTTAATTTCCGATTTTCAGTTGTTACCTTAATTATTTCACTTTTTTATACAAGCCTTAATACCATAACCTGTCGGTGCTTACGTGTGACTACGTGAATGTGGAGTCACACATGCACTGGTTACATTTTTGATGACAGAGTCACTTTTTACATCTGAATGTAAGTCAGACTACTCACACTCTGAAAAAAGAAACCTGTGCTCTTACTATGAAGTCACCGATGATGTATGAGATATCCACGTAGAAAACGCACACAAAGGTGACTCATCGGCTACCGTGAGGTGTCTCACCTTTGTAAAGCTTAAGTTGGCTGCATGGAGTCATTTTTAGCTCAGTGTTGGCTGACAAAGGAACTTAATGCAGACCAGGGAGAATGCAGTGGCAGCATCCTCCCCCTCTCTCATTCTGTGTCTCTTAAGTGATGCAATAAGGGATCTGGGCAGACCAATGCAATTTATTCAGTGCACTGGTCCTGGAACTTGAGTGTGTGTGTATGTTTGTTTTGTGTGTGCAGTCAGAAAAGGCTCTTATGAGGAAGTATTTAAACCCAAACATTGTGACATTTGGTGCTGTGGCGCTTCAAGATTTTGTGAATCTCCACACATTATAATAATATCAGTGAAGCTTCTTTGGTAAAAAATAAAAAATAAAATAAAATAAATACATAACTCCATCAGTCCTCTACATTTACAAACTTTCATACGGGCTTTATATTGTAAAATTTTTCAACCATAAAATTGATATTTATGTAGAGTTGATAGATCAAATGAGATTAGACATCATACACAGGCTTCAAGGGCTTAAGAAAGTTTGCAGCTGCATACAGAAAAAGTCAAAAAATTCATTGTTGGCTCTACAGGAGCACTGGTAATGTATTTCACAGGGACCAAAGGGGACACTGTAGGATGTCGACACACACAGAGGGAGAGAAAGTAAGGCGCTGAGAACGGAGAGATAATAGCTGAGCCAGTGACAGTCAGATAGACGCAGTAATTAATTTCAGCTCTCTCCTCTCTCCTTTCTCTCTCTCTCTAAACTTTCATTCCCCGTAGATGGGCCCTATTGTTGTCCACTAATATGGTTATTAATGGAGGTGAGCACATAGGCCACCACAGTCAATCAAACATTATTTTTATATCAAGCTCTCCACCCACACAGAATGAACTATCTCAAGACTTTCTTTAAGAAAGAGAGAGAGAGTCAAAGAGAGAAAGTGTGTGTTTTTTTACACACATGCATGTAAAGAAAAGGAGCTGGATGGCAGGCAGCCAGTTTGTCTTCGTGCCAAACTGTAGCGTTTCATAAACCAGCAGGATTTAGATATATTTGTGTTGCTGGGAGTGCAGTAACCTGTCTCTTGAATTCTTAGCCCCCTCAATTCATAACATGATCAATGAGTGACTTTAATATAACAGTGTGAGTCAGAAATGTGTGTTTACATAACGGATCTAAGTTTAGTCCTATAAGCGGTGTTGTAGAAATGTGTTATGAAAATAGGCTTGTGTGGGGATTGAAGAGGAGTGACCTTGTTTCACACTATCTTTCAGGACATATCTACTGATGTAATACAGTTATTTTGGCAGTTATGAATGTGCTACGGGCACAATGCATCCAATCATTGTGAAATACATTGCCCTGCCAAGAAACACAGAAATCATCTTAAAGTAGTTTCCCCTTTTCTTCCAGATTGTTTTTTTTTTTTTTTTTTGGTAGAACCAATCTGGCAGATGAGTTTGAAGCAAGGAGGGATCATTTAAGTCAAAGATAAGGCCCTGACTGATTCAGTCTTAATTGCTTTAAACCTAATAATACCCAGAGCACAAAGCAAATGCTTAAATCTTAAATTGTTTCAACAAGGTATTGAACAGCCTAATTGAGGTGATATATCAAATGTAATTGCACCGCTCTCAGTGCTCAAGGCTTTGATAGTAAAATTATGTGTTACTTGGCTAATGAGGGTTTGGAGTCATATTATTGAGAAGCCTTTTCCAAAAGAGAACAGTGTTCAGTCCTAAAGGCAGACAAATGACGAGAGGGGATTTGTTCTGGTTTATTTGTACATCATCTCTGACACAGAGAAAGTGTTTCAGATGCCTTTTTTATTTTTAGCTTTGTGGAGGAAGATTTTGAAATTAGGACTTTGGAAGTGTGAAATCTGTACCTGTGTGAATGAATATGCACATGTGTGACTGTATGTATTTGTGTGTTAGTACATCAAAAAAATATAAAAGCATACCTGCGTGTGCACAGGGCATTTTTATGACCTTTACGATGGTGTATGCATTTCCCTGCGTGTTTTTGTCCTCGCATGTCCGCATGTGCACATGTTTGCGCCTGCGTGCAATACTGGTCTGCCGGCCTGCGTCCTGTGTGTATGTGTCCGTGTGTATGTATGTGTGTATGTTTCCAGGAGAGCCAGTGGTTGGACAGCGTGTCTCTCCTGATCAAGGATACTTTGGAGGGGGAGATGCTGATGATTGACAACCTGTCCGGTTCTGTCTTCCACCACTACTCCTCTCCTCCACCCGTCTGCAAAGACTGCAAGGGCCACCCACAAGAGGTACCACCCTGAGCACATATGTTAACACATATACATGCAATACATACACACACGCACAATGAAGGCAGGATCCCCAGATGTTAGGTTTCTCTTCGTGATTTAAATTTACAAGAGAAACAGAACCAGAGGCATCAATTTTTTTTAAAACATTTGGCTTAGAAAACTATCCACAATGCCTTACAGGACTGTCTATGGATGGATTTTTAACTGGAGCGCTAGTGGTAACAGGCTTTACCAGTTAAGCTTTACAGGACCAACCTGGAGGTCTATATTTATCAAACATGTCAGAGTACTCTCAAATTAGAATAGGAAATCTATTCTTCTCCAATCCAGTGTTGCCAATTTATCCAAAATGTCGCTACAGTTGGGCACTCTCAAGACCCCTTTAGCAATGTTACTTTAACAAACGAGTCCAGCGACAAATTTAGTGACTTTCCCTTGAAAAAGGTCGCAGGTGAATCTGCGGTCCATGTGCTTGTCAGAGCTCCAGACTGTGGCAATTTCGCTACATTTTAATACCACAGAGACAGCGCTGCAAAATTTCACAACTAGGAGCTCTAGTGTGGTTTGTGATGCCCAGGTTGACCTACAGCCCTGCAGGTTCGGGGGGGCCTGCGTGGCAAAGCAATGTTCTGAGTTATAAGTCACTGGAACATTGCATGCAATTGTCTTTTCCTTCTCTTTTTTAGTCACTATCTGACTCTTTCTCTTAAACATAGAGACATAGTGGCGCTCAGTCTTTGCGCCATATGCATTTACTCTGTTGATTTACAAATTAATACTGTGGTTAAAACTGTTTACACATGAAGATGGAGACATGCATGTGCATTCTTTGCATCAGATATGTAAAGCTGTGCATTTACAAGTATCAGTTTGATAAATCTTAGTCATACTGCAGCTAGGAGCACATGCGCAAGCCACATTTTGACTTCCTCAGCTAGCCATAAATAAATGTAGAAACACCATTAAACATCAGTTTGCATATCGATACTTGTGCCCACTCCACCTCTCATTAGACGGCTCTGTGAAAAATACAGCAAAGAAAGTTCAATTTCATCGACTGATGCATCTGCAAAGTTCTTCAGCAGAGCAGTTGTCAATATGCATGGCTATGGCTGTTTGTAACCCCATGCCCCTAATTTAATGCATTTCTGCAACCTATCACAGATGAATTTTAATTACTATCATCATCAAATGTCAGGTGGACAATCAATGATCCGTTGATAAGCCTCATGTTGAAATTTACTTCACAACTGAGAATAAAGTCAAATGACTTTCTACAGGAAGATAATAGCCCAAATGTATATTACAGAATTGATCAATTTCACTGTTCATAAGTTATTTCAAAGCGATTACATGACTTTTCCCATGACTGACATTTATTAGAACAACGTGTAGCCTGCAAAAAAATGACACAGTCAATGCAACAGAAGTACAAAACACCAGCCTCTTGACTTCTATTTAGTCTCCCTCTCATATCACCTACAGTTGTTTTAGTTAAAACCATATGTATACCTGGTGGTGTCTGTGTGAGGTACAAACATTCTCATCGAACACTCTCCCATGATAAATACCAATTTATGTGCGGGAAAAGACACACTCATTGTGTGTGTGTGTGTGTGTATGTGTGTGTGTGTATACATTATTTACACATCTGACTCTGTTTTTTGTCCTTGTCTCACTCCTTAACTCTGGCAGTTGCATACTATGATGCACATGGCATGCTGTGTATGTGCACGTGTGTGTTATTAACACAGAATTTATTAATTAATCCGTTAGGAAAACAAAAAAATGTGTTCTTCTGCATGTTGTGATGCTCCTAAATCTTGTTCCGATGCTCCCAAAATTTCTGCTGGTCTTTCGCTTTGTAGTTATGTTTAGTGAGTAATAGAGAACATTATTGTAAGCCAACAACACAACAACACAAATTAGGATAAAAGGAAATAAGAATGTATCCATTAGGGTCGGATGTTAATGCAGGATCCTAAGGTATTAGAAAATAACCACAGTTTATGTTTGATCCATCATTATTTTCATTTTGAATTCTGCTGCGCAATGTACGCATGTATATAACAAACACGTTCATAAGTGTTTTTTCCAGCACCACAGTTTGCTGTGGTGAATGGCGTTATGAAACCAATGACAGAACTTACTAAATAATATAACTAGTCAAAAAATAACTTTTTTAAAATGACTGTTCAGAAACAGTTATAATATTATGTCACAGAACACCAACTCGTGAGGGAAAAAAGAGGTGTAGAAATAAAAGACAAAGGCAAAAGTGAGTTGGCTCCAGAAAAAAATGTGACTGCTGCAAATTTGCAAGTTTTACGTCCAATCGGATGTAAAACGAGAGCCAGTAATTCTTAAAGAAGCTGTCTGCGAGATTTGCAAAAAGAGGGCAAAAGCGGATTAGTGATAGAAACACTTTAAATGTACCTGCCCACATCAGAATCAATCATCAATCAGCTTTTAATTGCTTGGTAATAAACCTGACATCCACTCCAGTCCCCCACTGATGCTGCTGCTGCTAATCTATCTAAGACCACCACTTCCACACAACCAGCAATAATAGACATGTTTTGGGAAAATACACTGTACAGAGTATGCTTTTATGCCCATTTTAATTACTTCCTTTCCTTGGTTATTTAACCCATTCTTGTTTTGTTACTGTAAACCTCACAGCACTGGATTCTGCAGCCTGTGCTTCTCATTTAATTTATTTGTACTCTAGCCAGCGGACAATATGTTTCTAATTTAATTCCATTTGGTATTTGTACAAAGGATATAGCCGCGAGTAGATAAATAAATAAATGCATTATATAGAGTTTGCAACTCCCCCCAAGCCTTACAACTTGGTTTTATTCAACTGAAGATAACATCAAATAAAATACATCTTAAGAGTGTATTTTGTAAGGAAGGTATTTTGAAAAGCGTCCAACTCTGGTATCCACAATGAATTTAAAAAATGTCACATTAGTTGTTGTGGTCATTCGGGGCATCTGACATATGGCTGTGTTCATATCAGGCTTTTTAAGGCTCGCCTCATGAATATGTTATGATGTGGAAGGAACAGGTTAGCTTTGAAGCTTTAAAGTATTATAAGGACCTTAATCACTGCTGTTTTATCATAAAACTAGTTCCTTGTTAAGAAATAATGTAAGTCAATATGCAAATCTTTAAGTCTGTGTATCTATAACTGTGTATATCTGTGTATGTGTGCACATGTTTTTTCAGTCCCTGTCCATAGGCTGCAAGTAATATATGGATCTTTCTTAGCACTGTGGGCCATGTAAGACTGACTCCTGCCTCTGAGATGTTTGGTAAATGTGGCCCCAAGTGTTTGGATAAAGACAAACTTGACTGACATTTTGAGATGAATTCACATTAGATGCGAGTCTTAAATGGCTCCATGGGTAGAACTAGAAGAACATTCTTCACATAACCACACACACATGTGCTAAAATGTACAGTCAACAGTATATAGTATGCAAATATAGGATACACACACATACACTACAGGCTTCATTTACGAGTAAGTAGTGTGACCAGTGTCTATTGTGGTTTATCTGTGTTACAAAAACTTGTTACACCTCAGAATTTCTTTGCAAAACCAGTGAAAAGAAAAACTCATTATCTCTAAAACCCTGAATACATACACTACCAATAACACCTACATATACATACACACACACACACACACAACCAGGATTGCATGCATGCAGATTTGAAACAATAACACACAGAAAGATGTATTTGCATGTACTACCATGGACACTCACACTCACACATGCACACAGAGGGCTTCATTAATCACTCTAAACAGTTCGAATGGAATGTTTTGTTGAAGTTCATGCTTTATAAAGCCCGTCAAAGACTGTAACTTCAGCCCTTAATTAAACACAAGATAATATCAGCTTTCCATATGTGCAGAAATGTGGATTAATGAGGCCCGTTGCATGCATACACATAAGCAACCATTCCTGATATGCATGTATGCACGCACACACCAACATCCTCCCAGTGCTTGCATTTTTGGGTATTTTATATACAGGAGACCCTGCAAAAACACAAACTTACAAACATAATGTCATGTGCCAGCATTGTCCATCACAGTGGTAAAGTGCATCTGGTCATCTCAGAGGAAGCAATAACTGGGCTCTACGCCGTCCTACCTGTCAGTCTGCTTTCTGCCTGTCTGCAGATGCTGTCAAACCATCAATCTTTCCTCCTTCTATTATATGCTTCCCCTTTTCATCAGTCCCCCCCTCTCCTCCTCCTCCTCTGGCTATCACTTTATTGTATCTATCTCTGATTTTACTGTATCTGATCATGTACTTTTCTCCACTTAATTTCCTGTGTTCTTCAACCATCTGACTCACTAAATGTTTGTTTGTGTGTGAGGTGGTGTGACAGTTAAGTCTCAGAGTTATGTAAATTGTTATTGCGCTCAGGGTGACAGGATGGCACGGCGATACTCCCGGGTCAGCTGCAGTTTGAGACTGACCACAATAGAGTTTGCCAAGAACAGTTCAGGTGAAGCAGTAAAGGACTTTTCCATTTATTGAGCCGCTTGCATAGAGAGGCACTTCTCATGTGCACATGATCGTTTCGTTTCACACTGATGAGATTTTTTCGAAGCTATTTTAAAACTGTGGTTCCAGGTTCAAAGTTTCTGTATAAGTATAAGTTGCGGGTTCTGCGGTCAAAATTGTCATTTGTTAGGCAGCAAATGAGGCTGCATGATATGAATGGATATCGTAATAAATTGCAATATTTTACCGAAAAAAAATAGTTACAAGAGGTTTAAAAGGAGAAATACATAGCAGAATTACACAGGTTTTATTCCCTGGAGATGTTTTGTGTTGTGCTGATAGTCAAACGTAAAAAATATTGCTTTGATGGAAACATGACACAAACGTTGAAGTATTTACCCAATCAGTTAAAGCACCTTTGTAAAGGATTTGAACATTTTTGACTCCTGTGAAGTGGCTGTGCACAACAGGTGTTCCTGTTTTAGCACCTGCGTGTTATGGAAAATTAGCATTTGTGTACTAGTGCACTTGTTCCCTATGTTTAGCATAAATTATATTGCACACACTTTCGGTGTCCTGAGGAGCATGAGTCATGGGATGTGGCTGTGAGATATTAGTCATTTTTATTTTCTTGCTCAGTCACACAATCTTCTCCTCTCATTGCCTCCAGCAGCACTGAATAAAATGATGCCTTGCCTCACCGCTTTCAGCCTGAAGTGAACACTTTCAATTGGTTCTCGCCCAAGTTCCCTTTCTTGCTAGCGAAGCCTTTAATATCTGCAGTTACCTTGGAAGCAACTGTGTATCCACTCTCCTTAACTTTTGTGCCTTTTTCATAGTCCCTGAAGGCACAGCCAAGAATACAGGAGGAGAAAGGCTGTAGTTTCCATTACCTGAATACCGATAAATGTATCAACAGATGGCTTGCAGGGACCTTTTGGAAATTATTTACAACCCGACTCTGAGACATAGAGCAAGCCAGTTGATACAGCACTGTTATAGGGTGGCATTGGTGAGGGTAAGAAAAACTAAAAAAGTGGTCCTTTAAAAATAACAAGCATTGCTGTGCTTCAGCCTACCCGTATTCCTCTCATTCTCTCTCTCTCTCCCTCACTCTCCCTCTCTCTCTCTCTCTCTCTCACCTATAGGCATGTGTTAATGTATTGCTAAAAGGCCTCACGCCATTGGATTTCACTTGGCCCTTCTTAAGTACCCCTTTAATTCTTCTCTCAAGCTATTTACTGCTCTGTCTCTTTGAAGTAACACAGCTTGTGCACATCATAAATCACCCCAAACCATTAAATTCCACTCCAGCTAACTGTTTGCAGCATGTTCTGAAATTGTGCAAAAAAAAAAAAAAAAAAATGCTGCAGGAAGAGGAAAGAAAAAGAGTTTCAGCTGGGAAGGTTTAGCTCACCGAAAGCTCATGCAGTGATAATTTTTAACCAGTTCAATAGCCAAATGGGCCGAGTTACCTGCAGTCCTGGCATAACAATCTTAGCCGGGGCTAATTTGAACAAATGAGACAGGCAGTGACAGAGTAATTGTTTTCACTACCCAGTCAGTTCTTTCAGGTTCCCATATGTCCCCGAAATCCTTGAAGGTTTGTGAATTTGAGTAAAGACCTTGAAAAGTGTTGAAGACGGACGTAAACAGGCATTCATTCATTCATCGAACATTTTGAATTTATGAATCTTGTGCAAGAACAGAAATTGTATTGCTTTCTTTTTTTAAAAAAAAACTTAACGTCAGTAAATTTGATTACGTTCATGTGTGCATGTGTGTCGGCCGCAGTGGCACCATTGTTTCATGCGCGTGTTATTTTGCTGTGCTGTGTTAGGGAAGGCAAGAGACCACATAGTCTGCCCACATGGTCACAAAGTATTTCTCTCTCTTTTTTTTAATTGTTGTCTCTGAGCTTCCGTAAAGCCTGCTAGCTCTCATTATAAAAAAATTTTCAGTGCTGTAACAGTGATTAACCTGTAGGGGCAGAATTATGAGGTTCTGGTGCCACTCCTCGTGGAGAAGAGCATCTCTTCACTCTCGCTTACATATACATGCAAATACTGCAGGGTTACACACTGCTTGAATATTTGCCTCTCGCTTCTCATTCAGCCTCTCTCTCTTCACATATTTTATGTGGCACTGGGAAATATTTGTTCAATCGATGATGACAAGCAATGTTATTACTTCTTGAAATCTCTCATCCTGCTCTCTTTACAGACAGGTGCCACGGCATTTTGGACTTTGCACTTTGAATTGTCAACAACTGGTGAAGCGTATCGAAACTTGGCAGAGGTTTTACTTATCTTGTCTGTGCAGCTCATTTTTGCCTATGAGTGATACTATCTTAAACGTTAATCATAAGAGACATGTTCAAAACATTGTTGCTCATCGTTTAAAAAAATGTATTTTCTATAGACACGAAGATGTCAGATACAGATGTCATGGTTGTTGTGAAGCCTACTGAGCACTGATGAGATCATGCTGTGTTTATTCATGCCAAAAAGTCTGAAACCTTTGTTGTTCCTATTCCCCATCTCTTCTTATGTCGGGACACAAATAACAGAGGTACATTTTTGCAGCAGATCAGAATGGCAGAGATTGAGCAGGCATCACTGAAGTCTGAGCAACTGTCAGACAAGTCCTCGTCCCCTGCCCTGCCGGACGACCTCAGCCTGGACGAACACACTGCCTACCAGCTGCTGGTGCGAGAAAGCAAGGTGAGCACGAGTAAAGAAGGGTGAGAAAGTTCTACATTTCGGGGAGGGGGGGGATAAAAAAAAACATTTTAAAGCCTTGAAAAAAATGTATATTAGATATACATAAGCTCTAACCTTATTCCAATGATATAAAATCAAACTTTTGCTTTCATTTTATTTGTAACTTAAGTGTTCTGTTTAACTGTTCTGTTTTGTCATATGCACAACATTTATAGAGAAACAGTGTTAGCAGTGAACTTCTGCTGACAAGAATCTGCAGGGTAGATCGTTTCATTTCTTTTGAGGAGTTATGGGTGACATTATGTCTGCTCCATTAACCATAATAATTACCATTATTATTAGATTACACTATAATGACAGATGAATCTGAGCTTTGATCAGTTGTCATATGTGCAGTTGACACAAATGTCTGTGCTGCTTTTACCCTCAATTTGGTCTTTAAATAAAAAAAATTAAAATGCTGATAAAATACATAATTAAATTATAACCGTATTTAAATAATAGTTTATTTGTTTAAAAAGTGATGACAATCCCAGTAATAAAATATGTTGATGCTAAATAGCAGCCAAGTCAATTAAAAATGTAGTATTTTGAGTGACAAAGACAGGAAGGAAGAACCTGGTTTAACCAACAATTCCACCTTAAAAGTTGTGGATTTTATGGAAATAAACCAGGTCTTGATTTTTTTTTTTTTTTTGAAAAGACATAAATATATATAGCTCATTAAAACTTGTTGATTTATGTATTTTATAAGAGTATAGACTAAATTTTTCTTTTTTTTTTAAACTTAAAGTTTCAGATGATGCTGTGTTCCACGGTCTGCATGCATGTCATATTGTTGTTGTGTGCTGTGTGAGAGAAGGCAAGAGACCACACAGTCTGCCCACATATTCACTGTAACGCAGCACAATGGAGCAGTGCTCACACACTCAAGCCTCCCTCTCTCTCTTTCTCTTTTATGTCCTTGAGCCTCTGTAAGGCTGTTAGCTCTCATAAAAATTCTCAGCATTGCAACAGTTTTAACCTTGAGCGATGTCTCAGTCTCTGTCATGTATGGTCCTTGTGTTTGAACAGAGCCTGGAAAGTCCATGAAACATAACTGAATTCAGTCTTAAAAAAGTGTGTGAAACCTGTTTTAATGGATGCATCGGGACCTTTCAGTCGGGCTGTACGTATCCTTGTCATCTTTGTGCAGACTTCTAAGCCAAAGCAGGTCCAGCACTACGTCAATATTTTCATTTATAACTAGAAAAATAATGCAGTGACGACTACAAGACCAATTATGCAACAAATTCACAGTGGTTAACCTCTGGTATACCCAATACTTTGTACTTGACATGCACAGGATACCAGCACTTAGTCTAAGTCCCTCAGGATGGTTAGCACAAACAATGGCAGAGGCTCACTGATGAGTTCTTTTAATATATTAATTCCAAGAAGAACAAAACAAATAACCATCATAGTTTTTTTTGTTTTTTTTTCATGGCTACGCTGTGGGCTCTCTTGTGAATTACAGATATAAACCCCAGGCTACAAAGGCTGCTTTATCTCTTTCTCTCTGTGTATCAGTGGTAACTATCTTGTCTTTGAGGAATTCACAGTCCATATCCACCCCAGACCTTCTCATGAATAAAACTACGTTTCCCCAAGTTGCTCTGCCTCCCTCTCTGGCTTCCGCTCTCCTCTCTTCAGCTTTATTTATTACTTTTGACTTTCATGCGTGTCCTTCCTCAGTATTAGCCCTCTGATAATTGCACACCTTCTTTACACCTCTCTCTAGCCCCTCTACCGCCATTCCTTATCATCCATCCTTCCTAGATATCCTCCTCAGTAATGGGGTAATGCTCCTTGGTTCTGGATAGCCAGATAAGCCTGTAACCCCTGAGCATGGCTGCTAACCACTGCTCATTAAAGAAGAAGAGAAGAAAGTGAAAAAGAAAAAAAAAGAGGAAGGACGGAAGGTGAAAAAGGATCTTAAGTCCAGGGATTTTATTTGTTAAGCATTTTTTGAAGAAAAAAAAATGCCCTACTGTGTGTGTGTGTTTGTGTGTGTGAAATCTTTTCACACAGATGCACTGTGGGGACTCTCCTCTCTTAAAGGAATCCAAGTCTCCATAATGTAAGTTTAATTAAATTGAGGATGAAGACTTTGGTAAAGGTTAGGTAAAGGGTAAGGATTATACATGTAGTGTTTATGTTTATGGTCGAGGTAAGTTTCCAGGAAATTAATGTGAGTCGTTATGATGTCCCATAAAGGGATAAAAAGACAACTCTGTGTGTGTGTGAGTGTGAAAACGCAGACGATTCTGCAGTCCCTACATGATGGTAATTAAAATGTAGGAGGTAAGAGATTATAAAGCTTAACTCCTGCCTCAATCTGCCTCCTGCTTCAAGCTGTTGCAGCCATCACACTCTCACTAATCCAAAAAGAAATGCTTAATGTTACAATTTATAAAATTAACATGACAATAACAGGCTCATTGAGCTCATAATCAGTTCTCACACCCTCACTAACACTTAAATGAAAAGCCTGAGGGGGGATATTTGGTCAGAGGCCTTGTTTGATGTCTGCACAGTGCAGGAGAGGAAGGTTTTCTCTGGACTCATTTTCCATCAGGTCTCGAAATCACAATACAAGAAAGAAAAAAAAATTCTCCGTAGAAGATATATAAGGTTATAGCTAATGCTGCTAAGTAAGACTTATCTATTTTTAATATTAAACGTATCCCTCCATGTCAAATCAATTTTTTTAATGAAGTTTGGAAAAGATCCACAGACATACTTGATTAAACTATCCTGAAGAATTATTAGAAAATACTTTTCTTTAATGTCAGATCATCTTTTCTCTTCTTCCAGGGAAGATGCAGCAGTGACTCTCGCAGCTCTGAGGAGGCTGGAGGTGGAGGGAGTCATGCAGGAGGCCACCAGACTCAGACTGTGGTGCAGAGCCAGGTGCAGGGGTTGGGCCCCCCCTGCAGGGCCATCAGCACCGGCTCTGAGATAGAGAATGCACAACAGGAGATGGAAATGCAAATACATCAACCACATATGTGCACACCTCACTGTAGCCCTGGTAAATAAAACCAAAGAAAGTTTATTCACCGTAGCAGGGGTGTATTAATCATAAATTCCATTACTCATTTTTTTGTACCAGCAAACAAATAAAATTCTTGTATCAATTTTTGATATTTTTTGTTTTTTTAAAAAAACATTTTATTTTTTTGTTTTATTATCCGATATCATCTGAAAGACTCAGTGTAACAATAGCAAACAAACTCTGTAAATTCTATTTACAAAAAAGGGATTTAGGGGGTAAAAATCTGAAGTCCTCAAAAATGTAGCTCTCAACAATGAAAAGTAAGCAAACAAAGGACGCTTCGTCCTCCAAAATAAATTGCTGAAAAGGAATTGCCATATCTCTGTAGATGTGCAGCAGGAACAATGTATTACAATACCTTTTTTTCAAAAATCCTGTTGATTTAGCTTAGTCTAAGATCTGAGAATATGAAGCAACAACAGGCTCCAAACACAGGAAGCATTGTGTGTATCTGTCAACATTATCCGCAGAGTGCTGAGGCTGCTTAGAACCGATATAAATCTGAAGTGAAAACAATTCATGAATTGACACCATGATATAAAAGGATAGCATCTTCTCTCCTCAAGGCGGCGTTTCCATCAGCAGCAACAGAGGAACAAACAAAGAAGGAGGAGAAGAAGCCAGTGGCATTTCTCCTCTCCTCCATCTGCCTGCGGAGTTCTTTCACCCAGCGGGAGCAGCCATCCCAGCACCTCCCCGCAGTAGGAGCCTACGGTTGTCAAGGGGCCTTAGGCTGACCTCTCCAGCCTCCTGGGCTTCTCTACGGTCCCCAGGAGCCCACAGCAAGATGCTCTGTACACAGGTACTGGAAGGGGAGGAGAGGGGCAAAAATCAGTCAAAGAGCTTTTATGATCTTTAAAGCAGACAAAGTAAGGTGTGATTTTTTTCTTGAGGTGGAGGCTTGAACATGTGATCAGACTCATGTTAACAGCGAAGCATAAAACATTAATATTTGCACTTATCTGGATGTGAAATGGCATCAGGTTTATTCACTGACTACAGATGATCATATATAATATTAGTGCAATAAAAACTAGCTTGTAACCAGCGTTTAAGATGCTATTATATTGTCTTTGTAATCAAAATAATAGGAATTACATAATGTTACATTTTACATTCTTAATAAAAACAAAGAGTTGGATTAATGTGCACAACTGTCTTTCTCCACTCCCCTTTTTCCCCTCCACCTGTCTTAAGTACCCGTCCCACAGTGACTCATCCCTTGCGACAGGCAGCTCAGAGGGCAGCCTTCAGACCACCCTGGAAGAAGGACTGAGCTTCAGCATCTCTCCACCGCAGAATTTGGAACTGCCTTTGCCGACACCTCCGTTACCACTCATGTGCCCACTCCAGTTGCCTGAAGGCAGCACCGCCATTTCATCTCCAGTCCAGACCCTGAGACCGAGGCCAAGCCCCTCATCAGCACTAACACTCCAGGCCACCAGGGGCCACCAGCGGAGTCAGAGCAGTGGCCGAGGCAGCACCAGCCCAGGCTACACCCGGGATGACTCCATTGACCCTTCAGACGAGGACCTGGGCATAGGCATTGGATCGTCAATTGGTGGTTGTGGCTCTAGCCAAGCAGGCAACAGTGAACATTTGTCAGAGACGCTGAGCAGCTTGTCACTGACATCACTGCTGTCACCCAGCTCCCTGGCGTACCCGGGAGGAGTAAAGAAGTGCAATAGCACAGGCAGCCTGGAACAAGGGGGGATGCTGCTGTCATCCCGGGGCCGGGAGGGCCGCAGGGAGATTCTGGGCCTTGAACTTATGGACCCCCAAGGCTTCTTGGCCAACCCCTGGACAGGGGTGCTAGTTGATACGAGAAGAGGAGAGGGAAGAGGGGAAATAGGAGATGGTGAGCAAGGGTTTAAAGGGAAGAGCTCAAGTCAGACAACAGTGGGGCCTTGTCGGAAAAACAGATGAAACCTACTGTTACCTCTTTCTTTGTCTCTCCATTCCTTGGATCTAAACCCATTGCTGTTCCTCTCACTCTCTCTGCTCCAGTGAGCGAGAGAGAGGGTTGATGACACATGAAGACCCATATTCCAAAACCAATCCCTCATCTCGCTCCCTTATACCCTTTCTATACATTTGTGACGAGCTCATGTCCTTTTTGTGCTACCAAGGGAAGTGGTCTTGGTTTTAGCCTGTTAGTGAGGAAGCGGCCTGCAGAGTTTAGGACCAAGGGCTGAAAATAGGTCCTTATACCCTCTCAGAGGCTGTGCCTGTCGAGGGAGCCATGGAAGGTTCTGCTTACATTGGAAAACCAGGAGGCCCATTCATTTCAGGGAGTCAATTGGAGCAGAGACAATAGAGCTTTAACTCAAAGAGAAAGTCTTGCTGTTGCTCTACTGTCATTTCCTTTTCTCTGTTTCAGCTCAGATTTACTGATTTTAAAAATGCAAAAATAGAAATACCCAAACTGAAATAGCTGTCGATGCCAGTGGAGGCTGTTTTGATTCACTTATGTCTCAGAGGCAGTGCAGCAAGTAAGAGGGAGGAGACTCGGAGATGGCGGAATATATCAAGGCGGAAGGAAGGCTGGGAAAGGAGAAGGCAGGTCATCTGTTTGGCCGGGCAAGCAGAAAGCGGATCTAATGTCCATCTGTTCTGGCAGACGGAAACAACAGGTCCTTCTCACTCTGGCACCAGACCTTCTGCTGAGCTGGGAGTAAATTGCAAGGTAGAGGAGAGTTCAAGAGGGTGCGCTCATTGTGTGAGTTTGTGTGTGTGAGAGCACTGCCTCAAGTACCCAAGGCATGAATTATATTATTCTCATCACTTCACCATACCTCTGTATTTTTTGAAACAGGAGATAGGCATCGACTGATCAAAGCTCTGTGCCTCAGTCAACTTAGTCTTGAGTGGCAGCGGAAAATGGAGAGAAATTGACAGATTGCAGAGGTATAGCAGTGCATGGAATGACTCGTGAAATGGGTTCTTTTTTTTTTCTTTCTATCTCTAGCATCTCGCACTCTTTTTGAAAACAAAGAAATGAGAATAAAAAAAGACCTGGGTTGGATGGAGCTTTACAAAACCCCATCAGAAGAAACAATAATGCGTGCCTGGGACAGGCTTGTGCACCAAAAAAAAAAAGGTTCACAGCTATTTATTAAAGTGGGACTTAAAGCACACTCCTTTTGACACCACTTCCACCAACCATGCTTAAGGATTCCAGATGGATGAACAAGTCAACAACAGTTGTGACGGACCTTGACTGCATGATGGAATTGCATTTAATCAAGAATTTTTATCTATATACAGAAGTGTATCAAGATGTCAATGTTGGGTGATAACAATGTGATTTTTATTCCACTATTTTTGTAGAAAAAAAAAGAATAGGCACGTGTAAGTGTTGCCCTTACTCTGTTTCATCAAATTTAACCCATACGATCTCTTTGACTCGTTGTCTAGGACTTTTTGTCTGCCAGTGGCTTCCAGTTTTATAACATTTTTTAAGGTGTGGACAGTGTATAAAACAACAAAGCAAAAAATTTCAAACTCACTTTGTGCGCTGAAGTGATTGTTCCCTCCAGCACATTTTCTCTTTGGGAACACTGGTCCCTTGTGGATTTTCTTTTTTTTTTTTTTTTTTTTTCCAATGTTGGAGTCTGAGGAATCAACCAGAGATGGGAACAGCCATATTCACTCAGCACATGGGGATTCTTCTAGCTCACAGACATTCCTGGCTGCACACAGGGAACTTTGTTTGCTTTAAGCCTCCTATGCTAAAATAAAAAAAAAAACAAAAAAAAAACCACATGATAGCGTAAACCATCTCTACGAAAGCTTTAATTTGAGAGATACACCACAACATATCGATTATGGACACATCAGTGTTCCTTAAGCATGGTTCTGGGATTGCAATACAGTATGCTTAGTCTTGAAATGACACCCTGATGCACTCATCTTCTCTTCTTCATCTCTTCTCACATACAGTATGTTGTAGCAAACCTTTCACACACACCATAGTTTGATATCAAAAGCTGACACTGTAACAATGAACAAAACTTTGCATCTTTTATTGCAAACTTATTTTGGCTTCTGCCTCTTGATTAATTGCTCCATCCAAAAAAAGGAGATGTTCTTCTTTAAGCCTGATTTCTAAAAGGTAGACTGTTGTACCCCTAGTGTTTTGATCATTACCTTGCTTTTTTAATTTCTCCAAAAAAGAATGAGGTGATGTGAGAAAATCTGAGGGTCTGACCTTTTTTATCATGCAAAATTACTTTGATGACTATGTTTTATCACACGGTGTTGGGTATTAATGAGTGATAGTAAAGACAGTTCTGTGTGTATGCGTGTGTGTTTCTGTATGTGTGTATGTTTTATGACTTCAGGTGAAGTGATTGCCTTTTCCTGAAGTGTCCTGTTTGTCACTGACGATACCTGAGATTAAAGGTTAAAGAGAGAAAACACGAAGCAACCAAGGGCTGTTTTAGCTTCAAAGATGTATCCTTCTATCTTTCTAAGACAAATCCTTGTGTCAGTGAATATGGCATCAAAGGTTAAAGCCTGACAACGCAGCAATAAATGTTCTATGTGTTTGCCCTGAGTAAATGATGTCAATGTGATTTTTATCTCCTCAGAAAAACAATATCATTACTGTCTGCTTTTTGCTTTTACTTGTCTGATCTTACAACCAATCACATAGCACCTCTGCCCTCTCAGAGACCAATCAGTAGAGAGATGGGCTGAAAATTGGACAACATGAACAAATGAGGTTATTGAACTCAGGTCGGGGGGTAAAAACCACTAGTAAAATTATAAAGATAGCTGTAAAGGTGTGCTCAAACTGAACTCGGAGGGAATTTTTAACTCGCTTTATTCGCACAAATCTGACGCCGGAGTGTTTGTACGCTACAAACAGCTAATGCACCCACAGTCCCGATGTTAGCTGTAACTAGCTAACAATGCACCAACTGTGTGTGTGTGAGCAGTGTGCCTTTGTACAGTATGTGTTTGCTACAGTTGTGACTCAGACTGGTTTCAAAATATTACCAGGCTCTCAGCTTGTTTCTCTTTTACTGTCTTGTTTTTCTTCTTGTCCCTGTGAGTTCATTAAGTGGAGTACAATAGCTCGGGACAAGCTATTGCTAAAGTTTCATCATTTCCAACTTGTACTGACACATTTGCCTGCCTTGAGCAAACCTACGTCCACCTCTACACAGACTTTTGTATGCAATCACGCCGCCTCTAAAGCTTCCTTTGCGTTCAGTCTGAACACACCTTAAGACTGTACGGTTCACATTTGTACATATCTTTGTATTTTGATCTGCATGTGTGCATTGCTGCTAGTGACCATGATTATATCATTAGTATGCATTTCATAAAATTGTACAAAGTTAAAGGGAATGCCCCAGTGTTTTTTGACTGCTGCTATGAAACCAGGAGAAAATAATCAGTCTGAGCCCCAGATTGTTTCTTCTTTTCAACACATCCTTTCACATGATACCCAAATTTATATCTCAGCAAAGTAAAAACTGCTGTTTAGTGTTGAACTTCATATTTTGTTGTTTACAGTTAAATTTGACATGTATCTAATATGAAAGGAACAGAAAAAGAGGTTGAATTAGGGCAGTCTAAAGCAGGGGAGAGGAAGCCAGTGTCAAGTCAGGGACACAAAAGCAGGAAGTGTTCTGGGTAGTTGTGGACAGCTGGACGAAAAGTGGGTGAGACTGAGGTAGTGAGATGCTACAGGAGCGGGAGACTTCTCCAGACAGCTTGTCATCGGCAGCAGCCTTGCCTGGCGGAGCCGCCAGTGCGAGAGAGCACATTAGGCATGCACGCTGAACTCCGAGGTGTTGTTTACCTCACACCCCCCCCCCCCCCAAAACAGCCAGCCCTCCACCCCATCTAACCTCTCAAAACCAGCTCTCCCTGCAGGCCTCTGTCCTTCAAATGTCACGGCAGGAGAGTGGAGGTGTGTGAGGTGAGTGGTAAGTGTGTGTTTGTGTCTCTGAGACTGCGCACTTGTATGTGCATTTTGTGTGTGTGTGTGAGTGTCTGTGTTGATGCGAGCACAAATAAGTGTGTGTGTATGTGTGTGTGTGTGTCATTGCTTCTTTTATCTTCAAGGTCTTTAAAAGAAGTGTCCTGTCATCTAAAATTTGGGGACATTAACTCTGCTTCCCTTCACCTGAGGAGAACAAGTGACCCATCACAGCTTAAATTCTAAAGGTCAGTATTTAATAGGTCTCCCCGGGCTTGTGTAGTAATTTGATTGACTTCCTTCCATGGAAACAAAAATCCCCTGAGACATCAAGACTTATGGATACATGAGAATTTTTCCACCTCAACTTGAAACCCACAGTTTTTTTTTCCCTGGCTATAACCAAATAAAGCTCTCATGCAGCACGAGAAAGCCTGCACTTTTACTGAGAGAGGGTGGATTTCAGGCTGTTCAAGATCGCTCTCATTTTTATACATGAGGAAATGGAAACAAGCGCTCCAAGTGAGTCAAGCAAAGGGTTTTTTTTTTAGGCAAGAGTGGATTTAATTAGTTTTATAAAGCAGGATTCTTTTCAAAGAAGAAAATACAAACTTCTTGGCCAAAAAGTCGATGGAAAATCAAGAAAAAGAACTTTGCTGTCGAAGGTATCCCTTCCTTGGTGTTTTTAACAACATGGGCCAATCAGATAAGCCTCAGTAATGTGTTATGCAACTGGAAACTTCTGACAACATCCAACTTGTTTCCATAGATGTTTTGCTTCCTAGGGGAAGTGTGAGGCTTTTTATTCAAGACACGGGTAAATTAGGAGTTTGTTTAAAGTGCTCTGACACCTAATGAGTCGCTTAAGCCAGCAGAGTGTCTTTGATGTGTGGCGAGTTGACCCAATTGCTATAAGCGGGGAAAATGGACCATGAAAGAGTGATATCAAGCTTGTGTTGTTCACATATAGCACACTGAGAGAGGGCAAACTAAAGGGCCACTGAGCATTATGAGAAACTCTGCATAGAAATCAACATAGTTTTTTTATTTTGATATTAATAAGCAGGTTAATGTGATTAGAATTGAAAGAATGAACCTGTTGACATTTTAACACAACAGTTTTCCTCGACTCTATCTCTTCCTTTTGTTTGTTTAATCACATCAGTCTGCAAACCTCTACACCTTATTCTTCCTGACACATACACACACACACACACACACACACACACACACACACACACAAACACACACACAAACACATACATCAAGGCTGTGTGTGGAAACCGACCCTTGTCAGCCGTCAAGGCTAACTGCCCAGAGAGTTGTCCAGACCCATCCATTGTATCACAGGCTTCAGGGAGGAAGTCAGATAAAGGCAGGTGGTGAAGGTGGCACCACAGAGGGATGAATGAGGTGCCACCAAAATGAGCCACGAGTAAAAGATAGGAAGTGTGTCTGTCAATTTTCATACGGTACTCAAACTCTGAAATCTTGCATACTTTTAAGGGTTTTTTCTCATTAAAGTGCTTCCTTGTTGTTTGTGCCCAGCCCCCCCTTATTATTATTTTTTTCAGAGGATAAATTAGGCTATTACAGTACCTACACTTCCCCCTTAATTAACTCATTCAAATGGCAAGCTCGCATAATATGCAGATCTGTGCAAATTAGCACACATACACAAACATAAAGGCACATCTGTAGACATGTACACATGCCCACCCAGGCACACTTATTTTCTACATCTTTTCACACACACCTACACACACACACACACACACACGCACACACACACGCACACACACACACACACAAACCAGTGACATGCCGTCCCTTGTAGCACGAAACGTGAGTCTGTGAGGAAGTGTGCCTGTTGAGGATCAGTGCTAATGGCTGAAGCTTATCCCTTCACAAACTGCTTTTCCCCTCCTCTTTCTCTCCTTCCCTGTTTCTTCTGCTTTACTTCTGCAACCCAAAGCCATTAGTGGAAAAAGAGAAGCTGTGACAGCTGAAACCATGAGATTGGGAGCAATGCTGACACCGCTAGTTTCAGCCTTGCGCCTCAGTACTCTCATTTTAATAGATGATTGACCGGTTTTCTCGACACCTGGCCTGCTGTTTTGTAAGATAATAGTGAAAACATAAAATAGTAACAGTGGTAAGCGACTGGTTTATGCTTTGAAAGATTTATACCAAAGGGAGCTCTGGCAGCGCAGTCACATGCTGGGCTGTGTTTTTCAATACAGGTGGAAAATCTCAGTTCAAGCTGTCATGTCTCTGCCATGTCTGACTTAAGAACTTGGCAGTTTCTCTTAACATGAAAACAATCCTGAAGACTGGAAGATTCCTCAGTATTTCACTATTTCATGTTTAAGAAATCCACTTTATTTCACTGACTGCTGTGTCGTAAGAGTCTTTAAGAGGCTCATCAAACAGTGTTGCTGAACTCCATTTCACCTGCAGCACCAACTGACAATGTGTAAACAGTGTGGTAATGTTTCACCTGACAATGCTTTACAGAGCTTTATAGCGAGTTTGAGCTAATTGTTCCGCTTTCAGGCCCACAACTTCTTAACACTCCTAAAGTGTCATTTTAAACTGCAACTGGCTGCTGTTTTGAGTTTTAATCAGCACCGAACAGTGGTTGGCAACTCGCTGGTCATAGCAGCTAAAGAGCCTGAAATTTCCCTCAGAATGTATGAAACACTAAAAACAAATCTGCATGAAAGTGAGAATGAGAGTGAATTGCTGGACCTGCTTTTGTCAGGCTGTCAGTAACTGCTGGTTGTGACAGTAGTACCTTTTTGCTAACAAATTCACCATATCGACTTAAAGGTGACCTGTAATAGTTGCATTCACAGCATGTTTCTGCTGCCCCCTTGTGGCCATAAAAATCCTAAATGTGTCGTGTTTTTAAAATGCTGGAACCATATTCTCAGGTAGGCCACTCGTCACTTCCTCAGATGTCATATAGGAGGCATATCGGTCAATATTTTAAGGCAAAGCAACACATATGACAAACCATTACCACAGATCACACAACAGCTAACATTAGCTAGCCCTGCCATTCGATAGCTCTGCGCGACACAATACATACAAAACATCTGCACATACAATGGCCACATTTTTTAAGCGTGGAAGTAAAATTCTCAGATTCTCCATGTTTATATGTGTTGCAGTGTACACTTGTAAGAACAGCATTTAACTTCCTTTCCCCAAATGTGATACTAGGACCAAAATGGCTCCCATCTGAATAGTTGACAATTATGCTTTGCCCTTTTAATTTAACTAAGGCTTGTATTTTTGATCATTTGTAACAGTTTGTTGCAGTTTATTCACATTTTTGTTCTGCCTTACTGAGATCATCCTCACAAGTGTGTGTTTGAGTGAGAGAAAGACAGAAAGTTGTCTTCCAGAACGACCTAGCTCCTCTGAATAATCATACCAAGGACTCGGCTCAGATTGAATTACCCAGCTGAAGCATATGAGCAGAAACACAGCACCTCCAAATATTCCCTGCAACTGTTTGCAAAGCAGAACTGTTTGTATTAGAAGTAAAAAATAAATCATGCTCTACAAAGAAAAGTTACATAAGGATACCGCCTTATGCAACTTTGCTGAATTGGTAATAAAGTTTGCTCTGCTGTAAAATAATGGTGTACAAAACAAAGTTTATCTTCTGTCCTTGGATTCGGGGAGCATCCACAGCAACAAAGGCAACATTTTTTATTCATGCATTTTATTTATTTGATATTTAGTTAGACCTTTAATTATGGTAACCTTGTAAAATCTCCATGCACTTCAAAGCATTTTCACATGGAAATTAATTCAAAGTCATGTGGTGCACAAACAGGGAGCTCTTGGTTTTAGCTTTGTCGACTTACTATTTATCTCAGCATTTTATGGTGCTGTAAATATGTAAGAATAAAGTGGTTTTTTTTTTTTATTGAAGCTGCTTTAATCAATATGCATCAGCCCGATCTTTGTCTTACATTGAAGGGAAGAAACAGAGTGGTGATATTTGAAATGTGTCTGAGGTGCTCAGTGGATTTAATGGTAAAGTGTTTACGTTTGATGCCTGTTGCATCTAAAAAGCTCTTTTTCTTGGAGCAGGCTCGGGGTGTTAAGAGCTTTTGGCTGTAGCCTCTCATGCATGCTGTGCTCTGAGCCCAGTGAGAGTCAGACTTTAAGACACAACATCAGGCCGTACTCAAAGACACATGAAAATTCACATTATGCGTGACACAAGGTCCTAGGCAAGGGCAAACTATGAGGACACTCATGAATTTCAAAGACCTTTAAGTTGCCAGAATATATCATCATGAATCTGAAATTCAATCAGAATCAGAACTGTGATTCAGGAATGAACTTACCCTGGCCCCTGGATCCTTGTGAGACTGTGTGGTGTATATGAGTTTATTTATAATGCTTGAAACCAAATGCTGGCATTAACTATCACCAATATTCATCTTGATCTCGTGTATTCAGCTTTTCACTGCAAACAGATGAGGGAATTATAAATTAATATACTAATCTGCTTATTCTTTTTTTCATCTGCATCAGTCCAGCCTGCTCATACATGAGAATTTGGACATTTCATGCACATCATAACATTTTTACATTGCATATAAAAGTGACACAGTTCACATTAAATATAAATAAGCAAATGTTTGTGGTGGCAAAAGCAGTAATCTTGGACCAAAATATGACATTTCCTCATTGTAATTATATGGTTTTGGTGCCTTAAAATAGCCAGAGTTTGACCACAACACTATTACAAGATAAAATCACAGCGCAGTCACTGGAACATTGTACATGCTGGCATTATAGGTGTCTGTGGTTTGTAGTGATGAACAATGCAGACACTTTATTCCATCGACTGGGCTGATCAGTGTTAGGCTTTTACTACATAATGTTATTCTAATTTTATCTTTATGTGTCTAAAGTTGTTGATGGTTATTAAAACACTTCCTGGTCAGTGCCCATTGTCTTAAATGAATGTGTTAATTCTATTACAGAGCTGGTGGGAAGCCAACTCTACACATTTAACACACAGGATCAAAAGCACAGTGTCAGCTTGCCATCCTCCCTTCCACTTATCTAGTTATACCCATGTCACCATGAGGACAAGGTCAAAAAGAGGGGAGTTTGTAGTTCTTCTGAGCCATTTTGACAAGTTCTCTAAACACTGAAATCAAGGCAGAACCAGTTTCCAACAAGCACATCTAATGAATTTGAGAGGTCTTTTAATGAGTACAAGCAGACAGTCTGTACCTTCTTTCATGTCAAAAGATGCAAAACTCATTTGTGGTTACGAAATAGATGATTTGATAGTTATTTTGCAATTTTATGTCTAAATTTCAGTATCTTTCTTCCACAGTGTTAGAGAGAAAAACAACAAAAGAGAAGGAGACAGAGAGGCAAAGAACACAAAAAGAAGGACAAATCAATCGTGCATGGTACACTGACTAGTGAAATCATGTCACTTTGACCTTATTAGTTTTAAATTAAGCCTTTTAGTTCAGCATGCTACATAATGATAATGACTCATGATGTTTTTCTACCCGAGGATAAAGTATAAAGCTTTTCAAGCCTTTTTTATTATGAAACTCGAGATTCAGATCTGGTTTCAAGACAGAGTCAAGGTTCCTTTACTGTCTCCTCCTCTAACGATTCAAAGATCCGTACTTTGATGAAAGGACTGTTTCTTGCCACATACTGCGGTGTCATTTTTTTCAGAGGCGTTATTTCATGCTGTTTTTCTCTGCCGGTTTTTTTTTTTCAAGCCACATGTGTGCATTAGCGTCCGTGTTTGCATACAGTCTATTTATGTGTTTCTTTGTTAAGCCCATTAAACAGCCACCTCCCTCCCAGAGGTTCATGTGAGGAGAGTTCCTACGAGCCTTCGTCTCTGATCTCCACCATCTCATATTTATCACTGCAATTAGGCGCTCTGCTGAGCGTGTAGGCCCACACTGGGCAAGCATTTCTCCTCCACTGGAGAGATCGTCTGCCCTGTTTACCTGGGAGCCTGCTGTGCATGTGCACGAGTGTGTAAGAGAGAGAAAGAGACAGACAGAAAGCAAGAGACTCCGCCGTCTTTGCTGCAAATGGTGTTTCGAGCACCCGTTGATTGTCAAGTGCCCCTGCTTTTGTTGCAGCTTGGATCAAGAAGCCACCAGGGCTTCCTTTGTAGCAAATGTTGTCTTTTGTCCTTGCTGTGTCTGCGTCTGTGCTCATACAGTAACAGTATCGCTGACAGACAGACCTAGCTTAGAGAGCAAGAGCCAGGAGGGGAAGATGGAGAGAGGCAGCACAGCGGACAAAAGAATTTAAGAACATGTGGGAAGATGAATGAGGTTGAAACAAATGGTGGAAAGCGCAGGAGAGGAGTGACAGAAACATTTAAGAAGGCATCAGTGAGACAGTGAAGTAAATCAGAAAGTCGCATTGCTATGCTACAAACTTCAATGGTGCATGAAACATTACATCCATATTTAGCTTTTGAACATATGTTGTATATCCGCAGGAGCCCAGGAAGAGAGACTGAAGCCAATGCTTCGTGCACAGGATGTATCCATATTAAAATTACACACTGTCCTGTTTGCACTGACACAGACTGAGTGAGATTTAAGGGCAGAGAGGGTAAAGAGAGGGGACAGGAGGAGAGCACAGGCCGAATAAAGGTTGAGAGAGGAAAGAAGAGATGGAAATTGTGTAAAGGCCAAGGAGGAAAAGAGCAGAAAGATGATGAGAGGTAAGACAAGAAATGAGGGAGATATGAAAAAGATACAGAGAGAAAAGGAGGAAAAGGGAAATTAAAGACATGCAGAGGAGAGTGCAGGTTCATAGGGCACAAACTCATGGATGATGCCAATGATAATAAAAAAGATGGATGATGCATCTTCACTTCCTCTCAATGTGCAAAAATGTAGCAAAAGTGCATCTAATATAGGTGTAACCAACTTGCGCTGGTGTGTTTTAGAGCCAGAGTCTCACATTTAAAATAATAATAATAATAATAATAATAATAATAATAATAATAATAATAAACTTGAATGTACCTTAAGAGTCTCTTTTTAACAGGTCTCAACCAAATTTCCAGGGGCCAGTAATTACTCAGTTAAAGCAGAACATTTGTCCAATCACAAAGCTTTAATTTACAGCAATGCATCAGTACTTCTCAGTGTGTCATACTCATTCTAACACTCAAAAGTTAAACTGGCATTCAAATGAGTGGCTGTGTAACACCTCTGATGATATTGCTTTGATGCTTGTGTGAGGATGGGGTGAGGTCAGATGCTGATGAGAAGAGTGAGAGATGGAAAAGAGGAAGAAGTTGATGCAGGGATGCTTTGTGGTCATGAGTTTATTAAATGATTGGTAAAAAAGACGGAGACCAATGATCCCCTGAGGGGTTTCTTCTCCTCTCATCTTTTTCCATTTACAGTCATATTGTTTTGGCGGCTTTCTTCTTCTGTGAAGGATTATTTTTAGCACATCACAATCTGCATACATACGCAGCTTGAGGTGCAAGTTCAACTCATTAATGTGAAGTGGTTAAAGGGCAGCTTACAGTGTTATAAATGTATTAGAGACAGTAAAGAAATCAAAACTAAAAGGCCACTCAGATTCCCAGATAAAGGTAAAGAAAAAGACCTGCACAGATCAGCAGACAGACCTCAGTGTAACTACAGGCATGTCAAAGGACAGGAGGCTATGTTTGGTTTACCTGATGACTGTGAGGAGGTCAAGAAGAAGCTGGCACACAATACAGAGAACAGGACTTTATAGTTACACTCTATTGCATTGATTTGCACCTACAAAGTTCACCTGTTCTGTTGCACTTAGAGATTTAAAAGAGGAAAAGGTGAAGTGCTCAACCATCATCTCATTCAGATTTTAGTGTAGTTTGCAGCAGAGCTGGCTCAAAGTGAAACCCTGACCAGCTGTTTGAGGTGAACCTTCACGATCAAACTGAAGTTCAAAAGAAGCTTTTACACTTTGCTAAATGAACTAAACTCCCAAGGAAATAAGGTTAAGTCCAGCAAAAAAAACACCTCTCCAATCCTCCCAGCGCAGCAGATGCAGCAAATTCTTGCAACAGATGAGCATGAGAGTTCATTCCTGACCTTGGAAACGGTGTTGCTACTGATGGACACTGAGCAAAGTGGGCAAACTCCATCCACTGAGAAAGTCCCATTAAGTGAAGCTTGAGTTAATCTTTCACGTCAAACTCAGAACAGATATTTTAAGTTAATGAAGCTGCCTCATTAGGAGATAATGGAAAACAGATAATCATGGAAAGTCCATTTAAATGAAGTGGGTCTTATCAGTCCCTAAACCCCTTTTTTTTCTGTTCCCAACAGATTTTTGGGGGGCTTTGGAGTAACCATTACTTATCCTGAAGGCACAAACATAAAAGATTAAAAATTAATAAAAAGCCACTGTTCATTTTGGTCAATTTGAGAATTTTTTGATTTAAAAGTCCCATCAATGTTACGAAAGTGAGTCTGAATCACCTAAACAAGAAGAGTCAGTTTTAATTGAAGAGTGAATAGTGTTTACAAAGTAGCAGGAACAATTTTTACAAAATAATGTTAAAAGAACATCACCAACTATGAGTTTCAGACAGCATCTTTTATTTTCAGGTATAATGACAGAAAGCAACTTGAAAAAAAAAATCTTCAAAATAAGAATTACAGGATGAGCTTTGGTAAGCCGCGGTGATCCGAAAAGGTAATTGCTTCTATCAAGGTTTTCATTTATTGCTGATGTTGACGGATTCAACATTTGATAAAGCAAATACAAACTCAGATAGGGAAAATAAATCAGACTGTCAACATTGGCAATTTGCTACTGCTTAAAAAAAGGCAACAAAGCCTGCTTTACTTTCATTACACCCAAATAAAATCCAATTTGGCCTTCCAGATAGGCTCATTCTTATTTCTGCATGGCACATTGGATAAAAGATTTGGACAGGTATTTCATTAGTTGCATGGTCTCAAGTGACACCGTGGGCCACTTTCTTAGTTTCTTGTTTTTTACAAGAAAAAAAGACCCTCTCTGCTCTGTTCCTTGCTGTTGATGTGTTGCTCCTTGTGTACGTATCCTCCCTGTTGTGTGGCAGATGTTCTCTCTCCTGCACATATGGCGTGCAGTCAACTAAAAAAGGAGCAAAGTAGATGTCCACTTTCTGTTTGCCACCATGTACTATGCTCAAGAGAAAATGCTGGATGTGACAAAAGGTTTTGGTGCACATGTGTCCAGTTAGCGCTAAGTGCTAGCACCCTGCGACCATCTGCATGATGCTCTAAACATCATGTAACCACAAATAAGTAGGTGGTGGTGGTAAATGGTAGCAGTATTGTGTACTTATTTGGTAGTTTGTGTTTGCACACACGCACCTTTATTTTGTTTTTTGTGTTTTTTTTTTGCTGTTATGCATGAAGACATTTTCTGCTGCATTACACACATTTTTAATCTGATCTGCAGGTATACCAGCACAAGTTTTTTAAGACTGCTTGTGTTAATGAATTCATGATGGTGGTCTCACCCTGAATGGTGCTTAGAAACGATGAAGTTTTAATTAAAACCCTTCTCTGTTCTGCCCTCTCGCTCAGTCCTCTGATGTTTTATAAGTTTACTCAGATTAAACATGAGTCATTACTCCAGCTTTGTTTAAATGGACACAAATCTCTGTTGTATCGATGAAACATTTAGCGGGAACAGAACCGTTGAGCTATGCAATCCCAAGGAAATCAAATTCAATGATTACAAGGGAAATGAAAAAAAACAGACCCATGGCTGCATAGAAACATACTGAATTAGCCATAGATTTAAGCTTTGAAAAGGGTCTAACTACACTTTGCATGTTCGGTTTCAGCTATTGGGTTCAAAAATCACATCAAGTGAGAATCAATTGGACCTGAAAGAAATGTGTCAGAGCAATCAGCAGGGAGTATTTACATCATAACATGACTCAGCGCCTCTCACAGCCCTCTCAGAGCCCAGTGATTAGCGGTTTTGTCCTGTCAGGTGTGCACAGGGTTTATGTTGATGTCTGAGTGAGATATTAACAAGACTGACATCAAGATTTTGGGCGAGCGCCCAAAGTGCAGCCAAATGCCAAAACGTCCTCCAAGCCTAACTCTCAACAGTGTCAGGTTTCAGTGTTGGCAGAGTTATTTAACTTTGCTTAAAGCTTGAACTAAAACCCAATGTAAGCAAAATGTTATCGTGTGTGTGTGTGTGTGTGGACAAGTGTGTGTATATTTGTGTGCAGAGCTGTCGAGAGGACCTGCTCCTCATTTTGAGATGAGGGCAGGTGTTGTCAGTCTGCACTGTATTTTCCATTTCAGTGCACATCAGTGCAAATGTCAGTACTCATTGACTTCATCCTCAAAAACACACCCAACCACACACTTGGACACAACAGCTCCCATATGTGAACACCCATGGACACAAACTCCACATATACTGAATACCTTCATAGCACTTGCTCAAACTCAAGTAATCTTTATTATACTCCGAGGGGACATTTACTGTACAGACATCTGTAACCAAACAACAATACAAACAGCAGTATCACTTAGTAAAATAATAAATATAATCAGTAGTATGAAACCACAAGAAGGGCAATTTTTATGCTGTTTAATTACTCAAAAGGCCAATAGCAGCAGAATTTTTTAATCTCTTGTTCCTGCATCTTGGCAGTGTGTCTGCGGCTGGATGGAGGCAACGAAAAACTCACCGGCCAAAGGATGACTGGAATCAGCCAGGACCGAACGGGCCTTTTTAAGAGTTTTTAACCTTGTACAGATCACACATCAACATGATAGTCAAAGGGACGGCTTGTCATCTGTGATAGTTCCAAGATATTTGTATTGCTGCACCGACTTAACAGCCTGATCATTAATAATCACAGAAGAGGGGATCTTGTTAAACTTAATCCTGCTGTTTGCATGCGAGAAACCACTTTTTCATGCCACTTCCATTATGGTTTCCATCCCATGTCTGCCAGTAATCCACATGAATGGCTAACTGAATAGTTAGGAAACATGCTTGCCAGCTCGCTGATGCAGATGAGTGTCATATGCCATACTGAGAGAAATTGCCAAGTAATTTACAAATTAATTTGAGGAAACAGAGCACAGAGTATTGAGGCAACACACCAAATTGTACAGCAATCTACTTCTTTATTGCTACCCTCCGCCCCCCCGCTGCTAATTTTCTCCTCTGCTTTTAGTCTGATATTTTTATGACTAATTTCCTCAGCCGCTCCTACTCGCTCCCCTGCCCCTCTTTGTGTTTCTCTCCCTCCCTGTCATCCTTTACGTCGGTGCTGTGGTGTCATTCACAGGGATGGTGGGAGCAGGGCAGAGTAAATCAGCCAGGAGGAGGTCGGCCTCGCTCAGTGTCCAGCATCGCTTAATATCCTTGCTGGTGCTGATTTGCATGATTACACAGCACCGGCCAGACAGCCCGCGCTTCGTCTCTTACCTCAAACACACACACACACACAGGGTGATTACGAGAAAGTGAATGAGGCCGCACGCTCATAAAAACAGATATAAACACCTACACGGAGACACACAAGTGCACACAAATTCTGTACATCCCACTAATGCTATCTGACACTGTCTGCGGATGAGCGGTGGCAAGGATGATGACACGCACAGGCACACGCACACACTCACACACACACATATGCACTGTCTCTGTGGTTTGAAAGTTTGTGTTCAAGGACGGTTAAGTCCTCAGGCTGTATTGCTCTGAGCCACATTGTCAATTGGCACAAGAGCCTAGCATGTTAAACCTCACCTATTACTGATCTGCCTTTATAATCTCACTGCTGGCCAAGCATAAAAGACGGCGCTGCCGGCCACAGAGCATCAGTGGACAGGTACATGACTGATCTGTGTACAAGGAAAGAGGGCCAATCAATAAAGAGCTATTGAAGCTGTGGATCGATGAAAGGCCAAAGGACTCACAATGTAGAGGCCACCTCCCAGTATCCTCCCATAGCTTCACGGTGTTAGAGCAGTGCATTAAAGCTTGTAAAATGTGAGTGTTAATGTGTGTGTGTGTGCGCGTGTGTGTGTGTGTGTGTGTGTGTGTGTGTGTGTGTGTGTGTGTAAATTTGACCGAGAGAGAAAAAATGAGCTTTGCTTGTGGCATCTGCAGGATTATACACACCTGAATATGGCCTGTATAAGCATTTTACTGTCTCACAGTTGCCAGAACGACCTACGTTTGCAGGGATCAATAACTGCTAAGCTAATTTATCGCACAGACAGCACCTTGTGCTGGAGGGGGGGGGCTTGCAGTATGTGAGGAATTACAGGTTTGTGGGAGATTTACACATTGAGATTACTCGGTGCTAAACACACGTGTGACGTGTAGCGTAAAGGAAGAAGGTGATGTATATACAGTTGGACCGGGCTCAGATTAATGTGGTTTATGTTGATCGCTCTAGTAAGGATAAGATGAGCGCTGTGTTAATGTAAAAATGAAAGGAGCGCTAAGAGGCAGGTTAATGCAAATCAGGTATCCTGTGTAATTGGAAGTTGATTGAAGGCCCACAAAAGTGTTCATGTACAGCATAACCGTCGTCACGCGCACATGTATGTTTCTTTATGCAACATCCTGTCTCTGCATATCCCATCCGAGCTTGCGCCTTCAGTGAACGCAGACCTGCTGTTTGAAATCGCCAAGGCGCGAACCGTGCTTTCTCTCCGCTTCTGTTCAAACGGCGTTCTGCTTTGAAATCCAACACAAGGCTTTTATCTTGTTATCTTGTTATTTCATTGTATTCCCCCTGCGCAATCCCATGCAACCTCCCGAGGGGAACAACAAATACCCAGGGCCCTCCCTCTCATCCATAACACACAGCTGACAATGACGGCAGGAGAGGAGGAAAGGGGGATAAAAAAGCCCATTTTATGTTTGAACTAGAACAGGCGGGGATTTACAGTTGACCATACACCGTAATGATGAGCCTAATTAATCAAATACATAATTCATGGGATATAAAAGTGTGCTGTGAAAGAAAGAGAGGGAGGGTGAAGACAAGACAGCGTCATCAGCATTTTTCCTGAAGAGGAGAAGATAAAGGAGAACACTGGAGAGTGTGTTTGTGTTTAACAAGCAGAGTGTGTATGTGCTTGACCAACACTCCAACAAAAAAGCTCATTATGGACCAAAGATTAGCTTAAACAATGAAATGGAAAAGATTTGTCAGGAGCTTTAAACTGACCTGGCAAAGATAAACCAGCCTGTTTCTTACTTTAAGAATGCAAACACAGTGAAGCGCAGACTTGTGTGAGCTCCAGTCCATCAGAGATAAAATACACAACTTTTTTCCAGTACACCAGACTCTATTAAGTTTTTTTCATTTTTATCCTGCCTTGCCTTCTGTAGTGCAGCTTCTAAGGCTTTATTTATTAGCTGCATGAACAGTCCGGTGACAGACACCAGAGGTACGAAGTATATAAAACATTATCATCATCCTTTTTTTTTAAAGGTGTGTAGGATTTAGTGACATTTAGCAGTGAAGTTACAGATTGGACTGGGCTGAATATCCTCCCATTCATTCTGCTTGGTTTCTGGGCTACAGGAGAAACATGGTGGTACAACATGGTGGACTGCAGAGGGCCAGCTCCCTCTGTGGATATTAAAGGTTCACTCGAAGGAAATGACAACTCAACAGTTCTTATTTTTAAGGTGATAATAGATTCATGAAAAACATATTCATGTACATTATTTTCCATTTCTGACATATTCTACAAACAGATCCCCCTAATCCTACACAATGGACTTAAAAAAAATTACTATGTACAACTTAGTTGAGACAAAAACAAGAAAAGACCTATAAATTGCCACAAATACAGAACTCACATTTTTACAGTCATCATGGGTAAAAAAAAAGGTTGACCATAAATTTTTCAATACATGGCAACAAATTCAAGATTATGCCAATCTCATTTTTCCACACGCAGTTCACTCACATTTCTTTCATTTCATTAAATTCATTTCAAAGTCAATCTGTAAATGACTTTAACACATCCACCCAAGTGTAATTCCTCAATTAACCTCTTCCTCCCTCGGGCGGAGACAATACTCTGATGAAAGCAACACGGCCAGAAAGGTTGGATGAATATTTATTTATTAGTCGCTCAAAGATGGCTGACATGTAATTAAAGTCCCCTTTAGATACGTCTAAGGCAACAAAAGTATAAATAATTAAATAATCAACAGAGCATCTTTAGGTCTTTAACACAAAAGAATAAGATCAATGTGGCTCTCATTACTATAGAGAATGAATGAATTGATCTGATGGCAATCAACAGACAATGAGTGCGATGATCACTCATGAGTGACACAGATTAAAAAACAGCATCATGGATGGGTAATGAGGAGCCTTTGGAAACCACTGCCTTAGATCAATAACTAAATACAGGGGACGTGAAGGGTCTTTAATGACGCCGGTGCTCATCACAGCACTAAAAAGTCACTTTTGCTGAACTGGATTTAATGAAGCACACATTTGCTCTGTGACATATGTTGTCTTCAGCTTTACATTAAAAAAAAGGGGGGAGACATTCAAATGGTCAATGAAAACAACGGTCTCTAAAGATCTTTTCATTGCTTTACATCAGATTAAATGAAACTCTGGTGGTAGCTGTCATTTGTTGGGCTTCGGCTCTCCTCCAGGTGTGGAGACACAAAGGCGGATCTGTCGGCTCTGTGTGCAGAATTACTTTCATTTCACCTGCTGCACATGCTTTGTGAGCTGTGCTGGTTTGTTGTGGTACAAATTAGGCAAGGTCAGCTTGAGCCGTTGCCATGGAGACAGGGTCAGACCAGGGGATGATTCGGTATTACCTCTTATCACAAGTGTGTGTGTGTGTGTGTGTGTGTGTGCATGTTTGTGTTTGTGTGGTCTTTATGAACATGAGATGAAATAGATCTCATCTGACACATCATGATCCAGTAATTAACCCAAAGAGTCCCGATTTGTGTTTCACATTACTGATTCAGCCACTGCAGGTGTCTCCGTCTCCCTCCTGCTTCATGTATTTCACCTCCCAAAAAAGAATGCAGGTCTTTCTGTAGTTTAAAAAAAAAACACCTTTTATTCTCTCCGTCCAACTATTCCTACTTGAGCTTTCAGAGGATGCTGCATAGGGGACAGGCTTGTCCTCACTCCAACACCCACAAAAGGACTTTGATGTTTAGGTGGGAGGACTGAAAACTCTCACTGGCTGCCACCTTAGTTCCTGGCTCCTGGTGGCTCATCTGGGGCCAGAAATGCAAACACTGCAGGAGAATAAAAAAAAAAAGAGAGGGCAAAGAAAAAGAGAACATAGAGGAAGAGATAGTTGGTGAAAAAAAGACAGAAAGAGAGGCTGCTGGGCTGTTATTCGTTGATTCGGAGCCCATTCCTGTGGTGGAGCCATCTGCTGAGGGAAGGAGAGGGACCGAGTGCAGTGCAAATACGAACGCTTGATCCACTCTGCTACTGTTATTTCTATTAAGAATTTTGATTTTGCAACATGCAGGTGACATCTCTGAACGCTGAACTAAACCCAGAGTTCAAGCATTTACATGAGTAGAAGAATAAAAGCTCCTTTGTTTTTAATGAAATGCAACCCAACAGAACAGCAGTGCAATCAATCCTACATTTGTCAAACATCAACGTAAGAAGGGATGAGACTCAATTTTATGGTACTTTCACGGGCTTAGTTAGTGAATATGTTAAACTGGACAGCAACAAACAGACGGTTTTCATTCCCAGTCGGGGAACATGGATCATATCGAAATGCTGCAGGTGCTCCTTGAGCTGCCAGTATGCCACAGCGCCGCTGACAGACGATCCAGTTTGAAAATTCAGTCTGTTTAGCAAAAACAGAAACACAGAGACATATTGCACAAAAAACGAAAAAGTAAATAACTTTTTAAAATAGAATTTGAGCTGAAACTGAGGAATCATGGTCAAAACTCCACATCGAGTAGGTAAGACAAGTCGAGTCAGTTTAATTCAATATAGTACCAAACCACAAGATTAGTTTTATTGGCATTTATACAAAGCAGGTTAGGACCTTATTCTCTCATTTACAGAGATCCAGCGATGCCCCTGTGAGCAGGCACTTAGTGACAGTGGGAAAGAAAAAGTTGCTTTTAACAGAGAAAGCCTCTGACAAAACCTGGCTCAGTGTTTGGCAACCTCATGAGTTGAGAGATAGAAGAAAGACAGAGAAAGAGAGAGAGAGAGAGAGAGAGAGATGCACAAAAGTGACAGCAATAAGTGATAGTATATTACATACACAGCCATGGAGCCCACTTCCATGGGAATTTGGCTTGAAGCAAGAATCCAAATTTTGCTGATATTATACCTTTAATTTTCGAGCAAGAACCTGAAAATAAATCCTGAATTAAAGCTAAAAAAAATGCCATCTGTAAAAAAAAATATATATATACAAAAAAACAGTATGCTGCAGTGTTTCTGCAATGCCAACAGTCTGCACCAGCAGTGCCTGTGAGGATAGTGTCACTACATAACCTGTAATAATACAGAAAAAAAACACCTGAAGATACAATATAGTGCTACAGCTGTGCAAGGAGTAATGCAATAGGAACCAGCTCAGCACAAAGGAAAAGATGCCCTAAAGGGAAATTATATTCCCCCCATCAGAATATGATTGACAGCTGACATAAGCTATGAGTGTGTGTTGGAGTTTAGATCATTAATCAGACAGCACGCCGACAGCACTGATGAATTGCTCTCTCTTCTGCATAATCTACATGCAGCTTTCCTCTCGACCTTCACTTGGGATTGGATGTGTGTCTGTGTGAAGAAAGAGTAAAAGTAGAGAGAGGAGGAGACGATCCATCTCCATTATCCTTTTTCACCCCGATTATTTAGCATCACATCAGGCTCACTAGCTCCATCTCTCCAATTGTTTCCTGCTCTATCACTTTTTCATTTCCCCTGTCTTTTCAGCTCACTATCTTCCTGTTGTTTCCTTCCTCTCTTTTTTTTTCCACTAGCTGCAACTCTTACCTCAGGGAAATTCTGCTTTTCCTAATGACGTGTATGGATTGTGTGTTGCGGGGAAAATGGGATGTTGGAGCTTCCTGAGCATGATGTTCTTCTCAGGGTTTCTTCCTGCTTGTGTGTGACTGCACATGCAATAAAAGCCACAATATGTCTAAAGAAACACTGTATCTGCACTGCTGTGAGGCGATCCTTGAAAAGTAGGCACACACTGCCTCCTGCTGTTCAGTAATGAAAAGGAACTTCTCTGCAGTATGTTTACTTAAAAATTCAACATCACAGTGTACAACCCTCATATACGTTACGGCCCAAAAAACAAAATTCGGTTCATCATTGCCACCTGCCCCATGAATCCAGTTCCTAACCATGCATATCTCCTGCTGTTTGGGGCCAATTTATCTTCCCAAATGAGCAGTGTGCCTCAGTCTCCAACCACGGCCTCCCCTCCATGGGTCACTGTTCCATATTTCAACTTGTGTCCCAGAAGTTAACAGACCATCTGAAGCCCACCTGCTGCTTTGGTGCTCTGGGACAGAGAGGGAGGAGGGGGGCTGCCTTTTTTTTTCATGGCAAGCGAATCCAGCAGCCAAAAGGTTTTGGGCGACGACTCATGGTCAGAACGAGACACAGGAGAGAGGAGACAGAGGTCACAGCTGGGCCACCCCACCTGCACAATCAGGCATGCTTATGTGTAGTTAATGGATAATTTGCTTGTGGGATGCACAAACACACAGAGCTATTTATTTTTTAACCACTAATTAAACTCTATAGAGACCATGTAAAACCGGAATTTCCCCACTGACGGTGGGAGTACTGATGTAAAACAAAATGTGCCAAAGGACGAGAAGCAGCACAGTTTTTATATCAAACCTCGACATAAAAGGGAAGCCTATTTATTCATGGCTTATTTAATAGGGACAGATATTTTATACACTGACATGCTGAATAACAGTCATCTGACACAAAGTATCACAATGTTCATAGCGAATGCTAATTTTGCAACATAAGCTAACAACATCACTACTTTTTAATAGGATGACACACCTGCAGACTTTATTTTGATGTTATTTATGTTATACCAGATGTTACTAACAATGTTCGCCAAAAGATATCATCAGTTATTCGAGGTAACAGTGTGTTTCATTTTGTTGCCTGTTGCTACCTGCCAGGGTAACACCCGTCAGAGAGTGAGGAAGGAAGTCAGCTATCATGACTGAACATAACAAATAAAATTGAATACATCACCTCATAAATGAACATTTCTGCCTGAGTAGTCACAGATTTTTACCTAAAAAAAATAGCTGACCATGTTATTGATGTTTGTTGAATTTATAGCACTGATGAAACATCTTTGCTTCCTGTACTGCATCACATTATTGATATCTTGCTGAATATTGATTAGTTATTAATTTGGAATACCATATAAGTCTATCCTAAAATTAGGTAACATAGTAAAACTGCAGTCCTCCCCTCCTTGCTTTATGTCAGACTGTCTGCGGTGTATCTGCAGGGTGCGGCTTGTAAACCCTGTTGGTGCACTAACCTGAGTGCCCAGCAAAGTAACTATTAATTACACTCAAATGATAAACTCCAACAAACTCCTGCTGCTTTCTCCACAGGAACCTGGATAGAAAAGGTCAGTACTGAGGAAGGCAGTGTTAGAGGCACAGTCTGTATGGATGGGAATGATTGGAAACAAGTTACTGTGTGCTATAAAAAGTTTAAGTTATCGCTCAATGTACCTAAATGACACAAGATGTTTAACTTTGACATTAAGTTTTAGACATCACAAACACCAACTACACCCAAGTGGTCCTTGATGAGCCAGTAATAAGATAATGCTAGTCACTGCAATTCTTCCTTTGACAATAATTGCCTTGACATTACTGTTTTTAGATCCTAAATATGACAAGTTCACATATAACACTTTACTGGAAATGGAAATTTCTTGAAGCCTAAGCGGATCTCAGTGGCATCCTTTTACTGTTTTGGCAAGACAAGCCATCTTATGTCACCCTGTCAAGCACAAAGAGCAAGAAGCCTTTGCCACTGCTGATTAATGAAAATGTTCACTTATGTCCTACAAGGCAGGTGGCTTTCAGCCAGGATACATTTCACCATTTGCATCCACGTTTTGCTTGCCAGCTTGGCAGTAACCTGACACTTGTGCAGTGTGTTCCTGCTGTTAGAAGAGGAGAAGAATACGAGGCTGCCTGAAAGGCTGAATTTTGTTGTAATGCATGCGTGGATTTCCACAGACTTAGGACTTATATATGCGGCTTTTTGCAGTCTAAAGCCTGGTCACTGATAAGAAGTTTGAATAACTGTATCTGTGGCTCACGTTTGCTTCTGGGTACCATAAGAGTTTTCTTATCAAACTCACATTTTAACAGTGGACAAATACTTTAACAACTGATCAACAATAAAACAAATTAACTTTTCCATTTACTTATAAATGAATAGTTACTTATTCAGCACTTAATTGATTTAATCTTAAACAAAAGTAAACTTATTGCTCTTTTAATGTGCTCAGAAAAGCGTCAACCAAGACAAATGTTTCTTAATTTAACAATGATGACAAACAATTAACCAGAGGACGACAAGAATGTTAATGCGATCGGAGTCCACTGAATGTTAACTGCTGTTATGCACATATGTAGAGGTAAATGTTTACCTCAATTTAAGAAGCAGGTTTAGAGTGTTCATATTAACTTTATTGAATCATTTTACATTTCACTTGAAGACACCCAGCTTTGACTAATTTGGAAAGGTCCCAGATTTTTGTTCGTTGATCTTGAGGTTAGTGTGGTGTATCCCTACTGTGCAAATAATAGTGAACCATTTGGAATTAAGACATCAAGTTCCATTTGTCCTTTTGCTAAAATAAAACATACAAAGACATTTTTGTTCTTGCAGACTGTCCCAGTGGTGAAGAAAAAAAGGCCCACAGTGTTGACAAGTTTTTACTTTTTATTCATCAAGACAACATGGACATTAAAAGCAGAGCAAAATTAAACAAATTTTCAGTCTTCAAAATCTTCTGATCAAAATGAAATCAGCATATTTTACAGTAAGGGGGCATGAGCAACCAATGTGAGCTCTAGGTGGAGGAGAAAAGAGACACGCCCTGTCACGGGAACTAGCATTGTACATACGCTTTCAACTGACTTTTTAATAAGAAGATCAGAAAGAGAAGTGGAACCTGACAAACCAAAACAAACCACAAGCACGGTTTTTATTTCATTTTCACTAAATGCCAAGAAACAAGGAGGATGTGTAAAGATTTTTCAAAATAAGAACACAAAAACCCATAATGAAGTTTTCTTCTAAGTTTGGTAATTAAAATGATGCCTGGCTGACATGTTGACCAAGAAATACATCAGATGAACCACAACTACCCTCATCCAGGCAAAAAGATAGACAGGTAATGGAACATGAAACTCAATGTATTTTTCCCCCTCTTTCCTCATTTACACATGTATGTTCATGTTTTTAAATAAGCCACTACACATTTGTGGTTCACCTTGTTTTTAAGCAGCGAAGCATCAGGTTCAGGGTAAGGATGGGTGCGCTCTTCCACTTCTTCCTCCACCAGATATCCCAGCTTCCCCTGTTGAGTAGAAATGTTCACAAAATGCAATGTTAGCAAAGGTCCCACTAAAAGTGCTTGTGGCAGCAATGGCTACAGTCCACTAAAAGACTTCAAGTCTCATTTATCCCTCAATTTAACCACAAAGGAAAGTGCGGATCATAAACAAGACACACGGCTAATAATGCACAAATACTAGCCATATGCTATGTACAATACTATAATTTGGCTAGAATATCTTGATATTTAGTACATATTTTTCTGTTAATTTTTGTTTTTGTTGTTTTAATAGAGTTTGCATTTATGATCTGTTCTAAAACATTTACATGGTTTGGTCACCACAATAAACCCTGACCTTTACAAAAAATCAAAACAAAATATAACTGTAACAAACCTGTTTGATATTTCTTACACCAATGCAAAATTACACTTGATATATTTTAATCTGATTTGATGACCAAGAGACAAACACAGCAGCCTACTGACTGAGAAAGTGTGACATTAAAAGTAATAACACACTACACTGAAATACACAATGTTAGCTGTTGGCTTATATATATATCAAGCAGGCTGTTTGTGCATCTCAGCGCTCAAAAATGTGTGTCTCTGACATTTCTATGAAATGACTTTTGTCCCCAAACATATTTGGAAGTTAACAAACAAAAAACACAATAAAAAAAATATACACAGTCAAGCTTTCAAGCTCATATTCTGGAGAAGTACAGAATTGTTTTCTGACAGGCAACAGCATTCAGAAATGGATGTGGGTAGAGAAAGGAGTACCTGGGGTGAGTACCTGCACAGTTTGACAGTCAGAGTATCCATGATTTTTAATTTGCCCTTTTCTCATGTGGTCTCGCTCACAACACCAACGCTGTGTGAGGTATGGAAGTCAGCTGCAATTCATTCGATAAACCCTACCCTCCAGTTAGTTAGTTACGTAAGGCTCCCCGGTGCTATAACAACCCCCAAACACACACTGCATGGCATCATCAGGCACAGTAAGCTGGACAACACATCCATGGCATTTGAGTCATGATTCAAGTAAATGGCTTGGTTTTGCAAATACACCTTTGAGCCTAGCTGAAAGCAGGTCTGTGTGTTTACATGCGAGCAGGAGAAAAATCCCCACGACAGATGTAGGAACATGTAGACACACAGTGGCTGAATTCTCCCTGTATGGTATGTAGTACTCTCAGCAAATCAAAATTCTTACATTTTCCTACTTCAAAGTAAAAAAAGAAATAAAAAATATATAAATAAATAAAAACAGGAAAATACAGGCAGGAAAATTTGATTGGACTGGTTGAAATTTTTTTTCTGCCATTTTGTCCACAAAGACAGATATACATCTATAAGGATCAAAAACCGATACAAAACGAGGGGTACCTCCGGGCATGTTTGCTCTGGGCTACACTGGCCTTTCCCTCTTGGCTTTGTGTGAATGTTTTCTACCTTCTTCTCATTCATCGGGCCTAGTCCTTCATCTTCAGTGCATACTTATGATGCACTAATCGAAAACAGGATAAAGATATATGCATAGAGTACATAAGACAAAATCATAGGCATTGAACTGAACGTCAACAGGGTGGGAGAGGCAGGGTGAGAGGGTGGGTGGGGGAGATGGGGTGGGGTGGGTGGGGTGAAAGGGTTGGGTTGAGAGCCAGGGGGGAGCGAGGGGGAGAACGCACTTACCTGAGCCTGATCTGAGGTCCTATCAGATCAGTTTTAATTGGACTGAGTGTCACCTTCAGAATGGAGGAGCTCTTGCTGGCCGTTAAGCAGAGGGGAGGAAGCAGAGGCAGCCACCTCTGTCTCCATCGGTTCCGCTTCTGACGAAGCCTTTATGGAAGCTGCGTCACCGTCAGAGTGCTTGTCTTTCTTAGAGCTGCTCTTCTCCTCTGTTGTCTTACGGTCTGGAAACACACACAATCATCAATCAAAATGAACTAATTTCTCCTTTATGGACAACTGTCTGTTGATTCGTAAAAATTCTCGAGGATCACATGTTCTCTCAATTAGATTTCTGCACAAAACGTAAAAAAAACAAAAGTACCTGTTTGACAGGTGAGTAACTTCACATGTAAAAATGGAAGCAATCTCAAAGTTCTCACCTTTGTCTTTCGATGACCGCTCTCTGTCCCGGTCTCTGTCCCTTTCCCTGTCCTTGCTGCGACTGCGATGGCGATGAGATTTGCGCTCCGAGCTGCGTGACCTCCTCCTGTCACGGCTGCGGGAGCGTCGCTTTCTGTCAGAGCGCTCACGGCTGCGCCTCCTCTCTCTGTCCCTGTCACGGCTCCTATAGAAGAGGGAGAAGAATGAGGCCATTAGGCAACATGAAAGATGCATTAAAAAGATGCATTCTGTCATTTAATCATCTTTCTTCAAGTATTAGTAGAGAAATCATATTTAGTCAAGTGTTGCACATATTTACTTTTGTATGTTTAATGCTTGGCAACCAGCAGAGAAATAAATAAATTTGATGCATGAGGGAATGTTCTCTGAGCATCAAAGGTGTATGACTACAATTTCCAGATTTTCTTCTTCCTTACTTTTCACTACTGGAAATCTCTTACTTTAAATGTCAAAAGGAAAAGGGAAAAAAATTTCTATTTTGGCAGACTAGTTAAATTTTGTAAACATTAATGCTTTAAATTAGCATTATCATCAACAGACTAGATGTACTTTTATACTTTAATGTTTAAGGTTCAAATAGCCAGGTTACAAAATGAACACACTCCAAAAAGTAAATGCAGATAAAACTGTGCCTTGTAAAAAATAATTGAATAAAAAAAATAAATGAATACCAAAAAGGCATTGTTGACCATTTGGACAGTGATGCAAATTTGTAATACCAACATAATAACAGGCCTAGTTTGCTTCTTTTTTTTTAAATATAATATCTGATTAGGAAGGGGGCAATAGTAAAATAAATAAAAGTTATATAAAATTGAATTTTAAAAAAATCCTCAAGCTGTAATGTTACTATTGTCTTTTTTTGAGAACGTTATTATAAATGGTGCCCCCTATATGTGCACTGGTGCCTCTATATATTAAAAGAAGGAAAAAACAGTGCTCTGTCCTTTTATGGTGACACAAACAAACAAAAGAGCGGTCAGTCAGGGTAATCATACCTGCTGCGTTTACGTTCCCTCTCCCTGTCCTTGTCTCTGCTCCTGGACCTCCGGCGATCCCGGGACCTGCTTCGTTTCCTGTCCGATGCTCGACTGGAGTGACGGCTGTTGGAGTGGCTTCGGCGAGCCCTCCTGTCCCTGTCCCTGTCTCTGTCTCTGTCTCTATCCCTATCCCTATCCCTATCCCTGTCTCTGTCTCTGTCTCTGTCTCTGTCTCTATCCCTGTCCCTCTCTCTGTCTCTGTCTCTGTCTCTATCCCTGTCCCTCTCTCTTTCTCTTTCTCGGTCTCTGTCCCGTTCTCTGTCTCTTTCCCTCTCGCGCTCCCGCTCTCTCTCTCTCTCCTTTTCACGTTCTTTCTCACGCTCCTTCTCCTTCTCTTCTTCCTCTTTGCGTTTTTTCTCCCTTTCCTCCCTCTCACGCTCACGGTCTTCTCTGTCCCTCCTGAGCGCTGGGTTTTCACCCTGGGGGTCCTCTGAGCGGCGACGAAGCTTCTCCTACAAGTAAATGAGCAAGAGCCCACACATTAATTAAGATAAGATGATCAGAACATTAAAAGACAGAAATCAAAACCAGACACCTGATCAAATAACCTGCAGTATCAGTCACTTCTTCTGAAGAGTATGGAACAAAAATAATGTAGCAATATCTTGCAAAATCAGAATTCTAAGCGAAGTATAATAGTTTTAATGTACAGATCATTTATTTAAAATACTATTTTTGTGTGTTGAAGAAATGGCTTTTTCAAATGCACATTAAATGAGAGCTCTTCTAAGTGAGAACCACAAAAATGCTTCCTTGTCCTGGTGTAACATGGATTCCTATAACTGAAACTTAAGAGCTCATGCATACTGCATCTCATCATCCATGTATTTATTCTTTGTGATAGATGATCCTGTTACCTTGAGCTCCTCCACAGTGGATTTGATCTTGGCGTAGCCCATGTGTTGCTTTCCCATTAAGTGGTCATCCACACGAGACTGTGCATCACCCACGATGAGAAAGGCCCCACACACCTCACACACCTCCATCTGTTTTTCCTGAGCCGCAAAACTCTCGATGGTCTGGATAAAAAGCACAAATCTGTTACATCATACAGGAGTGATATAATAAGCAATATATTCCTGCCTTGAGAAATAACTTCTTATCCAATTTACACTTTGCTTTGAAGGTGTTTATTGACATGGTTATATCATGATGGACAATGTCGGCTTTAGTGAGCCCAAGAACACTGGATATGATGAATGTCAGCAGGACTGAGGAAATCGTTTTAATTCCAAGTTTAGTTTGACTTTCTCAAAAGAATTAAATGTATCCGTTTACAGACAGCATTATATAAGCAGCACCTGTAGGCTGATTAGCCTGGACTTAAATGACTCACCGAGGGGGTGGAGCTGAGCAGTTCCCTCTCCTCCTTTAGCTGCTCCACCAGCTTCATCATTCCCTGGGCCTCCTCCACGCGACCCTCTGACCCCAGCTCCTCAATCTAGGCAAAAGCAAAACAGAGATGTGTCAAACCAGCTTAACACTTAACATGATTGCTAAGGTGTCGGTGAGAATGGAGTTTGGTGTCGGTAAGATCACATCATACTATCAAGATAAAAAAAAAATTTCTGTGGTGGTGCTAAAGTCTAGCAAAATATGTGCCAGACTCAGATTAAAGTGTGCACTTGGTCCATCATACTCAACACTACCTTTGCTGGTATGCACTTTTTGTTAAAAAAAAAAAAAACTTGTTTCATAACATTTGTTACATACCTGTACAACCAGGTCTTCGATCTTCTCGGTTAGAACCTGAACCTTCTCCTCATTCTTCCCTGATGGACCAGGACCCTGCAGAAATAAACACATAGGGTGTCATGTACAACCACACAGGCCATGTAGTAATTTCTTTTAACTTCACAATGTCAGCTGTGGTTTGGGATGATAAAAAGATATATCGAGGGCCCTGTAAATAACCACCGATAAGTTTTTGTGAATGCTGACATCATGTAAACACTTTTAGACGCAGTGACAAGCACAGGTTACAGATAAATGTCTGAAAACCAAAGCACTAACCCCTGCATTCTGCTGAGCCTGTGAGAGTGCAAGCCGGGCATGCCCTCTACGGATCCGCCGTTCCACCTCTGCCAGGAGCGACTGCAGATAGCGCAGGAAGTCTCGCTCATAGCCCTCCTTCATGAACCGAGAGCTTTTCTCATACCTATATACAATGAAATCAAAGTCATTGATTAATTGTTACTATAACATATATACACACACAAATAAAAGGAAAAAAACCAATTACTTACGTTAATCTAAGATTTTCGTCATGGATTTTCTCACAGGGACCTACAAAAGAGTTGCAATTATTATTCTCAAACACAACGGGTGCATCCGTGTGATACTGCTTTATTAATACATAGTTACATAAACATACAAGTTCTTCCCTTACCCAAATCAGAGCGGGTGTTTGTGAATAGTTCAGCGGGGCAGAAGCCACAAAGGTAATATCGGCAGACCTAAATGATGAAAGATAGATTTCAATATTTTTTAACAAAATTCTTATTGGATTGTCTAGACTAACGTCAATTAATTCGGAATAACCTTTATCAGCCTTAAAAAAGTTAAGTTAATTTAGCACCACTTTTATGACCGAAATTAACACCTAACATAGATCCACAGATCAAATAACACTGTACAAATATATTAACTTGTCAAACGTTAACGTTAGTCAAACAAGAGTCGCTCAAAGGTAGCGTTAGCATCAGGACACGAGTATAACGGCAATTCACAACGTTCCGAGCCTTGCTGTGAGCCAATGAATTAGCATTAGCCAACTCTGGTGTTGACTTTACTAACGTTGCCCGCGTGCCTTCACGACATTCAAAAGGCCGGCTTAAGCTGATGAACGTATAGTTACAATTTAGACTAATTGTTCAATCTAAACAGAATGCTTGGTATAAATAATCCTCACATTCTGCACACTGTTGTGCCAGGCATTTTAGCTAGTCAACGTTTATGTTCGCTTATCAAAGTAGCTAGGCTAACGTTAGCTAGAATGCTAACTTACGCTCTCGTCGTCCCAACGCACGTTGGAACGCTTCTCGTCAGGAGCCAAGTTTCTATCTCGGCCCATTAACTCATCGAGTAATTGGGCAGCTGAAAGCATTTTGCCTGAAATAAAGTAGCCTTGATTTGTAATACAACGATATCTTTTCCTCAAAATGGCAGTCGCAGACAACAACGCCCGTTTATGGTTCAACTACTGTTAAGCAGTAGCGCCTTCAGCCTCTGAACCGGAAGTACAAATTGGAGATATGTGTTGAGCATGCTGACTTCCAGCATCGATTTTTATAGGCTTTATATTCAAGTAGAGATGTTAAGGCATAGAAGACCTGGTTCAATTCTTTGCTCTTAATAAGGTCCGCGATTTTGTGCATTTGTTAAAGAAATTGTTCGCAGTTCGTAGCGAAATCATACTATGTGTTTGCATGGATGAGATATTACTTGCAGAGATGGAAAACGGTTTGCAAGTCTGTTCATAGTTTTTTAATTCAGTAGGAATAAGTGGCTTTTAAGCACCAGAAAGCTCAAACAACTCTTATTCTTCTTTACTCACAATTAAGACGTACGACATACTGCTTAAAAAAAAACTGTGCAAATGATGTTTCCAGAAAGCGTCTTGGTAGAATCACGAGTTTATACTGCCCTCCTGTGGTGAAAGTATAAAATAGGAAGAAAACAAATATAAGTCGGCGTTCATCCACAGTTTTGATACAGCTTTATCAACAGCTGCATTTGGTGCTCACCTATCATCTACATCTAACGTCACTTTAGTCGAGACTTTTATGTAGACCGATACGAAGTGAAGTCTCTAATTGGTATGTCTTCAGGTGCTAGATGAACATGATAACACCTTAACTGAACTACACTAGTAATACGTCAACCACTACAAGACGATTACAGTAAAATTATTTTAATTTATTTTGGTACTTCCCACCTTTCAATTTGTATTATCCCATCGTTTTTAACTTAAGTGAGTATCACGTGGCCTCTGTGTCAGTGCATATATATGAAAGGCGGTTATTTAATGTGGTTTGGATGAATTTATTTATGATTTTTTGGGAGTCAGTATGCAGTTGTTGAAATTATTATCACCCACTAGTTGCCTGGCCGTTCAAAGTCAAACAACACCTTTGTGTGAGTCAGAACATTTTTTTAACTACAATTATTTCGCTTTTTGTTTTCCTGATAATGTCTCATAAAGCATAGTGGGAAAATTGAGAGTACTCCGAGGGGAACTAACGTTCGTGCTCACTGTTGTTGCATCTAAAGATGTCCCCCGATGAGGCGGTGGTGTTTCTGGCAGCAAACTGATGGACCTCTGACACCGCTGACTGATTGAATGAGTATGGGCACTGGCACTACAACGTTAACCAACAACAAAAACAAATGTTGAGGGCGGGACCTGTACTATAAACGCCAAAGACTTGATCATTAATACGAAGTTGCATTTACCGAAGCGATTTGTTGCCACTAGCTAGCACCAAAGACTGCTAGCACGTCGTTAAGCTAGCAAGTAGGAAGGATTAGCCGAGTTGCTAATGTTAGCTGGCGAGTCTATTTATAGTGGACCTGTGTGCCATCAGTAGGAAAATCGTCTGGCGATCGGTATTGACAACTTGATCAGAGAGGCTTTCGTGTATCCTATGATCTCGCGGCGTTAATTGTTTGTACCAAAATGTCCACGACTTCGTTGGATAAAGAATTACAGGAGCGACTGAGAGAGGCGTCTGCCATCGGAGATATCGACGAAGTGCGGACATTGGTGGAGAGTGGAGTGAATGTCAATTCACAGAACGAAATAAATGGATGGTGAGTGTTTGGATAAATGAATGAGGTGTTTACTACGTCAAACGCTGGCCAGCAAATGTTGGTTTTCATCATAGACCTGTAAACATTCACTGTTTGACGATTAGTCAAAAGTTTAATGGGGGCCAAGTGTAACAGGGATTAAAACTGTTATCTTATTATGCAGAACAAGGCTGGTTAACTAGCCGGAACTGACCCTTTCTCCTTATTCACACAGTAAATAAACACTCTTTTCCTCAGATGGTTAAAAGTATAAAGTATCTTTATTCTTGTCCCGTCTAAATTATAAAGGTACAACTGACCACAGTAGAAAAGGTAAAATAACATAATACAGACAGGCACAACAATATTCCACATGCAGTATGATCCTGTCAGTACACAAATAAAATTGTTCAACAATATTGTATGGTAAAAACATTTTCAGGCAACTGTGCAATGTTTATAAAACCATCTTGTCTGTATAAGTGGTAAAATAAGATTATTCACATAATGCTCTAAATTTACTCTCATCTCACAAGCCTGAGGTATTATTAGTCTGTGACTTTCATCCTGTCTGTCAGTGCCACACAAACACACACGGTGTTTGACTCAACTTGTAGGTTACATAGGTTAAATACACATCCTGTGTGATTATATAAGTCAGTTCAAACAGTCTTTAGTATAGACCATCTTTATAAATGTAAAGTCATTTTAGAGAGGTTGCTAATGTGTTGGTTCATTAAACTGTGTTCTCTCTCCAATAATCCAACCAGGACATGCCTGCACTGGGCATGCAAGAGGAACCATAAGCACATCGTGTCCTACTTACTCAGTTGTGGAGCAGACAAAGAAATCCTCACGGCTAAGGATGAGTTGGCCTCACAGCTCACATCCAAGCCAGAGATCAAACGACTTTTAGGAGGTAAACTAAACTTTTCACACTTTTCAGCTCCCTCTTTCCGTCATGTTATTATATAGATCTCTTGTTGATGCTAGCATGAGATACATATATTAGTTGCATAGGTTGTCAGTTTGAGTTTTTAATGGGAACAATTCTTCTAATGCACATTTTTACCACAGTTGAAGTGGAGGAAGTGCCTGAAGTCAAGGAGCCTGACCTGCCAATCATTCCAAACTACCTGTCCAACCCGCCCTTCATGTATTCCAAGATGGATAACAAGGCGGAGCTCATTCTGGCTCAGCACCTCACACAGAATGGATCTGGAGAACACGATGAGGACACACAGAGTGATACAGCCTCCCTTTCCCCTGCTCATGAGCCTCAGAAACCACAGAGTTTGATCTCTGACGGCCCCACTCCTTCCCCAAACCCCTCCTCCCACAGCACAGCCCAGGCTGGGGAGTTCATCCCTGTGACTGAGCAAAATGGTGTGTCCCCCAGCTCAGCCTCGTCCCACAACCATCCTGTAGTGAACTGCGCAGTGCCCATGGACCTGTCAGTTGAGCCACACCTTGTCAACCATGCTGACTACCCGCACACGGTGACACACAACGGCACAGTGTGCTCCCCGCCGTTGCCCTCTCCCAGCCCCAGCTTGGCCAACAGTGGTGGAAGTCAGGTCCAAGCCCCGGTGGCCGGCGCTAACCCGACTATGAGCAGGCAGCAGTCCATCCCACAACAGCTCAGCTACAGTCAAGCGGGTGGTTCCATGCCAGCCTTCCAGCCTTTCTTCTTCACCAGCACCTTCCCTGTCAACGTGCAAGGTGAGAGACTAATCACATGTATTATTATGTCTCAAACCCTCATCGACTCGTTTGAACGTAAAAAGTTGCGATTAATTTATTCATTCAACAAACAGCCTCTGTATTGTGAAAATAAGGACTGGTCATGCTCATTATAATTCTGTACACTCATTTGCCATTTTGGTGACTGTTACATAAGAGCTTTAGCACCATTTCTGAAATGTCTGTGAAGCAGAAAGCTGGAGTCAGGAGATGAAAAGCTTGAAGCAGGTGGAAACAGAAACCAGCCTGGCTCTGTCCTCCTCAACCTCCCCGTTTTATGTACTGACACAGTTTATCTCTTTCATTCAATGTGTTTACAAAAAGAGAAAGGTTAAGTTGTTTTTTAACAGGGAGTTACATCTTTTAACTGTCTTGGTTTGGAGCAGTGACGTCCTGAAGTTGCCTTTGTTGACACAAAGTTTGAGGCTGTTATAATCAGAAGGTAAAGCTGCTGGCTTTGTTTGTCATGGCTGAGTGGTGACGTCAGTGACCAGTCAGAGCAGTGACAAAACAACAGTTTTGTGTGTTGACATGTTGGTAGCCTACTCTTTTAACCAAAAAAGGGTTTGTAAGTGGATGTAGACTTTGTCTCAGTAGGATGGTTAAGCTGTTACAAGCTCAGCAGCAATAACACGACCATCTTCTGCAGTTCTTCACAGCACAGTGTAACATTAAACACAAGATGATCAAAGTTGTAGAGAAATTTTATTAAGAGGCACAATGTCTTTGCTAACAAACACTCCGGTCCCTTTCTTCAGAGTTGGTGCTGAAGGTGCGTATCCAGAACCCGAACGCACGGGAGAACGACTTCATTGAGGTGGAGTTGGACCGCCAGGAGCTCACCTATCGTTCCCTCCTGAGGGTCTGTTGTCGTGAGTTAGACATTAGTGCCGAGCACGTGGAGAAGATCCGTAAGCTGCCCAACACCATGCTGAGAAAGGTATGAGACAGAAGACTGAACACAAGTTCATGTTGTCATCCAGTGTCATCAATGTGCTACAGCAAATGCATGTAAACGTGCACAGAGATTCAAAAGCACTTTGCTAATAATGGCAAAACATTCATCATTTCGACCAGAGATTTTTTAAAACATTCCCCAAGGAGGAAAAGAAAGTTAAAGGCTTGGCACAGAGAAAAAAAAGTGAGGCAGTTACGGCGTGTGGTGAATGACAGATTTGTTTGAAATTCCTAGCATATGCTAATCATCTAAGCTAAGCACTATTTTTGTGTCGTTACCCACACAAAATGACATGTAGGTCATGTAACCCTGGTCCATTATTAGCCACAACAAATGGTTATAAGTCAATGCCAGAAAACTCCAAGCAGAAACACCAAATGTTTGCTATCCAGCTTCTCAAATATAAAATTTGATGCTTTTCTTAGTCCTATGTGATAATTGGCAGAATATTTGATTATTGACTGATGATTTCATGTTGGGTTCTTTGAAATGATAAATTAACCTTAGAAGCTAACCTCTGACATTTGTAGACCAAACAGTTAATTAATCAATAAATACAAGAATAAGTTGTAGACATGGCGCTTCATCATGTGTAGCTGCTGTACATTAAGTCATTTAAAATGGCCTTTCTCTGCTGTTACTTCTGAAAAATGAATGACTAGTAGGTGAATCTGTTAGTTTATTGTTCTTTCCCTTTCCCCTTCCAGGACAAGGACGTGGCTCGACTGCAGGACTTTCAGGAGCTGGAGGTTGTGTTGGAGAAAGCAGAGGGTCTGTCCCTTTTCTCTGGGACCGGGGGCCTAACAGACAGACCCTGCTACAACATGAAGGCCTCCCGCCTTACCTACTAGAGCTCTCACAGAGCTCGAGGTCTCCCCGCTTCTGATGGGCTCCTGTAGCAACCCTCTAGTTGCCCGCCCAGGTCCCCCTGTTACAGCTTTGTTCGGCTTTGGTGTTCCGCCAATTTCCTAACTGGGATTTGTTTTCTCAAGTTCTGTAGCTTTTGTCCTCCTCCTGTCCTCCTCTGGCCCTCCCGCCGCTTTAGTGTACCCAACCAGTTCTAAGTGATTACTGATGCATGGTGTCCTTGATTATGTGCGAAAGTATTCGGGCCCCTCTCTCCTCTCTTTATCTCTTACTCTCCTCCCACTGCACTTTGTGCCAAGGCTCCAGTGGGACAACAGAGGGAGACGTCAGCTTGTCTTCCTTACCAACTGGACTTGAATGGGATTCTGCAATAGCCTTATATGGACGCACCCCCATCCTGGCTGCGGACAACGATCACAGAGGGAAATGGTCTGACCGGACCGAGGGCAGAGGACGACAGAAAAGGATTTACATAACTCTTACTGATAACGTTGATAATCAGTCCGCAGAATGGGTGGAGTCGCAGCAGAGTGGACTTGCACACAGCAACGTCAGTCTCTAGAAAATTGATCTAAAGAGTGATATCAGATGTTCCAGCTGGCGCACACACCTTCATACATGCTGTAGACATAAACCTTAGTGTCTTTCTGGCAGAGGGCATCCATTACTGGCCTAATTCTTAAAGTTGATCTCACACCAGGCGAGACTTTGGACTAATAGTACTTCTATTTGCTGACAGCACATACAATATGCTTTAATCTGTATCCACACTGGGTTTGACGTTTGAGTAGGAGCTCTGGTCTCCCTACATATTTAGATCATGCAGTCGTACAGCGTGGAAAGGAATTTATTTTTTTTGGTTAAAAATTGTTCCCTCCTGTGTTGTTCAGTGTCAGAAAAAAACGTCATCTATGTCGTAGAGATAAATGTGCAGCGACTCGAAACGGTACGTTGCCGCTGCTGCTCGGCAGCGTGCTCTCTCCGTCTTCTGTCAGCGTAACGCTCAAACTGTCAACTGTGAAGTATTTATTTTAAAAAAAATTTTTTTGAATTGTATCGATTCTTACTAATAATGCAAGTACTTCAGAGTAACGAGGCACGAGTCCCGGCAGAGTTGTGTGTGAGGCTTCCACTTGATTTATCGTACAAGTTTAGCCTTCTGTCAGATTTCTTCAGTTACTGTCCTTCTGTTAAACTGTGATTAGAATTGAAACCAAAAACTAACTTAGCCAGCAAAGATACTAACTGCAGAATAAACTATCACTTCTGAAGAGAGTGCAGCCTTGTTAGGTATGTTAGCCCCAAAGGGAAGAGGAAAAATATATATATATATATGTAAAAGCACAGGCAATGAAAACCTGTTTGTGACACTTAGTTTTATGATTAAGTGCCCCCTTGTTCCTGCAACACTAATCCATCTTATGATTTCTGCCGTGATTATCTTTGTGTCACCTTACTTTAAACCTAAGCTATCTACATGGTGACTAAATTTCTTTAAACGTACTGAAAGCAACATAGAATAATCTATAGACAAGTTTGGTTGTCAAGGCCAGTCTGGATCTAATGTTCAGTTTTTGTTTTTTTTTTTAATTTAAAATTTAAAAAATGATGTTAATGTTTTTCTACTTTGTAGCTTAATCGGAGGTGTTGTTGTCTGACTTACATTAAGACTGTCGAGAAAAAAAGCATTGTTATACTGTGTTTTAAGGATTTAACTGTGTCATGACAGATGAAGAGACACAGCCTTGTTGTGTGGGTGATGTTTATGCTGCTCTCATCGACACTTTTTAATTCTCAATGCTGGGGCTCATATATTTAAAAGCAGTGCAGTACGCAGCCACTACACATGTCCTCCAATCAAAAAGATTCTTACCCACAGTGGTAACTGTTTACTGTTCAAATGTATACCTTGAAGCTCTTACTGTATTTGTATGTTTTCTGGTATATTTTTTATTAATTTGTATAATTTTTTTTTTTTTTTTTAACCAGCTAGGCCTGTTGTGTTCGTGTCAAAAAAAAAAAAAAAAGTCTACTATTGTTGCAAGTAAGAGTTCAAAAGTGGGATGAAAAAGTGCTAAGATGCTTTTTGTTGAAGCCAAGTGCAATGTTGGGAAGGAAAAACAAAGAATGTGTTTCCAGAAAGTTTTTTTGCTGTGAGGAGAAGAGACTACCGAGAGTACTTAACTTTACGTTTCCATCTATGTTAAACGCTTTATTACGTGAAGCTGTGCCACATGTTTAAGGCAGGAGCTCGATGATGAAGGAAGTGGGACAGTGCGAGGAGGAAACGCTCCCCGACCGTTCGGTGCCGTGGGTGAGTGTGAGCAGCACGTTTGAGATGAGTTTTTTAAAAGGATCTGTTCGGATTCTGTGGAAAGGAGATAACTAACGTTGTATTTTGTGGGGTTTGCTTCTTGTTCTAGAAAAAGCAGAATACAGTTTGACTTAACCTATGCATTCAGAGTCTGATATTTTTATAAACAGTACGTTCTGTGTACTTGTAGAAATAATCTAAGGCACTCTTAAAGTTGTGTTGTTTTTTTTTTTTGTTCTTGAGACCTGTATCTGTTCTTTGATAAAAGCATGGTGAATTACTTGATCTCCTTCTTTGTCTTTCAAACTAACTGTTTGTTTCTAAAAGCATCTGAAGTCCATCTGGCTGATGTAACAAGCATATTGAGACGCAAGTTTTCTTCACTCTCACTTAAATGAAGCAGCAGCTACATGTTTTGTATGGATTTGTTGCTGATTTTATTTTGTTTGTGCACCTGCATGTGTGTGGAGGGATGTTTTCTACGTAATTAATTGAATTGAAGGGTGTGTTTCAGCTCTAAGCCACTAGAGGGAGCAGAAGAGCAAATATTGGCATTAGATGAGACAGACTGTAGAAGCACTTCAAGTGATAAGAAGAGGATAACTTGCTTGTATTTGCTTGGGTTACATGAATTTATGAAAAGTTTTTTGAAAAGCTGCTGTTTAGATCATTTATCAAACAGTAGAATCATTATACTCAAATGCACACCTGTCAGGATGCATGGAAAGAAGCCAGATGCACCTTCAGTACTCAAGCTCTGGAGGTAAACGTAATGCTAACTAATTGGTAAAGATAAATTTTTGATATTAACTCAATAAGAAGAATTTTCATGCAGGTCAATGATTGGAAAATTAAAACAGTTTTTTACAAAACAATTTTTGGGGTGAATGATCTTCATTTGTGTGACAGAGTTCACTTTAAAATTCATTGTATGATTTCATTATTGAAAAGTGGAAAAAAGGGATTTTAAAAGTGCTGCAGAGTTTGAAGGATATTTACATAAAATTCTGTTGGTCCGACCTACACATCAGTTATTACATTAAGCAATAAGTTTTAGTTTGACTACATTTTCTAACCCATCAGCAAAGAGGTGGTCCTATTCATAGTAATATCTCTCATAATATTCAAATGTATGCTTATCATCAGTATTTAGTTAGAGGCTGTTTTTTTTTCTTCTTCTCTAACAGGTAGCAGTGTGGAGATCCCTTCCATGCTTTCGTTTTAAAAAACAAATTGAATTCACTGTGATACTGACAGTAATTTAACTTTAAATGAAAAACTCTGCCTGAAGTCAAATAAAGCTGAATATTTACTCACACAGGCACAAACTTGTTGCAAACTCCAGTCTGAAGATCTGCTGTTTTCTGCTCACATACACATTTTCACTGACTGGTTGAGATTTCTTTTAAACTGTTAACTTAACATGTCATTTTATTACCACTTATGTGCATTATGAACACTATTAAAAAAGCATTTCTGGAAATGTTCCATATTTCAGAGCTCAGTATTGTCGTACTGTCCAGCTGTGGTTTTGTCTCTGGCCTGTCCATTCACTTTTGACCTGCATTACGAGACACTTTGTTATGTTTCCCTTTGTGATTTAAAGAACATAAACAACAACTAAGTTACGGTCATACTGACACACTCGTGTATCTGTGAAATCCTTAACCTCTTCAGCGAAATGAATACAATGGTGTTCATGTGGCGAGCAGATGTTCGGACAGTCTGCTGGCCGAGCGCGCGCGTTGCATAATCTGAGCAAGATGGTGTTGAGAAAGTTAAATGTGCATTTGCGTTTTTCGTGCAAAATCTAAACATGGGGACGAAAGGATGGAAAGCAAGCAGAATATCGTTTCACCGGACGGCCGTGAAGCTGTGCATGTATGCCTGCATGTCTGTCCATCGGCATGTTGTGTTGTGTGTCTAGACTGGGGCTGAGGAATCAGCTTAGGGCCCTGCTGTGGCTGGACGTGTCTCTCTCCTTTGTTCTGCAGTGAGACACTCATAATAAGCTTAGTATGAACAGTCATAACACCTTCATTGTTTTGAACCAGCTCCACCAGCTTCCCAGGCCTCAGCCATGGGCAAGAGAAGCTGGCCGACCTGCAATGGTCAAGAACCCCTAAGAGCATTTTAGAAATGGAGGCACAAGGCGACGTTACTCACAAGTACGTGCCTCGGCCGATGTGCTTGGACTATGGCCCTTGGTACAATTTGTGCCCCTCTCTAACAGGCATTTTAATGCACAAATCCAATATACAGAGCTACTTATTTACAACGCAAATGCATGCATGACACTGTAAAGCCACTCAGAGATTAATGGTGGAGTAAGATGTACAGTAATTTATATGCAGCGTATCCCGAGAAACTGGAACCGCGTGAAAGATTAATGCCTCTTTTATCTGTGGTGCTATTAATTCTGAATATGAATATAACAAGTCATCGATCCACAGTACTGGAACCACAATGGAGTGATTTGTCCTCAAATAGTGAAGCGGCAACTTTTTAATGAAGCTGCACAGACACACATGCAGCACACTGGATGATGGAATAGTTAAATATTTGGCAAATTATGCTTAATTGTATTCTAGGGGAGAGTAAGATGAAAGAATTGATGCTATTCTGAGAGTCTGCTCAATAAAGTTAGCTCAGCTTGTAGCTGCACTGCAGCAGTGACACTTTCCAGTGTGAAGCACAATCCAATCCTGTAGGGAAAGAAGCAGTGCCACTATTTAGAAAATGCCAGTGACATACACAGTGTCTGTTGTGTTGTACCATCCTACCTCATCGCCTCCTCGTGTCATTGTGTCAAGCCGTCTCTCTAATGAAAGGAGAAACCAATGAAACATAACTTCCAGTATGTATAAGGGCGAGAGCTGGAGGAAGGCCCGACTAGACTCAATGTTCCCACTAAGCCAAGAAGCCATTTTCCTATCAGATTTCTAGAAGTAGCCTGATTGAACAATCATTGTATCAAACAGGTTTATCAAAATTCAATATAGTTTCATGTTTGAAAGCTGCAGACATTATAACACAAGCAGTTTTTGATTTCCGCTTTTGTCAGTGGATGCTTGCAATCACCAAGGATAACATGATTATAGTGCAGTATGTGAAAGCATTTCCTGTACATAAGCAAACACCATAACATAGAACCATTATGTTGCCATTAACCACAAATCTTCATAGTGCGGGAAAATAAACATTAATGAAGACTTCCCTCGAGTTGTTTTGAACCGGGCTCTGAAAGACGGCGAGGGTGCACAGAGAAGGTCAAAGTCAAGGTCTGTTTGCAGACAATACATGTGCTGAAGGCAGATAGACTGTCGGAGCGCCCTGCGTGGGGTCCACCGTGTGGCTTTATTCAATATGTGACATGCCCCGTAGCCCCAGCGTCGGCTATGCTGGGAATGCAGGGTCTTGAGGGGTGAAGGTTAGGGGTGGAGGGCCTGAGGGGGCGAGTGGGTGAACAGACACTGAAAACACAGCTTGACTGTGTTTGTGCATTTGCAGGCAATTGAGGGCGTGCATATGTGTGTGTGTGTGTGTGTGTGTGTGCGTGCGTGTGTGTGTCGAATAAGAATAAAATCTGCACTCCCATTTTATTCGAGGATATCCTTGTAAACCTTTAATATATAGCTACTTAAATACTTTTCACTATTTTTCCTGTATCATATTTACTTCATACTTAAGATTTTTTGTGCATGTGTGTGTATGAGTCTTACCTGTGTGTGTGTGTGTGTGTGTGTGTGTGTGTGTAAGTGTGTGCCTGTGTCTGGGCAGGGTCTGGCCTAGAGAACACTGGGCCTCTTTGGGCTCAGCAGGGACTCAGCTTGGGAAGCACAGACTCCATCCTCACACACACTCACACACACTCACACACACACATACATATTAAGGTCACTAAAATATGTAATGTTTGCATCTTTTAGATAAAGCCAGTTTCTTAAATCCAGGAGAAGCTGTTTGATTTGAGCTTGCTGGTGTTCTGAGATGGCCGGTGGGCTGTGGCATTGTTCGGTGGGATCTGTAGCTGGATTTTCTCTGTTTTTTTTCCCCTCTTTTTAGCGTCCATGTTCCGGGCAGAACAGACCACCGGCCTATTTGTTTTGTTTTGAAGCTCCCTTGTCTGCAACACTTCCTGGAATTGGCTTTTTGGGGAACAAACCGGCCTTTCACAGCATGATATCAAACTGTCTGTACTACTTGGGACTTCTTACATATCAACATTGTGAAAGCATGAGCCTTATGAGCCTTGAAAAAAAGGTATTTCTGTTTGTTTCCTGCTCAGAGTTTTTCCTTTATGTGCGAACACTAACCCCATGACACAATATTCCAGTACAGACAATACTTGAAATACAAAATAACATTTGTCCGGATGATTTCATACTTGCAGTATGTTTTGATGAAATTAGATCTGTATTGTTTTAATTTTAATTTAATATTCAGTCAGCTTGTCTGAGACAGAGGGAAATATTTGCATTTTACAACGTTCTTTTTTTACCACATCAATTTACTAATCACCAGTAAACTGTAATAACTGGGGCATTTCCACACTTTTGAACCAGTTTCGTCACTTGATTTAGTCCAAAAATAATACGTTTGAAGTATCATATACGAATAAAGAATTGACCACAGTTTGGTGAATGTGGCAGTCAAACAAACTTGCTGTATTTTTTTATGTGGTTTATTCTGTGTTAGCAGCATTTTGTGTTGTTACGCCATATTTAATAATTCGCCAATAATAGTTAGGATATAAGAAATATGCAAAATGTTACATTTCAGTAAGGCAGAAATTGAACCCATTATGATTTGCTAATGATTTAAAAAGTAATAACTCTCAACAGAAAGCTCAGAAGTGACTGGTGTGGCGCCACCATCTGGTGCATTAGTATACTAGTCATCACCTCTGTGGACAGTTTGACCGCTGTTGAATGTGGAGTTTTTGAGGCACGGAAACCTTTGGAGTGAAAAAAGAAATGGAAGAAAAAAATGAAAAAGAAGGAGGATGGATTGTTTCACTGAATTAGGAGAGTTAATGCCATGCCACTGACAAGTAACTATCAATTAATTAAAGATATTATTAACAGTTTTGCACCTAAATTTACTGGAGTACTTGAACAGAACCGTATACTACAGTACTGAAACCGAAGCAGAACAGGATGTACGAGTTACAAGTGCTGAAATAACTGCACTGAGTTGGGGTGCCATCTTCTGGAGACTGACATTTTGTTCAGATACACAGCAGAGATTTTTACAGGGAACAGTGTTGAGTCTTAATCATAAAGTATCATAGTGCACAATATTGTCACACATCAGTCTGTTATATTTTAACTGGATATGACGAGAAAGATGCTTTCTTTAAAACCTTCATGTCAATAACAGCCTGTATATTTTAAAATAAAGTACTACACAATAATAACTATTTACTGAAATGTAAGATGAGGTCCATTAACACTGAAAAAAAAGGAGCCGTGTTATTATGATACATTATACATGGCATTTTATTCGCTCCATGCAGTATCTTGTATCTTTACACCTATTTTTAAAATTTGTGAACATTCAACATATTTAAATAATACCTCAACAGTCTCATAATAAAAATCTACTACACTTTTTGAAGTATTACCAAATATCTCCCCCTTTGCACTGACTTTGCAAGTTAAGGGTTAAGGCAGCCAGCGCCTTACGCACAGGTGTCTCGCCAGTCCCCTAACTGCGCCTGCAAACTGTTGGCGAACTTTTTTTTTTTTTCTTTAATTAAGTTGATCATAACTGTAACTCAGCTGGGATTTGCTGTCCGAGTAGACAGGCCACTGTAATTCATGTAGTTAGATCTTAAGTGGGTTTGCACACCGCAGCCCTAATCTCTCGCTACTATTAAACGTGGAGCGACTAACCTGGAGAGCTCTCCGCGTCGACACCGGTCCCGCACGCTCCTCTCTGCGCTCCTCCGATTCCACTGGTTAAAATTAATTACCCGGCGGTTTGTATATAATCAAAATATTTTTTTAAAGTTTTAACAGTCGGTTGAAGTTGTTGGATTTTTACTTTTTTTTTTTTTAAGTGTCCGTTCTGTTACGCGCCGGACATGTGGTGGATGCTGTTTCCCCGATGGATTTGGTTTCTTGTGGGACATTGTTACAGTGTATTCTTTCTCATGGACAGCTGCCGTGTTAGAGCAATGCCCATGTCCGTGGCGAAAGTTGTGTACTCTCATGCAGGTTTGTGCCCGAACGACCTGAATCCCAACCTTTGGGTGGATGCGATGAGCACCTGCATGCGCGAGTGTGAATCCGACCAGGTGAGTTGACCCGCAGCGGACGGTGATGTAGCCTCCTGCATGAGAAATGTGAAGACAATAGACGCAGTCCGTCAGCCGCCGAAGCTGTTGAAAGAATTCTAATGAAATAGGCTGTGTGGCCATGTCTTCAACATGAGACAGACAAATTATCCATGCAATCAGAACTATGTTAAAATTACACTGGAACACATTTGAGTTTAGAAATACACAAAGTGCATAAGGAGTCCAAAAATATCTGCCTCATTTCCCAACAAATCCTGTTTTAACTAATGTGAACTGTGCATGAGCTGATGGAAGCTACAGAAATAAGATGCAAAGGGAAATAATTTTAATAATGCTTGAGATAAGGCTACATTTTTAATTTAATTTACTCCTTTTAGTATTTTTCTTTGCTGTGACACCTTGACCAAATGCATGATTTCAATTTAAACAACTTCAACTATTACAAAGTTTCAGATTGTGTGAAGTTTTTGTTGTTGTTTTTTTTAAACTTTAGGACTGTGAGTCATTTGAAAAGTGCTGCCCTAATGTCTGCGGTAACAAGAGCTGTGTGGCAGCTCGCTACATAGACATCAAGGGCAACAGGGGCCCCATAGGAATGCCAAAGAGCGCCACCTGCGACAAGTTCATGTGCTCTCAGCAAGGGTCCGAGTGTGACATCTGGGATGGTCAGCCTGTGTGTAAGTGCCGGGACCGCTGTGAGAGAGAACCCCACTTCACTTGTGCATCTGACGGCATGACCTATTATAACAAGTGCTACATGGATGCAGAAGCCTGTTCCAAGGGTATCTCTATCTCTGAGGTCACCTGCAGGTAACATGTTAAGTATTTTAGATATCTTCTATTTGTTTTTTGATGCTGGGAGGTAAAGTTGTCTTGTTTTTTTGTTGTCCTAAAATTATTAACCTCAAAAACTTTTTTCTGGCATTTAAAAATAAATTCATTCTGTGTTTAATATTTCAATATAGTAATAAAAAAAAGAGGAGCTTTTGTCGTTTCCTGGCTCTGATGAATTCATTTCTCATTCAACCTACCAACAGGTACCACCTGACCTGGCCAAACACCAGCCCAATCCCTGCAGAGACCACCTTACATCCCACCACTGCTCTCCAGACCACCCTCCCCGCTGACATCCAACTCCCCACCATACACAGCGGCCCCACCCAACAGGCCGTGTTTGTGGGTGAGACGGCTAGTTTCCTGTGTGAGGTGTCTGGGAAGCCGCGTCCGGAAATCACCTGGGAGAAACAGCTGAAGGGCAAAGAGAACACCATAATGAGACCTAATCATGTCCGAGGGAACGTCGTGGTCACCAACATCGGTCAGCTGGTCATATACAACGCTCAACTTCAGGATTCCGGCATCTATACGTGCACAGCTAAAAATGTTGGGGGAAGTGTATCGTCTCACTTTCCCTTGGTAGTCATTAAAAGGGAGGCGAAAGGTAAGAACAACGAGGGGAACAGTACCAGCCTGCCTTTTCCAGCTGAGGAGTGTCTGAAGAGTCCCGACACCGATGACTGTGGAGAAGAGAGCATCAGCTGGTACTACGAACCAAAGAGGAACAACTGCTTCACCTTCACCTACAGTCAGTGCAATAAAAACCGCAACCATTTCGACACCTACGAAGCCTGCATGCTGTCATGCGGAGGAGAGCTGGCAGCTCCCTGCAGCCTACCCAGCCTTCAAGGTCCTTGCAAGGCCTACGAGCCTCGCTGGGCTTATAGCAGCAGCCGCAAGAAGTGCCAGTCCTTCGTGTATGGAGGCTGTGGCGGCAACGAGAACAACTTTGAGTCAAAAGAGGCCTGTGAAGAGATGTGTCCCTTTCCGAAGAACCACAACTGCAAGATGTGCAAACCTCGAGGCAAGATGGTCACCAGCTTCTGCAAGAGTGACTTTGTGATCCTTGGGCGCGTGACTGAGCTGACAGAAGAGCAAGAGTCAGGCCACGCTCTGGTGACCGTGGAGGAGATCTTGAAGGATGAGAAGATGGGTCTGAGGTTCTTTGGTAAAGAGCCTCTGGAGGTGACTCTGCTCAACATGGACTGGAACTGCCCCTGCCCTAATATCACCACAGCCAACGGGCAGCTCATCATCATGGGAGACGTTCACAACGGGATGGCCGTCCTGCAGCCCGACAGTTTCGTGGGCTCCTCCAGCACTCGTAAAATCAGGAAGCTTCGTGAGATTGTCCACAAGAAAACCTGTGATTTCCTTAAAGATTTCTCTGCCGTCCAATAGAGTCTTATCAAAGTCTCACTCACTCACTTGAAACCTAGTTACCTATGTTGTTTTCCGATTACTCCAAGCTCCAGTGACCTCACCAGTCTGAGTGACTGCCAGTAAACACAAATCTAGTATCTTGTCTGTAACGCTGAAGGTTTTGTTGCCTGTTTCAGATGCTTCTCTTTACTTATTTTATTCCTTATTGCTCAATAGATTTCAGAAAATCACTCCTTATAGTTCTTTATTTCTTCACAGATGCTGTGTCAAACTGTCAATGTCTCTTTTTTTTAAAATTAGATTCAAGCTCAGACAGTTTTTTTTTTTTTGGCCACATCTAAGGTACCCTGTCTGAAAAAAAGGCAGGTAGAATAGCATTAGAAACAAGCATTTACTCTGTACAAAGTATTTAATCTTTGGAAGTGTTTACTAAAATGGATATATAGATTTCCTCTCCAAATGTTATCTTTAATAAACTAATGTCATTATTTTAGCAGTATGTTTGAATATGATTGATACGTTTGCTTTATGTTTTTGTGGGTTATCACAAAGAAGACCTTGTGTAACATCAGAGCCAAACACTTGAGCTCACAATAATGCACCAAGCCTCAGTTAATGTACCAGAATCAAATAAGCTCCTTGGTTCCATATTTTGTGGAACCTGTTTTGATAAGTTTTAATTTACAATACAGAATATGTATATGAACTTCTGTACTTTGTATTTATTTTTCTTGATTTATTTCTTATATATATATGTTCATTTAAACTTTTATGGAACATGATGGCAAAATGAATAAAGATGATTGAGAAGACACGTGCGTTATGATTTTTCTGCTCTGCTCACAGCTTTTCAAAAGGCTCATGCGGCCGGTGCATGTGCTGTTCTGTAGTTGACATCCCTCCATCCAAGTCCTCCTCCTTCCACTTGTATTTCACACACACACACAGGGCCCAGTCTGAAGCAGGTCACATTCCAGCCCAGCTGTGGTGGCCTGCAGAGCTGTGTGTTGTGTTGTGTCTGGGTCTGGGGCCCTCGCATAGCACACACCCCACCGGCCATCCACTGGCCCTGGGCGGCCCCTTTCATGTGCGAGAGGCCGGGGTGAAGGGGAAGAGGAGGAGGAGAGGGATGTTGGCTGAGTCTCGCTCTTTCTTTCACTCAGTTAGCCACATCTGTGTTAAAGGGGCTTAACAGAGAACAGAGCCGGGAATTGAAGAGAGTAAAAAGTCAAGTAGAAACAGGGGACTGCAACCTCTGCGATAAAGTCAGTTTGGAGATGAATACTTTAATCATATCAATTAACTTCAGATCATTCAGCAGAATTCCTTGCTTTTTATGCTTCTTGCTTTCCTGCAGCTTATAGCTTAACAGCAGTGTGGAAAAAGATGGAGACACTGGAAAAATTAAGACAAGTGAGAAAACAGGTGTTGACAATTGTGGAGCCGCAGGATACCTTAAGAACAAAATTAGTCACCAGGACCAGCGGGGGCGTACAGGAAACAAAACGCAAGGAGCCAACAAGCCACTGAAGGTTCTCCCCCTTCCCCCCTTGCCCTCATATCCCTTTCTCTAACCCCCTTTCTTAGTCCTCTTCCTCAACTGTCTACCCTCTGCGACCGACAACCCTGGCTGGCTGTCGGTCCTTGTGCGGCGACCTCTGACCCTACTAATGAAAAAAAGAGGCCACCAAGGAAAGAGCCACTTTCATTAGAACTGTTGACAAGTGTTAAGTAACTGGCTGGGCTCCAGACTAGCTCCACACGGCACCCTTGATGCCCTACACATCACAGCCGGCCGCTGATTTCAGTATCAAGTTCACTTAGAGACCACCAGCCAGGCAGCCTGCCAGACAGACCATAATAATAAGCCAGACAGCCACAGGCACAAAGGGGGGACACAATGCCCTCAGTGACACAGTATCAGTGAGGAACTTGACGTTAACAGGGATGTTTGACTTTCTTTTAAAATATACAAAAGAGGCAGTGATTGCACATTATTGTCTTGTGCAGAATATTGACCCGGACAAAGAACAGCACTGTCTCTCTATGCAATGTTGTTATTTGCATTAAGTAAATAATATTTATTGTAAGTTATCATTCCTTTTCTCTGTGATTATTATTCTGTTCTTTTAAAGTTGCAAACTTAAAATCAATTCAGTTTTCCCTCTAATTGAACTTCAAACATTTAAAGTTAAGTCAAAGGTCACACAAATGGACTCCATTTTCCTGAAAATTGATTTCAATGTTAATTTAAAAAAAAAAAAAACCTTCATATGCAGAAAAGAATTTGAACAGTTGGACAGCATAGTGAGGAAGATAGCACTCATGAAATAAGAAAAAAAATTTTTTTAAATAAAACAGCAGTTGCTGTCATTCCCTTGCTTATGTTATATTATAAACGTATCTAAAAAAAGTAGTAGGTTTTACCATACAATGGGCATATTTCATGTTTTTATTTTTTAATAATCAAAAGCACAGTGTTTAAGTATTTTTGTTTCAAAGTAAAGTAATCTAATAAATACAGCTGACATACATTGACTTTAGTTTGTGACTTATGTTTTTGTAAAGCTGCGACCGTCTGTAATGCCTCAGTTGTGTTTGTATGTATGAATGATTCAAAGCATTATTAACAAATATTTATGTGCCAGTTTCCCAGGGAAAAGTGCAGGACTCCATAGGAAGTGCTGTTAGGTGCATGCTGAACTTCATGATAAATATATATTTGAGCCAATTACTTGACATTTTCTACTCATAATTCTACAATTATTCCCATTTGTCATAATAATTGACATTATTTAAAACTACAGCTTTTTGTGCAGGTAATGAAGTTGTCCACTGGGTGGCAGCCTAACATATAACAAAGGTTTTGACTTAACAAATTATTACTCACTGGCTGAGTTTACATGGAGCCTGGTATTCCAATTATAACTGGTTTAAAAATGCCCAAACAGAATAAAAATGTCTTTAAAATATAAACACCTCAATCAGAATAAATTGACCCAAAACAAATGAAAATTCATTTTTCATTTTGCATATGTCAGACAGTTGTTGCTGATTAAATTCACAGGCGCATGTCAACACCAGATCGTATTAGATCTCATCATATGTAAACAGTTGATCCAAAATCTTCAAATGGAATAATTTTTATGAGAATGGCAAAAACTGTGCGCATAACTATGGCTACTGTCCCATACTATTGCTTTTCTCTTTAATATGAGTCATGTACTTGTCATCAGAATTCAACAGTTTTTAAACTGACCATCAAACTAAAGAGAATATGTCTAAGTTTTGTATCTTGTCAAGATGACTTCATCATGACAAAACATTGTCATACAACCAATCTGGCCATGTTTTGTTTTCAGGACAAATATTCTGCAAACAAAATATAAATTCGACTTCACTTGTTTAAGGAATCTTCAAAAACATGTATCCCCATCTAGAACTAGGGTTGGGTTGGCAGACTTGTTTTAGCACATGGTATTTCAAAGCCTCACAAAATACACTGAAAGTAGTTCTGATGAAATCTGTTTGCTGTGAACAGTTGTCCTTTAACAGTATATCTCAACTTAAAAGCAGGTTGTATTTCCTGTTTTATTTCCTGTCTATTACACACGCTAACACACACAAACACACAAAAAAACACACACACATGCATGTTTGTACAGCTACTTGTATGGCACTCAGTGACATAATGCATTCCTAACACTATGTCCTGAAAAAAAAACTCGACAGCGTTTGTTCTGTCGTACTTATTCTGTTTCAGTTATAAAAATATGTGAGTGTGTGTATGTGTCTGTATTTGTGTGTATGTATGTGTATTTGTGTGTCTGTGTGTGTATGTGTGTGTATTTGTGTGTGTGTCTGTGTGTGTGTGTGTGAATGTGTGTGTATTTGTGTGTGTGTGTGTGTGTGTGTGTGTGTGTCTGTCTGTGTGTGTGTGTGTGTGTGTGTGTGAGAATGTGCGTGTATTTGTGTGTGTG
>JAQMCX010000021.1:13236691-13252512 GCA_029814765.1 Acanthurus leucopareius | reverse complement strand
CCCCCCCCCCCCCCCCCCCCGCCCCCCCCCCCCCCCCCCCCCCCCCCGCCCCCCCCCCCCCAGGAGGTAACCATGTGATATAATGTATGTTTAGACTTAGCAGTTTTGTTCTTAGGTGTGTTTGTGGTTTGTGTGTACCTCACTTATGAGGTGAGCAGCAGCAGATGGCATTTGATGTTGTCAGCCAGAGCCTCCATTTCTCACTGAGTCAAACACACACACACACACACGCACAAACACATGCATATGCGTGCACATGCAGAGTCTATTATCCCTCTAGAAGGCTCATCTGCTCAGGATATTGCCTTGGGACAGAGAAGGGAGCTGAAAGGTTGCAGCAGCTCTGCTGTTTACCTTCAGCTTGGTCACCAGGAAACACAGAGAGAAGAGGAGAACTGCCCCCACTGAATAACAGACATAAACTTTTCCTAACAACTAAACAATATGACCTAATAAGATTCCTCCATTTCTCTGTGGCAAGAGATTTATGTTGCTCTGAGTACAGTAAATATAAATGTGTCTTACAATAACCACACTCATAAACAACATGTAGCTTTTGAAATTTTTTAGAAGATTTTTAGTTGTTCGGCTAAAAGCTTGCCTAATTGTGACCTTGAGTTTTTACTCTGCAGTACAGTGGAAATTATGCCGGACTGTGTTTGGATTTATCCAATCATTTACACTGAAACTTGACCTCAAAAAATGTTTTCAGTGAAGGCTGTATTTTTTGGAGCAGTAACATCCGAAGTGGATGAATAAAAGACAGTGGGAGCTTTGATGTTAACATCTATGTTTGTGGATCAGCACACGTATTATACCTACAGTATGTAATATATCTTAACGTTTGAAAATGACTTGGTAATTATGTTTCCATTATTGAAGGCATCTTCTTTAATTTTTCTGTTTTATTCATGTGTGAGGACCTTCAGTTACAGGTGCAGAGTGTATAATTGGTTGGTTAGTCAGTCTATCAGACTGCCCTTAAAATTTAAAGACAGAAAAAAACAAAGGGGGGGGGGGGCTGACCTTTAACCCAACACTGCATTCCTAGAATACTTGTTATGTAACAGAGAAAACACACAAACAAAACACACACAAACACACAAAATGCTATAAATTAACCGTGCAAAACCTCCAATCTATCATCCATCTCCTTATCCTCATCTGCCCCCCACATGTCACGCATTAATTTATAAAAACACATACAAAAAACATGCACATTCACACACACTATGTCTTTCAACCCAGGGGCATTTTCTTGTGCTTCTGACCCCTTCACCGACCTCCCCAGCACCAACCAGGCTTTGTTGTGACACATTCCAGTGTGAATCCCTGGCATTAAAACGGCCCTGCTGCACTATTTGCATTCACATGGTTTCCGTAAGTCTGACGTATGGGCTGTTTATAGCTTTGCTCCATCAATAAATGATGACCACTCCCCTGGAGCGAACCAGCCATCCAGGGCAGGTTATATTAGAAGATGAGTGTGTATATGGTGTGTGTGTGTGTGTGTGCCGATCTCCTGCTCTGCATAAGCTTGATGTCTCCTCTCCTGCGGCATGGTTGAAATAGACAAGAAAAAGCCGGCAAGCACACCTACTCATGTGCAGGATATATATAAAAAACACACATACACTCAGTCACAAGAGCAAACGCTTACCGCTGAGATATGCACATGGACACACACATATGTAACACTGTGATAAAAGATTATCCAGGCATCAAAACACTTGTGGCATCAACATAAAGAAAACAAGTGTACACACACACAGAGTAAACAGGGGGGAGGCGGGGAGAGATATGCAACCCTGGGGCAACAGAACTGTTCAAGACATCACTATGCCACATTATGTGCCGAAAAACAATTTCCCAAATGACAGAGAAGGCAGGTGCTGTTGCTTTCCTGTTGGCAGCAGTAACAGCGGATGGGGCGTTAGGTGGAACTTTCCTGCTTAATCAATACAAGTTGTTAGAGCCTTTCTCTCTCTCTCACTCTCTCTCTCTCTCTCTCCTCCTTGCTCTCTATGTCTCTCTCTCTCTCAGATCCATTGTAATGCAGCACAGAGCGCTCCACACATGGCCTTTACAAAAGGCTGCTTGTACTCTTGTAGACCTTGGGCTGGGTGCCTTTGTAGCGAAAGTCTGTGACCTCACTCACTCCCTTTAATACGCCGACGCACACACATAAACACACACATGCTCCAGAGGGAGAGCACATAGAGGTGCTCGCTTTGGGGGAAAAAAAAAAGGAGATGTAATATTGTTCTATTTACAAACATAAGCTCATGCCCCTGGGCTCATATAGGCACACACGCTGATGTACTGACACACCAAGACACTTACACACACTAACAAACACACACACACACTCTCTGTGCCCCCAGTACTGCTTCTCACAATGCTAATAGCCTTGGTGCTCTGAAAGCACTGAGCAATAAACACAATGCCAGCCTACACGGCATGTGAGTGAGTAGGCTGCAAGTTGTGCACTGAATGGATTTGTCTGTGTGTTTGCGTGTGTGTGTGTATGTGTATTTGCGAAGGAGCCGGGCTTTGTCACGACACTCCACACATGGAGCTTCCAGAAAAGACCATGTTTCAATATGGTTTTGTAAGGACTCGTCAGAGGGGCTCCAAAAGGACAAACTGTTCACCGCGGCTCCATTCACCTCACGTTTAGTTATCTGTGTGTTTACTGCTGTGTGTCTCTGTAAACTACGGTGAACTCATGAGGGAGGCTGTGATACAAAGCAAACTGAACTACTAATTGTGGAGTGCAGCCTTATTTGTTGTCTGTTCTGTCTTAACAACTATCGGATTGATTGCCATATAATTTTGGATTGGCATTCACAGGCACTTGACTTTAATGATCACCTCTAATTTCCTGTAGCAGGAACAACAGGCTACATTTAGGACACAACACTGGTAGTGTTTTATTTCTTGTTTTTGGTTATCTGTAGTTCATGCTGGTTCAACACCTGATCTACAAGGACAAATCCGCCCTCATGGATAAATAAAGGCTTATGTTGTCTTACCTGCTTCATTGCAGTTTTCACATCAAATAGGACTTTAGTCATTCTAACATTTCCGAATAAGTGTTTGCTGTCCATGCTGAAATGCCAAAACAATCACATGACCTTTTCTTCCTTTTTCATATTTTGTTTTCATTGAGTTGACAAATAACAAAATTACACATTACTGCCACCCACAGGTGGGGAGTGTACTTGACTGTTTTGACAAGTTAATGTTTATTTCAAAGCCGATCACAAAGTAAGACCCTTTACTTCTTATATCTTTTGATTTTTCTCCAAATCAATTTGTTGGTGTGATAGCCACCTAGCCAAGGAGAAGAGTAACTCCTGTGCAACAGCACTGTTGATCATCATCAATCATTATTTTAGACTTGTACTGGATGGTGGAGATGGTGTCAGAAATCAACACATATACCCCTCTTTAAAAACAGAAAATTCTGGTTTGTGAATTGAGGGTAAAACTTTAAACAAACATGCATTATGCAATTTGTCCACATTGGTGTTGACATGGCTTTATTACCATCACTACCAGACCCTCACACAGTCAGAAACACACACACATAGACACCAGGTTTGTGTCTATTTCCCTTTGCCATACAGTGACATGTAAAGCAGCTGTGCTGGCAAATGTCAGTGTAGTAACCAGAGAGAAGAACAGAACAGAACAGGACTTCAGCAATAATGCTGCAGTGGGTCTGTCTGTCTATGTGTGTGCGTGTGTGTGTGTGTTAGAGAGAGAGAGAGGGAGAGAAAGAGAGGCAGAGCCTGCTGAGCCAGGCCTCTCATTATGTGGGATGTAATCTGAGCTTTCGGGGCCCGGGCTGGCCCTCCGACTGCACTGAATGGGGGTCGAGCACCGGCCCCCACTGTCTTTCCTGTGCTTTCACTCTGCTTAGCTCGGCAACTCTGATTATAAACCGAGAGGGTGGGGTGGGCGTTTGGGGCCGGGGAGTGGTGGACGTTCTGGTGGATCAGGGGTGGTGAAATTCAGGGTTGGTGTGGGTGTGATTGCAAGCTCCCAGTTTGTGGCTTTTCTGAGTCTGTCTTGCTGAGCTGGATTGGAGTGCGTGGAGTTTGCAATTTGTGTTCTTATCTGCATATACAGTTTGAACACATCTAAAAAAAGTACGAGGTTAAACTGAGATTAAACTTTCCCTTTAACCAAATTCTTCTGTCTTTTCCAAGGTAGGAATTAAGGAATTAAAGAAGGAATTAAGAAAATAAGACCGGAATATGCTGAGATTGATAAAGATGTGTGCAGAATAAGAACCAAGACCTTCACAATTTTACTACTGAATATTCAATAAAAATAATACATCTCATCAGTTTTATCATTTCAGTCAATATAGATGTTTTAAAGAGACTTACACCGTGTGAATATACAATCTGTGTGAACCTGTATGTGACATTGTGCTTCTTGAAAAAAAAAACTGTTTAACCCTTTAACATCCACCTTTTTGAGCCAAGTTAGAGTACCTAAATAAAAAAGCATTTAACAGAAAACTGTTAGGCCAAAACACATATATGCATTTGTGAATTCAAAAATCGAACAAATCAAAAAACGTCAAACATCCCCGAAAAAAGGCAAAAAATTTCACACTTAAATCTAATCAACAGCTTCAGTGAATCACCAGTGATCCAGTGGATGTGAACGAGTTAATAATAAGCTTCACGTGTGAAGCTATGGATTTTATGACTATTACAGTGTGAGTTGACATGACCCTCTCTGATACCATCTTTACATTTTAAAACCTATTAAGGCCAGCTGTGCAGGTGCTGTGACAGCGCAGGTGTGTGTATATGTGTGTCAGGGTGTAATGCTGTAGCTGGCCTACCACAGCACAGATAACCTTGGGTTACCTCATAGTAAATGACCGCTTCTGCACAATAGAGATGATTAATGTCCACCTTGATATCACACACACACACACACGTGCACATGTCTTGAGTCACGTGGAGTGTACGCGTGCATGTGTGTGTTGTTAGGGTGACAACCTTGTCCATTGGAGCTAATGAGGCCTAGCGACCAGTGTTCCATGACTTGATAGTAGGGCATTAGCTAAAAACAGCATGCACACTTTTCATTTCCCCTGGCACCTTCATCACAGGACTTCATATTATACACTATATCTCACTACAGGCATAATATAACCACTCTTTGCATGCTGAAAAACATCATGAAAATAACTATGTGAACCTTCAAAAATCCTTCATCTTTCATGAAAACATAAAAAAAAAAAAAATTAAATTAAAAAAAAAAAGTTTTGCTTAACAAAACAGCTTTAATTGCTGGAAAACAGGCGGTAAAAAAACTCAAAGGTGACCCTGTTTCTCGCAGGCAGAAGTGGGTCTCTCTAATATGGAGTACGTACAGAGGTAGGTTGTGTGTTCTTGTGTGTATTCTTGTGTGATACGCCATGCCTGTGTGTCTTTGTGTAAAAAGGGGGCGGTGGTTTACCCCAGGGGAGCTCTGTGCCTGCCTTTTTTGTGCTCCTGTGTTTACTTTCTACCAGTTGTAATTGAAGGAGTGACTCAGTCTTGTATCTCTGGGGAGCAAATTATTAATTTGTAGCCACTCCTGCCAGACTGCAGCTTCTGTAGAAAAAAACAGATGCATAGAGAGACGACAGAAAAAGACTTTGGGCGAGTTCTTGATTGTACTGTACATTTATACGAATCCTTTCACTTGTTTTGTACTCGCAGTGATTGATTGCTGATCTGAAATAGAAATCTATAAGTAGTTGTGACAGCAATATTTTCCCCATTCCCTTCAGCTCTCTTTTTAATCATTTCTTTTCTCTGCCTTCCTCTGTATTCTACCTTTGTATAAGAGTGTGTGCGTTGGAGTGAGAAGGGTGGTAGTTGGCAACCCACATTGCTTGTGAGTCAGCTGAATCACTTACACTTGGCACAGCCTGTCATTTTAGAGAGAGGGAGAGAGAGAGGGAGATGAAGAAATCGGCGAGGCTCATGACAGAGGGCACAGAGTGATTTGTGACCAGGCGGAGGAGGTGGTGAAATATGTGCTCCCAAAATCTGATGGGTGTAGCTGGTGTGAAAAGATTGGTGGCAGGTGTAATGTGTTTGAGTCAGTGACCACATTTACAAGAGAAACAAATTTATTTGAGGAGATTAAGGTTGAGGCAACAAGCTGGAGATCAGGTGCAGATGCAACTGGTCAGTAATCTCATTTCTGCCTTTATGAAGGCTAGTGTTTCGTTTTTTTCGTTCTGTTTCTACAGTTTACTGATGCATCATTACACTGTGTTGGAGGGCATTTTGAACTGACAAAAATTAAGGGGATTCAAGAATGACCTTACCTTGAACATATGCCCAAATATTACAAAGAGGCTACTGTTAAACAGTGGAAACCAAATTATTATGAATAATTTTAGTTTAAGTTTTAGTCAGATAGATTTTCTTTACTTTTCTGGATGCATATTAATTATCCATGCACTTCTGTGAGGAAACCTACCCCGTCGCACACAGACACCCAAAACCTTTTTAGAAATCAACAGGGAATTTGTCCCAAAAAAAAAAAACCACACACACAAAAAGACAATTCCTTGCATTGTTTTGATACATAGGAAGTGCCATGCTGCAGGTTTATAACACATTTGCTATAAAAAAAAATGTGTACCATAAAAGTGTTTTCAACGTGAACAACAACGTGAGTGTTTGAACCCATCAAATCAAGCTTTTTCCTCACCTGAAGAGACAATCACCAGATTTATGGCCAACCGGGCAATGTCTTTTTTACTGTTGCCATTATAATGATGAGATTGGGGGGGTCATAAAATTTGAAGTATAGTCAAAAAAGCACCTTGACAGATTACATCATCTTATATTACAGCAAGTTGATTGTCAGACAACACTGCATCAGCAAACTGGCTCCAAAATGAATGCTGTAAGTTTAAACAACAGGCCCTTTGACCCTGAGCAGAGTGAGCAGCTTACGCATCAATGGATAGACCAGTCGGATTGATCATGCAATGTTATGTTTTATTGCATTCAAAAATTATATCTAGTTGCTTCCACCAACACAAAGATGGCTGACATGAGATAGACTCATGTGATAATTTGTGGAAGTTTCCACACAACAACAGACACAAAAAACCTACAAACACACAAATAAACAGACTCAAACAAAAAAGCAAAGTAGGACGATGCATATTTTATTTCACCTCCTATGTGTGTGTGTTCCTGCATGTGTTTTGTATGAGGCTGAATGTATCCGACTGTCGTCATCCAACCTATTGACTGAAAGGAAGCAAAAAGACAATAAAGAGAGGGAGTGTATGTGTGTATGGATGTGTGTATGGATGTGCATGTGTGAAGGTGTATGCACCTTCTTCCTGTGCATTAGAAAAATCAGGGACAAGCCAAACGCCGTCCTCTAGCTTTTTATACTCCCCGCCAGTGTATTTCACCCTCTCTGACAATAAGATAGCTAGTGATTTGTGTGTTACTATCTATAGTAGAACATATGCTCTGCTGACCTATCAGTAGCTGGAAAAAGGAGACCTGAACTGGGTGGAAGAGCTCTGGGAGGGTGGGTGTGGTGGGTCCTCTGAATGTGTGGACGGCCTCTGGTGGGTTTGACCTGCTTTTTGGGAGGATATTGTGTAAATGCCTCTTGAAAGACACACAGGTGACTCTCTCTTGGATAAGCAGTAAATCCAGCTCAGGCTTTCAAAAGTGGCTTCAGAGGGGAGATCAGGTGACGGCTCATGTTACAAGTTTTAACACATGAAGTGACACAAACATGACAGCTAATTTTCAGAAACCCGAAACAGAAATCCTTTTCATCAGAACTTATTTCTTAATTTTATACACATTATAAGCAAATAAATACATGCATAAGTAATATAGGAGTATTGATAGGTAAAGCTTCCCTTGTGACCAACTTTTTTCTAGTCTCTAGTGAAATGTGGCCCAGTTAGGTGCCTGTTCTCACATTAGGAACAGTGCTGTTGACTCATGTCCTTATTCTTAGCGAGCTGCATCAGATGTCCTCTCAGTATAGTTTGGCTGATGCATCTATTTCAGTTCCATATGGACAAACATGCTTTTTTAGGAAAGGAGAGGAAGAAGAGAGTAAAGGCTGAATAACGCAGTCAAGCCACATCTGGAAACCAAGTAGTTGCTTTTATTTGCTTTTACACTTTCAAACCATCACCCTTATTGAACAGTTCTTACATTTTCTGTTCATATGTTAAAGGTAAAAGGGATATGTAGATCAGCTGAAGAGAGAAAAATAAAGAGAAACAGACTGAAGAAAGGAATAATGTAGCTGTATGAATCACAAATGATACAAGCTCAGCTGTGCTCAGCTACAGCTCATTGCTGCTCATATTAATGGAGGAGTTTGACATTTTGGGAAATGTGCTCATTGGGAGTCATTCCCATTTTTCAGGGTCCTGTGTTCTCTATATTTATGCGGCACTAATGGGAACATGACAAAGGGTTCAATGTTCCTGAGGTCCTATTTCACCAGGGTCAAGGTTTAGCAGGATTAATGTATGTTAACAGAACATTATACAGAAGGGCAAAGCAAAGGAGCCTGGATACATATTTTACTCCCTCTTATTAACTTTCTCGTCGAGAGTTAGATGAGAAGATCCGTTCCACCTTTAAGTCTGTATGCTAAATATAAAGCTACTGCAATCAGATAGTTAGCTTATATTAGCACCAAGAAAAAAAGAGGTAAACAGGTAGCCTGTTTATACTAAAACCATGCTAGCACCTCTAACATGTCTAATCTGATTATTTCATTCTGTAGAAATATGGTGGGTTGAGTATGGACAATTTTATAGACGGTCACTTCCTTTACTTCACTTCCAGGACATTATTCACTGTAGATGTTAATCTATATACTACGAATTAAGATGACTCTATTTTTACAGAACAGAAACTTTCAATAGGTTTTAGTGTCTTGTGCTCAATAAAGGGAATATTTTTATAAAGGGTAGAGCAGTCAGTTACATCCTTTAAATGTAAAAGCCGCAGAGACAGAACAGAGATCTAAGACAAAAATTTAAAAGAAAAACAAAACTGTCTTTGTCAGCAGAATCTTAACCAGAAGAGTAAAAAGCACAGAGGAGTGCTGGTCTGGAGCCTGAGCCACGTGGTCACAACAACATCAATAATCAAGATTTATATTCTCAAAGCAAAACCCGATAACTTAATATTGACTCAAATCAATATTCCTTTGAGAGTGACGGCCTGAAGCTATCAAACCTCATTACATCAAACAGAACTTCATCTCATCAGGAAGTCTTGCATTGATAATTTGGCAGGGGATTCCCATCTGATGGCTCCTGACGTTTGGTCTCACCAGCAGATGCATCCAGCATTGTACATTTCTGCAAACCATGGGTCTTTATGTACGCTTCATACCTATCATATGAACTTTTCTGCAATTCATATCAAAGTGGCCCACGTTACATGTATATGATCTGATTTTGTGTTATCAAGAGGAGAAGGGGATTATTGTGGAGAGGCGACTGCCAAGCAGCAGACCATTACTCAACACCACTTTGAGGTTGACAGTTTAAAAAGGCAAAACCAGCTAATTGTAGCAACTATGGGGACATTTATCATCCGTGTTTGTGACAGCAGAACCTGGTAATTTTAGTGAGATGTCAGAACATTTTATAGCTGTGTTTGTGGTCACATAACTGGGTATTTGAAGCCAAAACATGATATTTTCCTCACCCTGACCGAGTGGTTTTTGTGCCTTAAACCCAACCAGACCATAACCAAAGCATTGTCACAACATAAAATTGCAGCTCAGTCACCAGAATAAAAATGTTGGCACTGTACATATCCTTGGAAACATACAGAAACATAAAATGCCTACATTTATTTTGAAAATTAGGTTTGAAGCTGATATAGTGGTAAAAATCTTAACTTGTTTACTTCTGTTCTACTGTATTCTGTGTCTCCACACTGCAAAGCCATTACTATCAATTCCAGGAAGACATAATATGAAGGATTATTTTCACAGTGCTCTAAATGTTTTGCCTGTAATTGCTGATTACATGACTGAATTCCCAACAACATAACTATAATAGTTGCGTCAGAAAAGGTCCAAACCCCTGCTGTGTAATAGCTGCACCTGTCAACAGCTTCATCAGATGTCAACTTTAAATATGAGTCAGTCACTGAGAGATCACATACTGATGGAAATAAATGGTTCCAGCTGAGTTTCAGGCATGTGGTAACACTCTGTACAGCTTCTATTAATGGATTAGGAGCTAGATTTCAGTGGTTAATGGTAAAATGTATCTGTAGTCTGATCCTTGTAGAGCTATTTCTGAATCTAATAATATTAAGAGTCGCGTTTCTAAATGAGATTTTACATCTTAATTTTGAAACCAAAAAACTTCTGTCACTCAGATTTTTGCTGTAGAACATTAAAACAGTTGGGGTTAGCTTTATTTAAGTTACTGGGTGTTTTAATCCTAAAATATACAAAAATAAGCTAAATATTAAATAATTCTTATAGCTATAGCAACTCACTCATTTCTGATTGAGAAAATGTACATTAAAGAGTGAATTATTTTTAGTTTCCCTTTCCTTTCTTTAATTGTAACAGGTAAACTTGGTATTTGTGACCAGAAGCAGAGCTAATCTCATTAGAATAGTTAAAATGGAGGCTTTTGTTTCACTAATGATCCGAATTTAAATAAGAACTACCTATCAGATTCAAAATGTGTTAATTCAAAAAAAGTGTTTGACCTTTAACAACACATTTGACAAATTAAAAAAACTGTCTTGCCATGTTGATTTAAGGCAGTCTTTCCAACAACTGTATGTTAAGCACACTCCTTTTTGCACATACTCTAAAATGAACTTAAGCAAAGACACTTAAAAACTAAAGATGCAGAATGTAATTAATGAGCATTCCCTCCCTTTCTCTGAGTCCAGCAAATTTCTCAAGAGAGCCATCTTCAATGGAAGATGCTATCATTTTTGAAGACATAAAATGAGGGCTCATCTTCTGCTCAATAACTCCATTTGTGTACACTCATAAAACTGTTGCCTCAGTAAAGTATGACCAATAATGGACACTAACACAGGTTCATATAGGGTGCATGCAGCAGTAATGCAAACAGAACTGCTTATGAAACCATTTTATTTTGTACCCATGAAAACACTTCCTCAGGTGTAATTGATCAGACTGGAGGGGCAAGATTGCTATCCGGCTGAATTATTGGAGCTTGACCTATACTTTTGCTCTTTTGCTTTGATATTCACCATTCCATTTCAGTTTTTCTCTCACAAGTCTTTTTTAACTTCACCGACATGAAATAATAGGTTTTTTGAAATCCCTGTATATTTTTTTTGATGATATGAGAGTTGATAGAGGGCAACTAGTAAAATCCAACATGTTATGATTCGTTAACCTCAGAAATTTAAATATGATTTCTTCTGGAGTCTCACACACACACACACAAAGCACATGGACAAACAAATAGCACATAATCAGTGGCTGCAGCTTCCTGTGGAGGAGAAGGCAGTCTAAATGATGATCTTTATGTTGTGGTTCACTGAAAGCCTGTGGTCTCACCGTGTAAGTCTGTAGACGTTTCTATTTTGTGAGTGCCTGTGTGTGTGTTTGTCAGGATGTACCCAACCATTACCATGTCTATTGTGTGTGGTTGTCAAGCCACCATGACTACGACTGGAACTTCAATTGCAGGGTGGGAGGACGGACCCAACAGCTTTTGGCCTGGGGACAGCATTATATTTTCATCTCTGGCTTGACATCAGCATTTGCATCCTCGAGTTCAGTCTGAAAGTGGGACGGCAGAGATGCTCAGTGTCTGAACTGGTTCAGTTTTATGGATCAGCTGCATGAATTGTGGAACCCTAATATTCAAAACGACCACTGTCAGATGCCTCCAAAAGCAAAAAAAAAAAAAAAAGGTGTATTCAGCATTGAGCTGAACTCAAAACACTGTGGATGCTCATTGAACTCCTGAACCCCCATCTGCTTGATGTTTGGCTGTGTGTGAGTACAGCTGTCCATATTTATGATAGTGGTGCATGAGTGAATTGTGATTCAAAACTGAAGGAGCACCAAATAGAAAGAAATACCAATTCTCACCTAATGTAGCTTAAAAAAGAAGGTTTTACTTTTTTTTTTGATCCTCTTCAACATCTGACTGAAGATTTCACCTCTGGCATTTTTCAGCAGTCTCCGGTGTTAATATCAGTGTTGCTATTTATGATCTTAAATACCATCATCAGCATTTCTTCGCAGTAATCGCCGGTCTGTAACGTCATCACAGTCATTTGAATAACCACTGTGATCATTGTCATCCTCAACATCACCATTATCACCATCACTATCATTGTCATCGTCTGCATCATTGCGACCACAACCAATGGCTGTGCTCATCTGACCATCAGATTTCCACCTCAGTGTTCTCCTCTTCCTCCCTTCTCTCTTCCCTTGAGCTACCTGTAGCAGAGAGCTCCTGCTGGGTTATGCTAATAACAGCTTTTCTCCTTAGACAGCCCGACTGTTGGCTTCAATACAGACTGCCTTCCTGCTGGGGACTTAGCTGGCTCATTGCCGTCTCTGACTCCGCAACCTGTCACATGGTGTTACAGTGCTGTGCTTTCAACTGTCAGCCCACACGTACCTGTTTGGCTGTGGAGGGCGCTTATATCACTGATTCATAGAAGATTGTGTGAGAAGTGTGCATGTGTGTTTAGCAGAGGTCACTTGAAACTGCACAGTTGCTGTTAGCAAGGTAATGTCTGTCGTTTGTGCTGTGAAGTGTGCATGCAGAGCTGAGGTGGAGTTTGTGTTTTTGTGCAAAAACAGATGACTGCTGATGAGTTTTACTATCTTCAGATATATAACTCTGAAATAACAGAGGAACTAAGAAAGACGCTTTCTGTTATTGAATTTGAAATGATAATCAAAACTGAGGAATTTTGCACAAATGCAAAAAAGTGAGCCTACTGCAACTTTTCCAAATCTCTAAGGAGCAGATAGGGAACATGAGAAAAAGGACAATTTGGGGAGACACACGCATTTGCTTTCTTACTGGAAGCTAAAACCATTAGCTCTTTAGCTTAATTTCATGTAAAGCCTTAAAAAAAGTAATGTCCGTCTCCTTTCAGTGCTTGCATTCACCGATGCCAGCAAAGAAAAAGTTTGGCACAAATGAAATATAACATTTTAGCTTGACTGAGCAGGGCTAGCTAATTTCCCTATTTCCAATGTTTACGCTAAACTAAGCTAATGGGCTTCATATTTATTGTCCAGGAGTAAGAACGGTATTAATCCCTCAAACAAGGTGGTTTTTTTAAAAATAATTACCAATTGCTTTAATTCAGGATGATGATTATGTTACAGATTTACCCATCAACTCCTTCTTGGTAGTTTTAGAGTTCTTACACAACACCATTCATTCAGACAGGATTTCTATTCAAGCCTCGAGTTCACAGTAAACTGTCATTATGGATTTTTAAAAGTCCTCCAAAAAGTTTGTTTTCTTGGATGATTTTGGTCTATTGCAGCATTTCACTTTAATGTAGTGCACACTGAATTAATTCAGTGCACATGTGATTCATATCTGTTATCTTCTCCTGTCTGTATTTGATATATGATAAAAACATTTTTTTCTTGGCAAAGCTGTTGTTTTTTGCCCTCAGTTCAAACTCTTTCTTGCACTCCCTTTCTCTCTCATCTAACTCTCTCAATGGCTTCCCGCAGCTCTACCCATCACTCTTCACTATTTCAGTCCCTCTCCCTATCTCCCTCTGTTCCCTCATTTCTCCAACCATCCATCCATGTCCCTGCTAACCTCTCCATCATGTCACCAGTCTATTCTTTCCTTCCTACCGCTAACTTTTCATCTTCCTTTTTCTCCATCTGCTCTGTTCACCCCCCTCACCCCCTTCATCCCATCCTTCTCAGCTAGCTGGCCGAGCTGCTGACGTCTGCAGTAGCTGTGGAGCGCGGCCAAGAACTGCCTTAAATCAAACCGATCTCTAATGAAATGCGTACACACACACACACACACACATGCACACGCACACACACACACACACACACACACACACACACACACACACACATGAGAGCTAATGTGTGCTAGGCATACACCCTTGCACGTGCACACGTAAATAGTACATGCATGCACACATACAAACTGCTATTTTTTACATGCATATATATAAGCACACATTCACATGCTCAAACATTTACACAAACTTTTTATGACCTAACTTTATTTTAATAATTATCACTGATAAAAATGAATAAATAGATAAAAAATAAAGAAAGGCACACTGCATTTCTGTCAACTCAGGTTTTTATATTTGATTAAGGCTCCCAGAGAGAAGCAGAGACATTTTCTTTGCTGAGCTCACACGGTGAAATGTGCCCTATTTAAACTTAGCTTTGGTAGCAATGTCAACACAACTCTCTTCAAGCCCTCCAACTCTGCTCTTTCAGGTAAAATTACCTTATTTTGGGCTTTGGGGTTTTTTTTGTTTGGTCGTCTCCCTTGACAAAGTTTTTTGCAGGGAACAAATATCTTTATTCCCAAATTGAATGCATCCAAATGTGTACTCACTCTAACTCTGGGTTAGATTTATGTCTCTAAATATAGACAGCACATAATGACAATATTGTTTACTAAAAGAGCCTCACACTGGAGGGATTTAACTCACCTACTGCTTTTTTTAAAATCTGGAAACTCTCCAGTTGGTTGGCTCTGGCTTCAATACTGTACACAGAAGACAGTCCATCTGTTCCATATTACATATTTTACTCAGACATCCACTCCCCTGAGCCCCTAAATCTGTCTTACCTGACCCATATCTTAAAATATAACCAAAAAGAAAAAAAATGCACATTTTTAGCCCAACAATGATTTATTTAGACAAGCCACAAGTGTGCAGTAACTCACTATTTCTGTGTGTTTTCTTGAGCAAACGCCTTTCCTGTAACTTTCATTCTCTTTCAAAACTTCAACCTTCACTGTTACAGAATGTGATGAACTAAAAAAGTCTGTTTCATCATGGCTGCGCCTTTTCAAGTGAGGCCTACAGATCACATTTCAGCGACACAGAGTGACATGACCTGGCAGAACTCCTGCATTTCCATTTCCTCCTCCTCCTCCTCGTTTGGCTGCAGCCAGTCGCCAGAATACTCACAACACTGCCAGTAATCCTTTGCGATGGCTGACAGCACAGCAGGCACTACGTTGCATGGTGGAATTGACGTTTTATAGGCCTTCTGTGGACTGCCATCAGCCTAAGGGAGGAAGAAGCATGAGCAAAGGGACAAAGTATAAATCAGGACTGAAATGTGGCCTCTGTAAAACTCCATAGCACCACATAGAGAGGAGGCTGTCTGTGGGTTTGTGCTTTACCAAACAAACATTCCCCAGTCTTGTGGGGGAGTGTTTTTGGGTCTTCTAACTGTGAAAGTACTCTGTTAAGGCCGCTAACATTGCGCTACTTCACTGTGTCATGCAATAGTGCTCTTGAGTGAAACCAATTTAAACCAAACTTAAGATTTAGTGTAAATCACCAGATAAGTGCATTTGTTTTCCTTTCCCTCTGCTCCCTCCCTAATCATTTAATCCTCCTTAAGATAAAACAGTCTTTCTTTCCACCTTCCTTAAGCTGCTTGGGTAGCTCTGTTCATTGCAATGCCAGGGTATGTGGCAGAGCTCGGTTCCGGGGGGGGGGGGGGGGGGGGGGGGGGGGGGGGGGGGGGGGGGGGGGGGGGGGGGGGGGGGGGGGGGGGGGGGG
>JAQMCX010000021.1:13126836-13236591 GCA_029814765.1 Acanthurus leucopareius | reverse complement strand
ACCTTCCTTAAGCTGCTTGGGTAGCTCTGTTCATTGCAATGCCCGGGTTTGTGGCATAGCTCGGTTCCTACCCCCCCCCCCCCCCCCAGCACTGAAACTGCACGACAAGTTTTGCACTGTTGGCAAGAAGGAACACAAGAATGTAGAATAAAACACTTTGTAGAGCAGACAGTGAGGTTCACTACAGGTGGCAAAAACTCAAGTAATGTAATTTGCATGTAATGTAGTTCGATATATGCAAAAGATGATGTTCCACACCTGTATGAAAGTGTTAACATGCGTCAACAGTCTGTAACAGAAGACACTGACATTTAAGCCGGGGGCACATTTTTGAAACCAAAGTTACATAGACTGTAATTACACGACATCAGTGACGATGCATTAATGTTAGATACTTTTTAGCTGATTCAGTGATGGTAGTTATTTCATGTACAGTATAATGACTCAATTCCAGGGAGGGATTTTAATCTCGTAACTACAAGGGACTTCTTTATAAATCAATCAGTCTCTTCTATCTGCGTACATACAACACAGCTTCATTGTGCACAGTGCATATGGCAAAGTCAAATTTTGTGTAAGTGCCATGCAAATCTTTTCCATCAATGCATGCCTGACGACTTGATATGAAAAGTGAGACAGTTCTTGTGTGGAGGTGACAAACAGAACAGTTACCCCAGAGATCAGTGTTTGCGTCACAACACCAAATCAAAGTTTTGTTTTAGTGCTCATCTGTAAGTTAACTGATACAACATATTTGAGTTACGTCACTTATGCCACCTATCTAACATAAATAAACATACTTATTCAATCTTTTTCTTAAATTAATCAAGTGGATATGATGAACCATTTGATTATAAGCTGGGGCAATGGGCTGCCATGCAGCAGATCATGGTTTAGGACAACCAGTCATTCCCAACCAACATAACTTGGCATTTTCACTAAGTTATCGAGCTGTTTTCTGGGCATGTTTGTCAAAAAAAACAAGTATTTTAAGGCAAAATGTGCCTTTTTCTCACCTTAACTATATAGATTTATGGCTAAACATATCCAGACCATAACCACAGTCTTATTACAACTTACAATTAAAAACTAAAACATCAAGAACTTCAAATTTTCAACATAAAGAAACTTAGAGTTCCAACATATCTGAGATTGGAAGAACCATATGAAGCCTGATTATATTCTGGAGACTGGGTGGACACACACTATACAGGCAGCACTACACAGTACTAGGCCGAATTTGATAAGAAATTTGCATGTAAAGAGGTCATTAGTCCATGAATAAGAAGCCAAAGTCAACTTTTCACATCAGAAAGTTACAGTTTTTATTATCAAAGGAAAATGGTTTGCAACATATTTTAATATTTTTGTATCCAATGAAATGATAAACTTTATATTCTAATCTTTTTCTGCTGACTTTACAACCAAAGAGGCAAATTAAACACTGTTGCAGAATGAAGATGGTGCTTCTGTTGTCATCACCCAACTTATTTTTTTAAGTCCTTTAAATGAGAAAAATAATACTCATTCTCATTTGTTTATAGGTAAAAGGTCTTTAGATAAGGTACGTCAACAGAGTTTTTCACCTACATAATGAAGAGAATCGTTTTTAAAGGGGCAGGGTTTGTTTTTGTGGCTTCGTCTTCTTTTCTCTCTCCATCTCATGTGTGTGATGTTGGTCTGGTGTGGGCTTGTGTTTACACACTGCTGCTGCTCAGTGTGCTTTGTTCTACAAATCGTGGTCCACACGGTTGACTCAGACACCACTGTGTGCTGGGCTCAGTCCATGTGTGTGTGTGTGTGTGTGTGTGCTATGCTGTACGAGACAGAGGGAGGGAGAGCCATTAGGTGATAGAACCCCCCCCCCTCCGCCTCTTAATTCTTTAACTAACCTTACTTCAGCACTGACGTTCTTATGCAACGCCACCCACTAAGGACCCATCGGTGCCCTCCCCAAATGCACACATACACAGTCAGCCTACACACAGGGAGTAGCCTTAAGCATCTTTGTTCTGTGTGGGAGAGGAATGACGTCATTCGGTCCACCTGTGTTGATTGTACCAAACAAACAGCATAAACACAGTGTAGTCTGACTCAGGGATGGTAATCTTGTGCCTGTGATAATTAGCACCATGACTTCACAGTGGGGTCCAATCCTTACATGGTTTAAGCGAGACATTCAAAGCGGCACTTATTTTGGTTTCTGTTTTATATGCAGTTTTGTTATGCAAACAAGAAACAATAGTTATAGTTAGAAATTTCAGAAAATACATATCTTTTCGTTATATGTCAGAGGGGAAACGATAAAAATCCTTAACTGAATTGGTATTGAAAATATGCACAAAAAAAGAAATACTCTAAACAAAATGCAGTAGATGCTGTAAAGCTTGACATTTAAAAAGCTTGTAAAACTGGAATTGCAGGCATTAATCTTTAGAAATCTAGAAGAAATCTGCACCACGTAATCAGCTGGACAAAACACCTCAGGCTCATAAAGAAAGTCTATGTTTCTGAACCATGTGACTACACACAAACCACACATTTCACCTTCTGAAGCAAACAGCATCAGGACATGGCTGTGCTTATGTTATGCATCAGAATCAACAACTGCTCTGTAATGTAATGTGTTACTGAGCCTTTTTTTGTAACAACACTGCTGTTGCTCTGAGAGTATTACGTTAACCGGATCGTAATGATTAGTGAAAGTGGTGATGTGTGTGTGTGTGTATATGTTTGTGTGTGTGTCTGTGTGGGAGAAAGACCTTGCAGCATAACGCTACGACCGAGTGCAACACAAAAATGTATGTGACAGCCATGGTACACACTCATGCTTGATCCCTGCATCAGAAACCCTCATTAACATGATAATATGAGCTATGTGTGTGTTTATTTTATATGTGTCTGATAAAGTGCTAATGGTCTTTTAAGATGATGATGACATGAGAAGCGACGGTTCCCCCACAGCCTCAGTTGTCATATGTGTCAGTGTTTATTGCCAAAAGCATAGGAATTTGCATCACCAGTCACCCACACAGAGTGATTAATTCAGCTATTATTCCACATACATCCTCTGCCCAAACTGGATTCCACAGCAAATTAACAGCCTCCAACTCCTTTGCTCTGTTTATTTGTGTCCTACAATATTTCAGCATGTGTCAAATGATGAAGGCCTTGTGAATATCCATAAATGATACTTGACAGTTTGTCAGAGTTTTATAAGCCTGTTTCTTACACACAACAACACAACAATACACAAAGCAATTAATTAGTTGTGGTAAGAGAACTGATTAAAGGACAGAAAATTATAATATTGCAGCAGTATGTTGATTAAGCAATTAAAGAAACAGCCCTCTTTTAATTTTTTAAACATGTTTTTCAAAAACAACTTTGTTATCTTTCAATCCCCAATTTAAGTTGAACCAATGAGTGTGTATTAAATACACACACTCAAGCTAATTCCAGGACATAAATAACATTTATGCGGCTGATTCACTTCATTCAGTGTAAAAACAATTAACTAGGATTACAAACAGACTCCTACGGGGACTGAAAGTTTTGAATAGTCTCCATAAAGAGCAAACTCTGCCCCTGGAAATCACATTTAGAATGAATATCTGAATCTTGAACAACCGAAAAACAGATAAATTAATCTACTGTTCTGGTAGTTGTTAATAAAAAAAGGTGGGTTGAAGGGAGAAAACTAACAACCAAGTCTGGTTTCATTAGAGCCTCTCTGTGCACGGCTGTCAGTTGACAGGCGTGTGGTACATTCCCCAGATCATCGCACAAACTCGGCCCATACTTCTGCGAGGACACTGACGAAAGCTGATTGAACGCAATCAAATCAGATATTTTGTTCTGATTCAAGCTTAAAAGCAGATATTCTTTTTCAGCTCACATGCAGATCTGTTGATTCCATTATTACAAAGAGCATAAGAAGATGAAGGAAAAACTATGTATTACTAAGAGATAGGATGGAAAGTAGATTCATTTTTCCAATGGACGGCAGCCAAAACATCTGCTTGACAGTGGTGGTGAACTTTCAAACCAGATGTAGGCCATGAAAAGCAAAACAAACTGATAAAATTGACTCTAAATCTGAAGATAAGACTCAGTCAAATTGAATTGAGTTTAGGATTATTTGGTTTGGACGTTATTTGATTACTTTAAAACAGCTGAATCTAAATCAGCAATTAGAAGTCTCTTTATGATCTTTCACTGATTTGCTTTTTTGTTGTTTTCATGCAAATCTCCACTGTTTTAAGCAAGAAACCCTAAAAAACCAAATCAGTTCAGTAAGCTGTTTCTGCTACTCACCTTGAGGTTAATGTGTTAAGTAGTGAAAGCATGCAAGGCGTGGGAACTAACACTCTAATGGAAATGCAAATTAAAAAGACGCTCAGGTTAAACAGATAATAGCATATTTTTTTTTAACACTCACCAATGCAAATGACTAGCATAACTGTCTTGTAAATGCATGTAAATAAGAGCAGTTTAATTTGCAAAAAGGTGCACACCCACCCCAACAGGCAAAGTAAAGAGTCAAAATAGCTGGAAACTCTCTTTTCATCAGGGGGATTCATGTCTCCTAGGCTCTTTATCATGGCAGATATGATGCACTTTACCCACAGAGAGAGATCACAAAAAACTGCCACAATGTTTTTCACAAGAGAGGACACAACTGCTGCATGTATTGCATCGAATGCCAAATTTTAAAGAAGGCTTGAATGATTAAGAATTTGCCTTAACTGTCTGACAAACAACTTAACTTTCAGGGTTCTTAAGTGAGGATAAAAATAAAAAGAAACAGAAACAGATCACAGCACAATGCCTCAAAACTCCAGTGACTTCAGTGTGGCTAAAAAATGTGGTTAAATGCATTTCAAATCATTTGACAGAATCTGATGGGTCAGTCAGCTGTAGTGTACAGGTCCCAGATGGTCTTGTGATATAGATTCCTGATTTTCACCCAGGCAACCTGAGCTCAAGTCCCTGTATTAAAGGAGCTTTGTGTCTTTCAGTCAATACACTCTTGTATGTACTTTTCTATAGCTCAATTTAAACTGTATATCACATGCTAAAATGTTACATATAGCACCTTTGCAGGAGTTTGGGGGTATTGCAGCAACCTGTTCAGTGGTGAAATCCATTAAACATCTGCTGCTTATCTGGCAGGTAAGAGAGACTAGACTTGTCATTTGCATTACAGTGAACCAAAAGGAAATAAGACTGCGTGGTTTGTAGGCGCTGAGGCAAAGGACATCAGTTGAGTAAGCGTTTCTTTAATGTGGCCCTGGACACATTCACATACACACTGCTAAAAGGATGTGGTAACATGAGGCCCAGAACATCGACCAATGTGGTCTGAGCAATCAGATCTCAATGCATCCTCAATGAATCTTTGGTACATTGACACTTTTACTTCGAGCACTGTCCACTTTAGATGGGATCGCCCAGGGTGCATGTTATACCAGGTTTAAACAAGCCTTTATGCTGCACTTCACACTGAAGCAGAATGGAGTATTGCTATGCATTGCTATGTCCATTATAAACAGCAAGCAGACAGCTAGCTGCTAGCTGCCACTTAAAGCATTCCGGTCCTTAATCAAGCATAACTTCAAGTCTTAATATAATTTAAAAAGTGAGTAATGTTATAATGTACTCCTCGTTGAGTTTTAATTAAAAACTGAGAAATTAGCAGATGAGATCAGAACTGTGTATCTTTTGTATCAGGCTGTAAAAATGTTTATGTTTATTAAATGTAGACTTTTTGAGCCAGTTTTAGCCATTCTAGTAACTGCAGTTCATTGTTGGCTTCAGCCCCAAAGAGTGCTGCTTGTCCTCAAGCAGTTCAACAGATATCTATTTCCAAGTTGTTTCCAAGTAGTTTTTTTTTTTTCACCTTTTTGCTACAGCTTTACATGGTGCAATGTTAGCAAATATTTGCCAAGGTTAGCAAACTACAGTTATTGCTATGTAACTGAAATTACTGAGTCTGTTTGCTGCCTTTATGAGTTATTTTTACTTGTTCTGTGGTTACATCATGTCTTTATATTTTCAGTTATCTCAGATTTTATGCCTTGTTGCTACAGTGACCTCTCTACAGCAAAATGCTTTTAAAACCTTTAGATATAATGACAAGTATAATAATAATAATAATAATAATGGGCATTGTATTGTACACATATAAATATGGCTCTTGTTCATTGAGGTATTTGAAATGTAATGTAGGTGAATGTTAGAGAAAGTGATTTTTGGAAGGAGTGTGTTCAGACCTGCACGTGAGCGTCCCAGGCAGCCTCATTAGTTGGATGGTTGAAATTCCAGCGTCCTGAGTCAGCCAGGGCCGCTCCAGCTGTGGAGAAATTTCTTGGTGATGTCCGAACAGGTTTGCTTAGACAAGAGAGGCCCAACAATCTCACCTCTCAACTGCCTTGTAAACAGCTGACAAAACTTTTCCTTAGAAGCCATTATATTCTCGAGCTATATTCTGCAGTCAGAATTTGCCATTAAAAGTTCTAATTGCCATGAAACTACCAGCAGTTTATTGCTCACCTCCATTTCCTTTGCAGCTCCTAACACACAGTCCTTTTTTTTCTCTGGAGTTGAACTCATCCTAACACTTCTCAAGGGCACAAAACTGCCATAGTAGTGCTCATTCACAATTACTGCCCTGCACCACTGCCAGTGAAGGCTACAGAGATGGCTTTATCTCTGCACATTTTGACTTCCTGTCCCACTGATCCATATGAGTGTGAGCTGTACTTGCCAACTATTCCATCCTCAGACATTGAGTACAGACGGGGGGGAAAAAAAGCTTCCTTCGAGAGCTTGAGAATACATTAACTGTGTTGACACAATATTTCAGTCCTGCACAGACAGCTATGGAAAAGAACAAAGTGTACAACTCATGACTCAAAGCTACAAGTCAAAAGCTGCATGACCAGTCGTCACCAAGGTTTCTTTCTGTAAAATGTGTAAATATTATTCATGAAATTGTTCAAAGCATTCTTAGGTATAAGTCAGATAAATCCAGACTGACTCTAAGTAGACATAAAAGGTGTGTAGAAAGCAATAGCCTTTTTTTTCTCAGCAACAGAGGAGACTTGTCGGTGAAAGATAATATGGATTAAGTGGTTGTGGAGAGAAAATTTCATATAGATATGCTTTTGGACAGGGCTTCAGTGTCCCTTCTCGCTTTCAGCTTTGATGTAATCATCACGTAGAGGCTGCACAATAATTTGCCTTTCTGCTGCTGGATATACATGTTTGTATGCATTCATTGTCTCTCCAGTCTTTCCCAGCATGCCTTGGCATTACTTCTGTCACTCCTGTCTACAAATGAGTCTCTTCTGAGCATAAAGCCTTCTGGAGACACCTTAAGATTTGTTGCTACATTGACCTTCTTTCTCTCTCACTTGAATGCACACATATACACACTGGGAGGTGATAAATAGCATGTGTCCAGCCCCCTTACCTTCCTCTACTCCCGACACCCCCACCATCACCTTCAGTGCCACAGATCTGCAGATTGTTTGACAAGCCGAGTCTGAGTCATATCACTTGAACACTGCAGAAAATGGTCATGTACCTCAGAAGTACAGTTCCAAGTTTGGGGATACAGTGTCTGAGATACAGGAATAGTTTTAGAGGTCCAGTGTGTGGGATGTAGATGAATTTATTTATAGAATATGACAGAAATTGAATATAATATTCTTTAGTCTATTTTCACTGGTGTATAATTACCTGAAAATAAGAAAAATTGTGTTGTCATTACCATAAAATGAGCTTTTTACATCTACAGAGTGAGCAGGTCCTCTTTCATGGAGTCCACCATGTTGCTCCACCATGTTTCTACAGTAGCCCAGAAGAGACAAACCAAACACTGCCTCCAGAGAGGGCCTTTTGCACATTTCGAGGCCACTGCAGGCTCTCCTGCATGCTTAGAAGGAGAGGATGGGTGGGGAGTTATTCCCAGCGGTCTGCAACTTCACCTGTAGATGCCACTTAATGCTACATACTATACCTTTAAAATTAAAAATATGTTAATTTCTTTATAAATATGATGGAATAATCGCCAAACTAGAGCCATATTTAGTTACTTCAATGAATGTTTTTAAAGAGTTGGACCTGACCAGGCCATGGTTTTTGAATGAAGCACAGAGTGTTATGACTTACAATAACAGAACTGTCTACACAATCTTATCATGAAGCAGTAACACGATGTGATCAGAACTAAATCTACACAAAACAAAAATAAATCAAAATGTGAAAAAAGAACAATTTCATCCTGATTGATAAGGCAGAACCCATGCACAAAGAAATTTTACAAATAGCAGATTTATAGTCATGGGCATATTAACTAGATTTATACAGGCCTACTTTGCGACACTAAGAGTTTTCTCTCCTGGCCCCTTAAATGCAGATATGACATTGGCATGATAGACTGCACTGGAAACCAAAGTACATCAGCCTGAGACGTGTGGGGAGGGAGGAGGAGGCTGAGGACTGAGTGTTTGTTTTTGCTTTCCTTCTGCAGATAAGAGCAGCTGCAGTTTAAAGGGCTGGGCGTGTGAGTGTCTGCTGAGGATATCTACAGTGTGCAAAGCAAACTGGACAACTCCCACTATGCATCAGACTCTCTAAGTACAGCTTATTGGGAGAGCTTGAGTGTGTGGCTAGAATACTAAATGTTGCATGTAAAAAGTCATGCAAAATATCCAGATATAAAATGCTACATGTATCTACTTAACACCATGAAAATTTTCTTCATCAAGATTCCTAAAAACAAATATTCTTCACATACTTGATATAGTGCACACATTAAAAAAGCTGCTGGAATAAAATGTGGTCATTCTGCTATTTTGCTATAAATTATGTCAATGACACCAAGTGGTGTCTGAGCGAAAACCTAACAAGTCCTCAACCATTTTCACAAGATAAAATTTAAAATTGAAAACGTAAAGTTTCAATGTAGGGAACCAAAGTGGTAACATATCTGTGGTTTGCAGAAACATACAGTGACATTTATTATGAAGACTGGGTTTCAGTTAACCTTTGTTCTAGTTCTGTTTGAATTAGCACCAGACAGTCGGCAGCTGCAGGGTATATTAGCACAGTGCGAGAATATATTTGAATGAATGTAAACTGTTTCTTCTCTGCCTACCAGCAACAGCTCATGTGTTCCAAATGGGCGTGTGAGCAACTGTTTAAAGCCAACTGCGTGTCAGTGGCCTTGATATGCACTAAAGCCTCAGCTGTGAGACCAGTCAACAAATGTTATCTTCCCCATTAATGTTTACAAGAGGCAAGTCTAACTCCTCGTGCTTGTGGAACACCTCTAAAACACAACCTTTGCTCTTTTTAAATGGACATAACTACTCCAAATAAGCACTGTACGCAGACAAAAAAAACAAAACAAAACAAAACACTAACCGATGGATTCTTCTGTGTTGTGCTGAGATATTTTACTTTTCCCTTGAGGGATACAGATAAGGCACGGTGAAGTAATGTTCAGAGGAAAGCACAATTCCCCCCCGCTTATCAGTGCTCAATCAGCTCCAGCATGCTTCCAGAAATAGATGGGGTGAGGGACTGGACTAAGGCAAAGGACTGAAAAGCCATTAACTGCTGGTGAGGGTGACATTACCATAAGGCCTTGTCGGCTGGCTGGGACCACAAACTGCGCTGAGCTCCACCTGTTTTTATGACAGGTGAAAGAGGGAACTGGGGGGGGGGCTGAGGAGTGTGCTTGGCAGTGGATTGGCATCAATAGTGATGCTGGCAGTGTTTCACTCTTACTCTTTCTATCTCACATTGCTCCATTTCTCTTCTTCTCATCAAGCTTCTGTCTCTCGTTGTCTCTATCTGTGCTATTTCCATCTCAGCCTCAGCCTTGTCACCTTTGTATTTTTTTCTTCCTTGTATTCTTAGTATGGCTTTTTTTTATGGCATTCACATACATCCCACTATCTGACTCTCTTTGGTCACCTCCCTTCTTTCCTCAACTGTCTTTCAGTCGCATGTTTATGGAGTAGACAGAGCTGATTATGACTTCTTGACTATTACTTGCAAAAATCAAATACATGTACATATACAAACAATCACATTATAATTCCTAATCTAAATACTGGTGAGTTGCACTCAATTGATTATAAACATAAGAATTAACATGTAAAAAAAAAAAACTATTACTGCAATCTATTCCATGCTTGCAGCTTTCATGCAAAGGACTGTGTACTGTGTGAGAGGAAATGTCTTCAAGGCAGGTTGCTGGTGAATAAGTTACATCCTTTGACAGATGTCTCCTATGCTTCAAGGAGTCAACATGGCCTTCATTCCAAAAACTAACTTTGACAAATATTTTCCACTCAATACAAAACTTAAGAGGCAAATTTTTTTCAGCTTTTGAAGACTGGTCAGTGTGAGGAGATATTTACTAGTTATCACGATTTACACAGTGATGACTGCAGATACTGTTATATGAGACGTACTATGACTGTACATACACTACAGATTTATTCAAGTATTTATTTGCTTCTTTAAAAACATGCCACTCTTTGTTCATGTATACTGACAATACTGTCTCTACTGAGTGAATGACCTTTGAAAGTAAACAACCCTGAATCATTTTGTGGCCGTTTAATGAACAGAAAGTGTTTTTTTATTCTTTCTAGTTCAGCTATCAAATGCGATGAAGTTACATTAATGTCTGAAAAAACTCTAAACAACTATAATAATATTCATAATTCTGAATTAATAATCAGTAATCATTAACATGCTTTGTTCCAGACATAACCCTCTCAATCACAAAGGCTTAATTGTATTTGCTGAAATAAGAAAATGTTTGATTGTAATTCCATGTTGTAACAGTCTGCTTTAGAGAAAGACAGGAATACTGACTAGCGATCGTGTTGTCCTTGAATGAGTGCTAAAGGTAATAGTACACGCTGCCTCTCGTATACAAATACCACCTACATGTCCTATTGATTCTGTCCCTGTGTAGAAAAACAATGGTCATCACCCCTTTGGATGTTAAGAAAACCATCAGTGAAAATAATGGGCAGAGAGATCAGGAGTTTGCAAAAATAATAATAATCCATTAAGGGTTTTTTTTTTCCAGAATGAGCTGTGTTTCTCATCCAGATGATTTCACATGATCACAACCTCAGTGTCACAGACCAAGATAAACAAACATCCCCAGCAGACTCTGTAACACTCACAGTATCCACAGCTGAGACAAACCCCCCCCCACACACAAGCTGAACTTTACACAGCCTATCAAGCCCCAAGTGTATCAGGGGCCGCGCAGACAGACATGCAATGATGAGCCAACCCCAGAGGGGCCATGATATGCCGGCAGGATCGGGATGATTTTACTCAGACGGTGCTGGCATGATACAGTCCAACAAACTCTCATCACAAGCAGGCAGAAGTAACACAAAGAAGTTCTCATCTTCAGTACTGTGAAACCAGGCACTGATCATCAAGAACATCTAACTCAACTCAGATGCAGCAGTTACGTTTTTGCTGATATCATGCATTGCTTGTTACAAAAGCTAGAATTTATGATTCATTTAGTCCAGCTGTTGTACTTCGGATGTACATGCTTGGATCTCATTCCACATTGCATAAAAAGAACTGGCAGTTATCCATTAACAGGCCACATCCTTAAGGACACTGGGTGAAACGTACAATAACTGATCAGCTCAGCATTTAGCTACACCCTCCTGGACATGAGGAAACCTCATGCAACAGTACTGACGCCCTGAAGAGGCGTTAGTACTGCTGCATGTTGTATTTTATTATTTAAGTTAATATGTGACTGCTGGTTATCTAGAAGGGGAGTATTTTAATTCTACAAGGGGGTCAGAGTGCAGAGGAATAGCACCCCGGACTGGCACCAGTATCTTGTATGAAAGCACTGCAGTGACTTTTTAACTCAGATGACGTTTGCTTGACCTGTCACCCAAAGCCTGATGAACAGATGACTCAGAATGATGATTAAAATCAGTTTTTGTTTCCTCCCATGCTCCGCTTAACATCATGGCATCTCATAGTTACACTGCCAGACTTGTAATTTCATCAGACAGGGTTCTTGTATGTTTTCTTCTGCCTACAGTTTTGTGAGTTCTGCCTGTCTGCTGTGCAGTTTATGCATACACATTTTTAGTTGCCTGGTTGCCAACAGCCTGGCCATGCATGAGACCAGACTTCAGTTTTAGAGGTTATAAGGCTTGACACAACCACGCTACTTGTGTGCCTATGTGTCATGACACTTGGACCAGGGGCAACTGTCAACAACACCCTGCATGTTTGAAACAAATGTTCCTGAGGGCTTGTGTGCTCATACTGTATGTCAGTATTAAAGGCAGAGGTGTTGAGGAATGTTAATATATTAGCTAATGTAGCATATGTTTCACATATGAGTAAGTAATGTAACCAACTTAACCTGTAATCCATAAGCTTCCAGAAGAGTGATTCTTTTTGTTTTGTGTGATGTATCTTATTATAAGTGGAATGTTTATACAATTTGCTGAGGACCAACCACTCTACCAGACAGGTGAACTAGCAAACTAAATGGATGAAGGCATGCCTAAGAAAAATCTGAATCTTCTGCCTTCAGGAGAGAATGTTGGATTTGTCCCAACATGTCAGAAAACCCTTAAATACTCTGCTTTGAGGGCTGCATCAAGCAGCTTAACCACAAAAACCAATGACAAAATGAGCAGGAGTGATTATTTTCAAGCTTTTTAATACAAACTTAATAAACTATCAGTCCCTCTTAACATGTAAGACACTGACTCCAAATACTTTGTTATACCGTTTGTTTTATCAAGTATTGCACAATGTAGGTACAAAATTAATATACGATTACATTTTGTCCATAATATAGCAAAAATCTTTAAACTCTTAACAGAAAATACAACTCTTATGTTTTTCAAAAAAGCAAATATTCTTAAATCCCACCACTACGGAATATTCTGTACACAATCTTTAGAATAGTCAATGTTTTTTTTTTTTTTTAAGATGGATTCATTTTATAATTTCAATAAAAAAAAAAGAAAACATAAAGTTGCTGCAGCCATCACAGATCACTGGAGTAGTAAAAAGATATAAATGCAATACCATGTCGTAGAAACAATAGATACTCTGATATTTTACAAACTCTGTACTAAATTAAATTATACAATTAGAAAAAAGACCAGGAAATCCCACTTATTTATGCCAATTTCTTGAAAAATTGGCGGTGTCCAGTTATGTTTAAATACTGAAAGAGGCCATGACTTGTGGTGGTGGGTTTTTTTTTTTTTGTCTTTTTTATATCTTAAAACAGTCACATAAAAAATATTTTGTGCTTGGTTGGCAAAAGAAATAACAATGATGCATGATGAAGTTTAGGAAACCAAGCTTGGACATCTTGTACTAAAGGTATAACTCAAGGGGGCAAAGTAATTCACCCTCGGGCTCATGCTCTTAGACTCGTAACATAGATCTTACAGCTGACAAGTCACTTTTTCCTTTTTTCCATGACATTCTGTTCTTGTGTACACTTTTTTTTTTAATTTTTCAAAATGAGTATTTGTGTTTGTTTCCCCCCATCACATTATCTCTGGTCATTTCTGTGTGAAGTAGTAGCTTAAGTAGTACCTTTACGTGTACTAGTTGGCCATAACTGGCTGGAATTGCTGGTTAGAATACTGCATGTTGTTCAAGCTGAAATTCAAGCCATCCATAAGGGACTTGTCGTTAAGGCCACCATAGGCCGCAAACACATCGAAGGCATTGCTGTACTGCAGCGGGCTGAGGCTGAGTGAGCTGTCCCCAGGGAAGAGAGCACTCTGGCTGCCCTGGCCCTGAAGGCTGGGGAACACAAACTCCTTGGCATTGGGGGACAGGGCTGAGGGCTTCTGGTGCTGCTGCTGCACACCGAGGCCCAACCCGTACAGAGAGTGCATTGAGGTGGAGATGGCTTTCTGTTTCAGGAGACTGTTCACATTCAGGCCCAGGTTGGTGGGAGAAGTACGTGCCACCTTGTTCCCAGCACTACTTCCACCGTTGTTGTTGCGTCCGCTGCTCTTCATCTTAGTGGAGCCAAACTTGGTGGCGGCGAAGGTGGCTGTTGTGAAGGTTAAAGGCTGAGTGGATCGGGGCATAAAAGTGGGGCTGACGGCTGCAGAGTGGCCAAAGGGAGGAGAGGGGGAACTGGAGCCCGGAGAGGCTCCATTCACAGGCTCACTGATGGGCATGAAGACCTGTGCATCAGGATTGAAACTGTTCTTGATTTCCTTGTCCAGGTCAAGCCCCCCACTGTTAGCTCCACTTTCATTGCTGTCATCAACATACAATACTTTAACGGGCCCCTTCTCCCCGATCTGATAGGACACCTCAAAGGGGTCAATCCACACGCTGAGGTCCTGGGGCAGGTTGTTTCGGACATCCTCAATGTCCAGCCCGCTCTCTTTGGCTGCCTTCTCCACCACAGGGTCTACTTTCTCCCCCACGTGGATGCATCTGAATCCTGAGCCCTTGTATGGCTTGTCCGGGTACCAATGTCCCTCATATTTCTGTTTCAGCTGCCTCTCCAGCTCCTCACCGAAAATGTTGACCCGCCGCCTCGGCAGCTTGTTATACAGGTACGAGATGATGAAGTTGAGAGCTACTTGGATTTCAAGCTGCATAGCTAACTGCTGAAGTTTACCAGGTGTGTGAAGATTAGGTGTGTCTGACCTTGAACGTGTCCACTGGGTCTGCTTTGTTTATCCGTGGTTGGCAACACAGATACTCTCCAGGCAGGATGGCAAAAGCAACCAGAACTTGGGCAAAACAGGTTCAAAAGCAAAAGTGCTGGTTTTGTAGAAGTGATGTCCTTCCACAGGGTGTGATAATGTTTTCCTGCAACAAAATAAGGAGAAAAATACTTCTTTAGCATATATATATTTTTAAAATTCTACATAAAACTATAAAAGTTAAATGTTTTTTAATCATTTATACAGTGGAATATTCACAACAGACCAATTTGTTCAGGTCTATTTCTCCTCTTAAAGGCCAGTGCAAGTGTCCTTTAATTATTAACGTCTGTCTAAACAACCCCTGCATGTTGCAGTTTTGACTGCTGTGAGCTCATAAGTTAAATGTCACGGGACATACAACCAACGCAGAATTTCAAAGCAACAATCAGATGAGAGAAAAACATTTGCTGCTACTGCTGAAAATATTCCACTAATCCTAATAGCCCACTGAACTGGGATCAAGGTATATTTCATTTTCATCTCACGTCCAACTGAACACCTATTGTTTATGTAAATGTCAGAAAGTGGGTATTGAACACATTAACCTCGGACTAGTACTCGGGAATCCTGTTACATAATAGGCTACTGGATAGCCTCCATACAGCATGAGACAGGAAAACTAATGCGAGGGTGTTTGAAAACGATAAACAAAACCTGGGAAATGCCTGGTAAGTCATTTCAAGTCAACGAGGAAACGATTTATGTGGATATCAAAGCTTCGTGTCTCTTGGATTGAGAGACTATGCGTATAGCACCACCAATAAGTGGAGGAGCTTCCTACATTTAGACCGATGTCGAAATACTAAGACTTAACGCACCATGGCGACACCCATATGTTTGGCAATTTGACACGGCGAAGTCGAAACACTTGAATCTTTAATCAAAACATTAGATTATATGCAAATGCCACAGGCTATATTACAAAACTGTAAAATATCAGCTGTGCAGCAATAATCCTCGTTAATGAGAAGATCTCAATAAAGGAAAACAAACTTCGAGCATCTTAAAAAAAAAATCAAGTTGTTCATTTTATTAATCTATATAAGAACAAAATCGGCAAAGGAATAAAACCGCAACATTTAGGCCTATCGCTTCTCTCATAAAAATACCCGAGAGGAGATTCCTCCCAGCTGCGCAATGGCTACAGGTCTCGATTCATTTTCTCAGTTTAATTAAGTTACAAGGAACACGCTGTCATTGCAATTTGATTTAATATACAAATCTGTCAGGTTATTATTGTAAAAGCCACAAACTGAAATTGAAAATATGATGTGGTAAAGTCTAAATCCACGCTACACGTACTTGGTTAGACGTACTTCGAGTCTCTGTTTGTATAGACCACTATTACTTTAAAGTAAAATTAGAATTTAGAAAAAGACACGGCGTACTGCTCACTTTCATCGCACGCACGCGCTAGCATAAACTCTATCTCTAACACACACATAGACACACACACACACACACACACACACACACCCCTAACTTAGTGGACTGACGCAGCAAATCAGCTTAGTAAGTATGAATAGAGCTACAGTACGATAGGAAGCAAAATAAAAAGACAACAATATATATAGCGTATATATCACAAGCAACAGTGACAAGTCAGCTGAAAATACCTACCTTTTTTGTAAAAAATAAAGATTCTCAGTAGTTTCGAAGTACCGTTAGTTAGTGCAAATAGAAAAAAAGTATCAATACTTTCTTCACATAGAATATTTTATCAACATTACAAAAAAGTATTCCAGTACATGTACACATCGAAGGATTGGCGTTCACGTTTTGCTTCGGTTTCTGTTTTTTAAGGTTATTTAACGTTTTTTTTTTCCTCTTTCAGCAGGCTTGCAGAGTAGCTCCCGCCGCTTCGGGAGTTTTGCAACTTCGTCCGCCTCCTGCTACAGTGTTGCCTTTATTTATAGCTTTCCTCCGCCATGGGCACGAGGCAGGCGGTGATGCGGTTTCAGAGGTCAAAACAATACGAGCGGCTCTGATTGGTCCGATGTACGAGACCCACCCACAGATCGGTGCCTGAGTCGCGCGCTCATTGGCTGATCTCCACTGTCGATCTTGGACATATGATTCTGTGAAATGGGAGAGACGCCTATGATGAGCGTTTGCGTCAGAGATAACCTAGGTCTGTGCTGACAGCAAAAGGCTAAATTAATTAATTAATGTATGGCAAAAACGGCATTATGTAAAGAGACATCCTGTCCGTGTTTGAGTCATATTGAAAACATACTTTTATCAACATGACAATGCCGTGTTGTAGATATTTTACACAACACAGGGCTGCTTTCTCTTTTTTTAACTGCTCATGACCATGTACACTGTCTTACCATCATAATTTTGACCCAACTAGAGACCCTGTGCTATTGTTTGCTACTCTTTACACATATGATTAGACAATTCTCTGCCTCTTTAGTGCCTTTGCCATGTTTATGCCACACAGCAGAACACTCAAATTGACCATATGAGTGATTATAATCTCACTAAAATCACACACTTCCCCTTCGTCATAGACTATGTATATTAGACGTTAGCTTTTCGTGACCTGTCACGAAAAACTGCGGGAGTTATGATGAATGTATGGAGCCTGAGAGGAGATTCCCTATAGCGGAACAATACAGCTGGCAGCAGTGTGGGTGGTGCTGAATGCTATCTAGAAAACACATGCGCTGATTGGTCAAAAACGGGGCAGGAGCCCTACGGTGAATGGTGTGCCCGTATCCAAGGTGCTGATGTAGGCTGCTCACGTCATCGCTCGGTTGAACGCATGCTGCTGCCAAATTTAAAGTGCACCAACACATATAAGCTTATGTGCCTGATATGAAGTCATTGTTCCACAGTGTCAGTGTTTCTTTACATTAGTGTTTGTGTTTGAAAAAGGACAAAGTCAAGGGTAGGTCTGTGTATTATTTAACGTTGAACCCACAATTATACTTGCTTATAATCTACCGATTAATGCTATTGTGACGTAAATAATGGACAGATGAATATTACTAGACTGAATTTCAGAGACATAAAATAATATGTAGAAGACTAAAAATAAACAGAGAAGAAGGGCTACCACCAAGAATGAATAGTGTCATTTTTAATGTCACATTAAGGGTGGAGCATCTTGATTATTAGCCTATTGTCTCAAAAGCTTTTCTGTTCCTTTCTATTCATATCTTGTCATGACATTCAGTGTGTGAGTCTTAACTTTTGTCAACACAGCAGCTGTAATGGAAAAGAAAGTCTGTCGGACTGTAAAAAGGCTGCTAACAGAGTGGACTTTCAGACATTCTTCAAGCACTTAGGTTTGCCAAGCAGTCATGTGCTTGCTGTGAGCTGTAAAGTGTGCGAAAGAGCTCCCATAGAAAGTGCAGTCAGTGGGTATCAATTGCTTGAGACAGACGATAGATCAGGCAGGGGCAGAGTTGAGAAGAGATTATATGGTTTGACATTGCCCCATGGATTCAGATTCACAAATGTAGCCTCGAGGTGTCGTGGGTGGGAGAGTGTGTTGGCTGCCAGCGACACTGTGTGACTTCCACGGTCCTGGCAAGGCCATCTGGATTGTTTACTGTAAACAGCTCAGCACAATCGAATGTCTCATGTCCACTTGGACCAAGCCAACTTTTTTTTTTCCCTTAATGGTAGTTTTCATCCTGTGTATGGTTCTTGTTCTTTTTCAGCAGTGTGTAAATGCTGTGTGGGCGCTTCCTCGTGTTGTTTGCAATTGTGACAAACGGCAGTCACCTGACAGAGCAAGGTCAGCAGCCATAAAGAGGCATGCTAAGAGTGCTATATTGTCTTAGGGTGTAATCCTCTAATGTATCCTCCGCTCATTGCGGCTTCTGAGGGAGTGTAACACTCTGAGATCTCTAATCCCCCCCCACCCCACTCCCCACCCCCTCAGTCGGTCTTCAGTTAAAGTCTGAGCTTTGACTCCAGGAATGAGAATGTTGGCAGAGGGAGAAATTAAGTTAAATGAGTAAATTTCCAAATGTTGTTGCTCATTTTCAGTGTTTTTCTGAAAGTCCGACTCATGAGGGCTTTGTTAAGCTGTTTTGAGGCTTGTTTACACACATATACAACAGCACCCATACAGCTTTTCTCCAAGATTTTAGTCAGTGTAAATGTCAGCTAGGGTTTCCCTGAGAATTTATAACCCATTCTAATTTATTATCTCTGGAAACTAAAGGTCACCTTCACCAAAAAAAAACAAAAAAACAACCAAAACAGTGCTTTAAAAAAAGCAACATTTGTCACAAGACCTCAACCAAACTGAGTAAAAACGAACTGGATGTAACCCTGAAAACAAAGCCTGTTCTCCTTCGCTGCTGCCTTTTATGACATAAACATACAGGCTCTTGTGATAGGACCATATACAGAATTATCCTCAGCAGCAGATGTGACGGAGCAGCTTCCGCTTTCCTCTGAACCAGCGGGGGGAAAAAAAGCAATAATCCAAAATTGCCAGGAACAAAAAAAAAAAAAAATTGGCGCATTAAAATGATCAGCCTGTGAGAGCAGAGGAGCAGAAGTCATATCAGTGTTAAAGGCTCATGAATTTTGCTGCTTAGTGTTTATATTCAATGTCATACGGTTGTGACATATAAACAAAAGAGTGGCTACTGACACACAAGTAGGTTTTTCACACACTACCTCTTCCACGCCTGTCTCCCCCTCCTCTTTTTATCCCTCTCTCGCCCCCTCGCCCCTCCCTTTTTCCAGCTCAGATGGAGAGCCTTTGACGTCACTGGTTGTTATTACTTAACACAACTCTGCAGAGCGCCCTGGGCTCTTCGAAATAGACAGATGCTTTGCTCTCCTTTTGAAGAGTAAATGAGGGAGTGGATGAGATATGCAGTGATGGAGACAGAGGGAAAGGGAGAGTAATACTGTGTGTAAAGGACTATCACTGAGAATGGGACTTTTAGTGCATTTTGTCTTTGCACTGCCACTAAGAGAAATTAAATGCATTTTGTCTCTAGAGCCTTTTATAGAAAATGGTTACATCTAAGAAAATTGAATCATATTTTAGTTCTTTTTTCATGGCCTCCATTAGATTACTACATGAACTTATTTTCCTACAATAGGGAGACCTCCATTAAGAAGAAGATATGGTATATAGGTACAAAATTGTGTGTTAAAATAAAAAAATGATTGCATCAGATTTATTCCAGGGATCCCACTTATTAAAACACAGGGATTTCTTAATTGCTGGTCTTCAAGGCTTTCTCTTAGTATACTTGACAGAATGACACAGAATGAAAAGGCTGTAGTGATGTAGATACAAATTAGATAAGAAAAATTGGTAGACTTCAACTTGTTGTCTTTGATAGCATGGTAGCATGGCAACACAACACGACTTCCATAATCCATTAGTATAATTTAGCATTAGCATTAGCTGCTTAAGCTGCACTGAAGTTTAAACAGAACACAGTCAGTGTGTCACATAGGTTTCAACACTGAATATCATATATCTTAAAAAGCTCATTAGCATTTCCTTCACCTTCAAACAGTTAGGACCTTACTTACCCTGTCAATGATACATTAAATGACCGGCCTGGTATAAAATCTCATTAACTAAATTACTCGAGTGACTGAATTTTTACACCAACACTTCATGGTGTTATCAGGGAATGACAAATTGTTCTTCTTCTTTACTCGGGAGCAGTCTGTCAGCTGCTTCTGCCATTTAAACATCATGCATCAGTGGCCTGCCGTGAGTCACACAGCGTGCATACACATGGCGGATTTACATGGCATAGTATATGTAAATACAGAGGTTATGTTATCAGTTGTCACGGCAGCAGCCTAAGTACTTTTTTCTCCTGCACAGTCGCATTCATAACCCACCAAGGCTGTTACATAATTCATCCAATGGCAGCCTACAGGGGCAACATCAATAGATCCATTCGCCATCTGCAGAGAGAGAAAAAAAACCAAGGCTAAAACGCACAAGAGCATCCTAATATCACAATTTCTAAGCTGTGTAAAATGACTTATATTTTATCTTTGGTCAGTTTTAGAAATAGGAACTTGCAAAATGTTTAGTCTATATATTGGTTGAGACTTGCAAATGAGTGATGCTACCTCTGAAAAGGACAATTTGTATCTCTCAACTGAAAATCTAATTAAGTTTTTAATCACTGCCTCTCTGATGTATGTTGTGTTGTTGTGTTTAGCTGCCTCACGACTCGATTCTCCGCTGCCATTCGTCCCTTTTTTTTTCTCTCTTTGACCTTATAACAATGAGCTGCAAAAACAATGACAGTTGGCTTCAACTTTAAATGTCCAGGAGGAAAAAACACAACTGAGTGATTAGTGTCAGACACACAAACACATACACAAAGACACAAACAAAGTCAGCTGCACTGTTTGAACATCCCTCAGTGCTGCATGTTCTCATGTTGTCACATTAATTCTTTTAGTACCAAATCTCTTCATCCTGGATTTCTCCCTCGTTCCTCCTCATCCCATTCACCACTCATGGCTCCGTGGTTTCAAAGCAGAAAGAGTGGGAGAGGCAGTCAGTAAGACGGCTCTGTTTGTACTCTGAATGTACTCAGCTGGCTGTAAGCAGGCGCCCACATATACACACACACACATACACCCCCCACCCCCAGGTCTCTCTGCACATAAACTGTTTCAAATGATGGAGCGCCACCTCTGATGCCCCAAGGACACAGAGAATCAATTTAGTAATGAGACATTGATAGTTGATGGAAAGATAAGAGAAAGGTCGTGGGGTTCTTTTTTGATTCATCTGTAGGCACATCACTTTGTGAGGTTTAGTGTGTGACATTATATTGATTACCTCACATTCTTCATTCTACAACCTTCTCTCTCCCCAATCATTCATTTTTTTTTAATGCAGGGTGCTCCACTGACATGACGAAACAGGAGCCCACTGTGTGCTTAGGATCTGAGTGGGTGGGTAGAAGGTTCCCTGTGTGGGTTTGTTCATATTTCACAACCTCTGGGTGAGCTTTAAACAGCAGGAGTGGATTTGCTCTGAGCTGATGATCAGACATGAGCTGATACATTTTCTGCAGCTGCATATTCTCTTAAAAGTGCACATTGTGTTATGAATTATTGACAGCAACTGCTTAAACCAGTTGCAGTACTCAATTAAAGACCTGATATTAAATTCATGCTACTTAAAACATAAATTCACATGTTGGGAATTCAGAGTCTTACATAAATTCTCTAAGTTAAGTGTAATAGCCTTTATATGTGTGATTTCTTTTGATATTTACTGCCTTTTTTGATGTATTGTACTTTTCAAAAAGAATAAACTGCATGAAAACGTAGTATTTTTTTCTCCAGAACATTTGGAAAAAAAATTTATTTATCAGGTAAAGAAACTGGATTATGCCACAATCGTGTTTGTTTTTATAGTTGGAACAGTCTGCACTGTCACATCATTTATTTTTCAAATAAAAAGACTGACAATGCTACTTTGGCCATGATTCTGTTCTGTTCTGTTCTCTGTTGGTCACACAATCTGAATTTAAAAAGCCTTTTTTTTCCCCTTGCTTTAGAGACTCAAATAAGATTTTCTTCCACTTTTGTTGCAGTTGCCTTACAATCGCAGTAAGAGTGGTTTTGACAAAATCCTTTTCTTAGCTTAATTTCTTTATTTTCTTTGTTTGCAGTTTTTTTGACTGCAATGAAATGTATCCGGTTAGTTTTTCGAGTCAGCTCAGACTGATTGCAGTCTGTCACACCTGGCATCAAATTGTCTCAAATGCCTCTCGAGTGTCCGCCTGGTTGGATTTCATTTCGCTGCTCAGTATGCATGTACATCCTATTTCTATTAACCAAGACCTGTGCTCAAAATCAAACCAAGGCAGGTCTCCCTCCAGGCTTCTGCTATTTTTGGCTTCTTTAATACTTTCCAGCATGAATTAACATCGAGTCAGTCTTTCAGTGTGGACGTGATGGATTTGCATTCACATTATACTACATTTGTTGTCACATGTGTCCTTGGCCTCCTCCAAATGTGACTTGAGGAACTCAGCCCCAGTGCCCCCGGTTCTATTCACACCTGTACACAGGGCTGTTTTTATTTTCTTGTGATGTGATCAATCAGGACACATTTTAGTGCTTGGTGTTACTCTGTGAGGTGTTGAGGAAGCAATAGTCTCTGTGTTTAAAGAGTGCAGAGGTGCAAGAATGGAATGGGTGTGGAAGAGAGGGGAAATGCAGAGGTATAAAGGACAGCTGGGAGGATATGAAGGAAGAAGGAAGGAGAGAAGACAGTTGTGCCCTGAGGACCAGGAGTGACCTCTGAGGGATTACAGTGAGAGAGAGATGAGACAGGAAAGAAATGAAGAACTGGTTTGGATTACTTCACGGCAGAAAAGATACTCAAAGCAAATCATACCATGCAAATAACCTCAAATTAATTCTGTTCATCGTTGATAAGAAAAACTTATTTAATTTTTAAAAAGCCAAGTCAGCAAAATAGAGACCACCTGCTGACATTAGTAGAATTCATGACAAAAACACTTGAGGCAGATGGAAGCGAGAGGCTGCAGAGTCTGATGCACTCCTCATAATTCTGATTAGGACTGACCCTGGAAATACACAGCGTGCAATTAGGATTCACAGAGAGAAATTTAAAGTAAACAGCAGGGGCAGTCTGCGAGATGTGTGCCTGATAGATGAGAGGAGAGATAGAGCCCGACAACAGAGGAGAAGCATAGAGGATGGAGGGAAGAACGGGAGAGAATAATAATAATCCCACTGTTGTGTTTAATAGAGGTAGGCTGCTCTGTATTCATTGCTGTGGAGAAATACTTTGTTGAATTTGTATGTTGAACACCCCACACAGGTACTTACACATTCATACATCTCTCAGCAGGACAGAGCTCACGTTCCCTGAATATGTAATCGCCTCTGTCTGTGCTAGCCACTTGTGTGTGTGTGTGTGTGTGTGTGTGTGTGTGTGTGTGTCTGTTTCAGACATGTGTGTGCATATTCGTTCTGTAATCGATAGAGATGAAGTGGTCACGCTTCACCAGAGATCTCATCTACCTTTAAATGAGATTCTGCTTTTCAGATGGCTTTATGAAGCATCTATATCATCCTTGAATGTTCTGGTTGTGCTTTTTTCTATAAGATTGTTCAACTTGTTATCATCTGCGTCGCAAAAAGCAAATTAAATCTAGTAGCTTGTCTGTTACAATCACAATTTAAATATCCAGCAAGAATCTGTTTAATAAAAAGATGTTTAAGGTTAAAGTGGCCCTCTAATTAGTCTTTCAGGTCACATGGTTTGTTCACACAGTATTGTTCACACAACACATGTCATAACATTATGAAAACTGATTTATTGTTTTAGTCAGTCTGCACAGGACTTTTGATGTACTGGCAAACATGTTAGTAAAGACTACAATTATCATTTTTCAGAGTCTAACATACCATAATATTGTGATTGGGATTGATTTACTAAGGCATGTAAGTACTTTATCTCATCTTTGGTCTAAATAAGGTAAAACTATAAATCAATTACAACTGAACTAAACTAAACCCACTAAGTTTTAAATGTATAAAATTCATCACACCTTTAAACACATGCTGGCTAACAGGTCCCCTCCCTGAGAGAGCACAAACGATGACAGGCATTATTTTTGTGCTTTCATTTTATTTATTTATTTATTTATTTGTTGATGCACAATGCTGCATTATATACCAGCCTTATTAAGTGCTGATCCAAAAATAACTTTCCAGTATATGCAGTCTGCATTTTAATATGGCTGCACAATGTGCTGTTTGTGATCAAAACAGTGGGATATTTTATTAATAACTGCTAGGGAGAAATTACCTTATTTTTTGCTTCACTTTAAAAGCAAAAAAAAAAAAGTGCAATGGACAGAACGCTTAAAGTCAAAACTAATTAGAAGTTAAAGGATTCCTCTACTAAGGAATTCATTTATTCATAACTAGCACCAGATCTAAAGAATGATTTTGATAAAGTAACCCTTATCCAGAGGGATAAGAGCTGTTCTGTTGGTTCCACATCTACATACACATCACCAACACGTCAACTGATGGTCAACCCCTGATTTCACTGTTTGTTTGGCTGCGGGCCTGAACCAGAGTTATGTAGCTACAGAGTGAGATAAGAATGAGAACAGTCTGCCTTTGCTTTACCCTGGTGACATATGAAACTGTTTCTGTCCTCCCAAGAACGATGAGATGACACAATGACCGGAGGCAAAAGTAGCCACATTATCTTATTTCACAGAGGGTCCTAAAAAAAACTCACTGCAGTTCACGAATAAACATGTAACCGCTCTTTACTGCAACTCAAAAGTTTGTCTATGAACTACTGTAAATTTTACAGTGAAATACTGTTTTATATCATGTATAGATAACGGTTTATCAAATTCTGTATATTTGTTGAAATGAACTAGTGCTGATATTCCATTCCTGGAGGGATTATTAACTGAAGGTGACTCCAAACGTAGCTCTGGGTATATGACTCTTACACAAGTCTTTATGTCAGCCTGGGGACTTGGACATACTTTGCCCTGTGGTGCATCTGGTTGGAGCAGGCACAATGTACCATGTTCACAGACCATAAACTCTGCTGGTCTGCTGCAGTGTTTCCAGACGTCCCCCTCTCTTGCCTCAATGCAGTGGGTGTGTACGTATGTGTTTCTGTACAAGGCCACAGGCCTATGTTAGATCTCCTGGTGCCTTATCAGTGAGTCACACACAAACATAGTAACATGGATACACACTAACACACACACACACACACACACACACTGGTAACAGCGCGTGACTCTGAGCAGCTAATGGTTGTACCTGTTATGGAAACAGATATGGTATCATGGAGTGGCTGATGCATTCTTAAAATGAGTACAGCACATTAACCTTTCCTTTATTTAGCATCTGTCCTGTGGAGTCAATGAGGGGAACCAATATCAGATGGCAAACTGACTGGCCATGAATGAGAATCAGGATGCAGGTAAATAGAATAAGAAAGCCATAGGCTGAAGTGAATGGATTTGTGCGTGTTGATGTTTCAATTTTCCTTTAAGTGAGATAAAGTCTTTAAAGAGATTTATAAAGAAAGGGGTTTTAGTTGTCACATCTTAATCAGAATTTGCATTGCAGTTCTCTAACATTGTTTTGCGACATTAACTAGTGATATTTTGATTTAGCATAACCACAAATATCATATTTATTTATTCCATTTTATTTTCTGCATTCCTTTACCTTGTCCAAACCTTAAACCTTCACTACACACAATGCAACTTGATCACTGACAGTTAGGTAGAAGATTCGAGCTATGCTAATAGCAGGTAATGTAGCATTGATCTGCTAGTCTCAATTGGAGACTAAGAGCAGGTTACAAGTGTGTGGAGAGCACACTTCTTTTTTTTTCTTTTTTTTTCATTTCTCATTTTGGAGTCTCAATCCTGACTAACTCTGACTCAAGTGACATCACTCGAGGGAATTTTCAGACTTTAAGAAAAGGCCATTTAATAACTTTTTCACACATGCTATGGTATTTTCCCAAGACCAGAAAACATTTTATTTGATGTGTGACTGTAATGTGTTAAATAGGTGGGGAATAAGTTCCTCTTTAAGCATTTTCTTCTGTCACCTCTGACTGTTTTCCCTTACCTGTCTTCTATTTTTAGCTGCACTACGACATACTGTACATCTCATTAGCAGAATGGACATGCAGGTGTAAATAGACTGTGCACAACTCTTAACCATATTTCTGCTAATTCTTTTGAGACTGAGGCACAAAATAAAGCTTCAAAAATAGACCAGGTATTTCCCTTTTGCCTTTCAAAGTTCATCACAACCACCTGGTGAAATAGCCCCATCGATCATACTTTTTCTATACTTTATGCCAAGATAATTTTTCAAAGCTGCCCCCAAAATAAAGCTCTCATCAAACAACACCTTTCCACAACACCCATAAATCTTCTCGCCAACTACTAAAAGCAGGGGACCAGCTGCCAAGCTTCACACTCAGAAGTTCAGCCATTTGAAATTCACTTCAGAGACCAGAGGGGCCGTGTGACTCACGGAATCACTTACAAATGCCCTTTGATCCCCAGTGAAGTGCGTTTGGTGTCACTGCCTCCCCCCCGAGTGTCAACCATGTCAGTGGGACAGGCGTGTCGTGTCTCTGGTCCTGACCTTTGTCCCATGAAGAAAATATTCACACTGATACATACACAAATCTTATTTTGACATAATGGTGTCAGTGATGATATCTTTTGACAACAACTGGTGACTGCTTTGGAGACAGCTGGAGGGACTTTGTGAGCATGTGACTTGGGTCTTTGTTCACAAGAAATTTAAATAAAATTGATTTGAGGGACTCTGCTGTCAAACTGTCAAAAGTTAATTGTTCTGTGTATTTACTTTTTCTAACTATCTAAAAAGGATGAAACACAGCATATCCCTATATACACTAGGCTGAGCCGAAGGAGAACCCTGAACACATCATCTGTCCATTACAAGGTGCACACCGAACACTCGCGATCTATGGGTGGTTTAAGCTGCTAGTAGCAGTAGTAAAAGAAAAGCTGAAAATGTGCACCGTTATAATCATATCATAATGATTTCATGTTTGCCTTTCTTCTATGATGGTCTGCTTCTAGCTCTGTCCGCAAATGTTGCCATTCAAAACAATTACTGACACTTTCAGTTTCAGACAGGTTGGACAACACAATATAGGAAATAGTTCTATTCAAGCATTACCCAGTGTCTCCTGTCCATTTATATGTCTTAAGCCTCTTTTACTCAGCCAGTTTAAGGAAGGAATTATCCACCTCGCTGTTCTTAAAGATGGTAAAAAGATGGGGTGGAGTTACTGTTGTTCTGCCCTTTAACCAGTATCGGAGGAGTTACAGAACGAAGTTGACATCTGTGCAAACAAGGGTGACGTTTGATGATGTGTTATGTGTGCCAACCACCACCAGTGGATTAACAAAGCAGCTAGCAGCACATAGCAGCCAACACGAAGAAAAAGAGCAGAAACCAAAGACGTCTGCAAATTGGAAAGAAAACAAGGCTGGGACTTTTTATCCTCCGAGCAGAGGACAAGATCAACAGATGTATATAACAGAGACAGTAATAGATTGGTGTTTTATTGTTATTCCTTAGACAATGCTTCCCAATGTGTATGAAAAACACTGTGGTGTTACATCCCTTATGCTATCATAGCACAAGGATGCTAAGAAAAATAATATACTGGGGCAGCAGTTTGCTTATATTTTGTTTGATTTAGTGTGAAAAAAAGCATAGCCAGAGTAAAGAGGGGTCTTTGTGTTGCAGGATTTCTGTGTAAGAAGGGCTTTAGGAACTTGAGCACTAGAGTACAAGTAGAAAACTCAACCCAAGACTGAAAGTACAGTCTAACTACACATAGAAAGTTTTTCCCCTTAGCGTAAGGTCACCTAATTTCTACCATATTCGGACATGTGAATGAATAATGTTGTGCAAAAATCTAGAAAATAGCACCTTGACAGCCTCCTGGAAGGCCTGTCACAAATTGTCAAATCACATAAGCGTCCCAGCTCAGGTCAGACACTTAAAAACAGCTCTAAACAACCTCTGCCAGGTAAATAGGCACCAAGCTGTGAGGAGAAAATGGCTGCAATTACAGTCTGTGGGAAAAGGAACAAAATGAATGGAATCAAGGAGGTACATCATCACAGTTATTGTGTGTGAGAGTGTTCTTTTGTGCATTTGTTTTGTGTCTTTGTCTTCATGTGTCTGACTACAAGCCTGCCTGTGTAAATGCTTACATGTGTGCAGCCTGTGCAGGTATATGCACATGTCTGTTGCTTACGGTGGCCCAAGTCAATTGTTAAACAACAGGCTTAAAAAATATTTAGGAATGGTATCTTGTGCATGACAATGATGGATTTTGACAGAGACAAGACTGTTATCGACCAAACACACTCAACATCAACATTTATTGGGACCAGATGTTGCAAAGGCAAAACAAAAGCTCAGTTGTGTTGCAATGGTTTGTTCAGTGCAGTAGGGAAGCTAATGTAGGGTTGCACTTAAAAGATAGTAAACTGGATATTTTTATTATATGCTGATGATGTCATTTTATTAGTTGAGTCTTAGTCTGACTTACACAGAATATGTCAAATGTGGGGAGTTGGAGTTTAAATGTGCAGATAAGCATTATTTAAGAAAAACACAAGGGAAGCACTTCAGAAAAAGGAGTCAAAAAAGTCATTCTTTAAGACAATGTTTTTCGACCACTGTGCCACGGCCTTGGGAAATTATCCAATTTCACCTAATTGGTCTAAAAAACATTTTTTTGAAAACAAATTAATTATTATCTGCAAATAATATGCTGTCGATCTGTGACAATCTCTGACAGCACACTAGTGTGCTGCTGCATGGCACAGTGGTTGAAAAACACTGCTTTAGCAAACTAAAATTATGTCAAAATTTGGCTATTCCACATACGCCCAACTTTACCTTCACATTTCCTTTTTTTCTTAAAGTCCAAAGATTTAAGTTGTAAAGTTCAGAGCTGATATTCTCACTCTGACCAACAAGATTGGTCAACTCAAAAATATTTAGATGGAACATGTGTTTTTTATCTGTGTCATTTGGGTGGAATGGAAAGTCAGTCCAATATTTTCCAATGTTTTTTTTTATTCTGTACAAATGATGGTTTAAGAGAGTTAAGTTTTCAAGAAATGGTTTGACAAAACTGAAATATTCTGGTGTCTAGAATATCAAACAACGGGAGGTTTTTTAAAAAAAAATTTAGATGGAAGTGTTTAGGGTTGCCAACTTTGCATCAAAGCCTGGCAAGGAGGTAATATGAATTATTTCAGACCTGTTGCTTGATTGCTTCAGTACTGTATGCTCCATGTATTTGTTTGATACAATGACTTGATCATAAAAGATGCTTAAAATTCAAGTGTGTTAAAAGTCCAGGATTTAAAGGCATTTAGAGTCAAGTTACATATTATACCAGACTGAATATCCGCTGCTCACCATCCTCTTCCAAGTGTGCCGTGGAGCCTACACTGGCTGCAAAACTTGCTAAATGTGTGAACAGTCCATTGTAGAGCCAGTGTTTGGTTTGTTTATTCTGAGCTGCTATAGAAACATGGCAGTGCAACATGGCAAACTCTGAAGAAAGGTTCTGGCTTTATCTGAATTTATTATAAAAGGCTGGTTCTAAGGTAATGGTTCTTATTTTTAGGTGATTATACACTAATAAAAACAAGCATATGAATATTATACTGTATTTCTTCTCACTTCTCCATTTTTGGACCTTATCTATTTAGAAAAGCACTCTGGTGCCTGATAACAGTTGCATGCATACCCATTAATAGAAAATTCCTCATAAAACATCCCTCCATTGTCTCTCTTTTTCCTCTCCTCTGTTTCTATTCTGCAAAGTAATAACTCAATTAAAAATGACTGAGCTGACTGGAGCATGCAGTTCACCTCCAAACAACCACGCTGTGTTAATAGCATGTTGACGTTACACAGATCTGTTACAGCAGCCGCCCACGACAGAGAGATGCAGAGGGACGGGAGAGACAGCAGCAGCAGAGAGAGAGAGAGAGAAAAAAAACAGCTTCATTTTCTTTACTGTCCTCAAAGAGCCCTGAGAGCCACGTTTCTGTCACTTAAATTTCACAAAGTGCCTCCTTCTGCCGTCTCGAGACCGTTGTTTGCCTTCACCTCCACACAAACAAAACTCCCATTGAGGCAGAGCGCACAAGCCTCTGGTGATGTCATAGTCACTATGGTTACTATTCTCACGCCTCCCCCCCTCCTTCCTTTTCACCCTCTTTGATCCTTTAAATCTCTTTAGAGCGAGAGTGACAGTCCATCTGTCTGCCGCTCTAATACATTCTCCTGCAAACATACAGGCTGCATTGTGTGACTTCACTGTTGCCAATAATACCAGGGACTGAGAGACGTCATTTCCGGGGCCAGGATGAAGTTGAAAAGAAGAGGCCTGGGTCAATGCTAAGTGGTTTGAAAAGCAGAGAAATGTCTATTTTTTTTCCCCTCATCCTCTCCGTTCTCACATCATACACAAACCACTCACATAGGTAGTCACTCTGCATACTGACACCTCTTCCTTTGAGATGCATTTAAGGGTCTGCATAGTGATTGCCAGGGGTACATGAAAGGTTGAGGAGGACCCAGAAAAAAAGAAAGACAGCTGCTGTTTAGTATGCATTTGTCTGTTGATTTATGAGGAAGGGATGAGGTAGGGGACATGGGCCTCTGAGATGGATGATAGAGAGAGGTATCGCTGATTGATGAGAGTCTTAGCAGTAGTGAACACTGCACAGAGGCACTGTGAGAGGAAAGGAAGGCGGCATATGAACTTAATCATAATTTTTAGCGTGTGCAGAATGAAAAACCTGATCTTGAGCCATATCACTATCATCTTTTGCTTGATCTAGGAGACTCTGGGAGGAGCAGAACAAAAAGGACAAAGTGGAAAAGCCAAAAGCTGTATTCTACCCTTAGCACCCTGTTTGAATGAGTGCATATTTATAGCAGCCTGTATTATGAGTTACTAAACACTCAGGTACCCAGTTTTTTTTTTTTCAATCAAAAAATAGTGTGATAGTTGACAAATATGCTTATTGGCTTTCTGGAGAAGTTTTGGATGAGAAGATCAATATCATTCTAATATCTTTGCATTCAGTATAAAGGGAGCAGCCTTACTTAGCCTATAGCTTAACATAAGGACTGATTAAAGGTGTAAGCAGCTAACCTCTCTGCAACGTCAACCAATCAGCACCTTTGAAGTTTTCTAGTTAGCATATGTTATACTTGTTTGATCCATACAAAAATAAAAATGACATGAATTCACACAAAATGGAAGTAATTCCCTAAAAATCACACTTCTTTGTGTCCAGCAGTTTAAAAAAAGCTCCAAACAAACTTTCAGCTTTTCCATAGCTATTGAAAAATACAGAAAATTGATCAATTTAATTATAATTTACTTCCTCTTTTCAAATTTCCACTTAAAATGGATAAAATGTAAATCAGCAATTGAAAAAGGGCTTTATGTCAGCCTCATCAGATGAATCATTTTTAACTACAGTATTAAATAACCCTTTTGTTTATCTATGTTTGTCTAAAAGGTCGGCCAGGCTCTTAAGCTGCTTGTGTGTGTCACGTCCCACTGTAGCTGATGGTCATAAAGACCTGCTGGCATTGATCACCATGGCTCTTCCACAGACTAGGTTATTATGTAAGGGCACAGGTTTATTTTTAGCCAGCTCTATCAGAAGAAACACCCACTCTCCCCCACCCCAGGCTTTGGCCCCGTTGTGCAGGTTCCATCATGTGGGAGAAGGAGAACATATGGATTACATGCTGTGTTGGTTTGAACAGCATAAGGTGTGAGACTCAGGGGAAATATGTTACTATGTTCTATATACTGCACAGTAAATATATTTACTATATATCTGTTGCAGTTGATTTAAGTGGTATCAAATGTTCGTAGTGCCTCTGTAAGAAGTAGTGGAGCTGTTGAGTTCTTTGATTCAGATGAAATAATTGGTGTTTAAAGTGATCAATTTTAATAATTCAACTAAAAACTAACAATATTAGAGATCAATAAGCTTTCACGGTTTATTCTTGTTGTGACCTTTTTTAAATTTAGTACTTTAATCAAATCAGCCTTGGTTACTGCGACTGTAATGAAGCCATTTAGAGGTCAGGTCTCAATGTCCACAGTCAAATCCTGCTCATGTGTTATGTAATGTTGACATACACTGACCTGGATAGCACTATTATGCCACAACTCACATCATCCCTCATGTATTAACACGCACATTATTTATTGTTTATTGTTGTAAATGGTTACAAGGGCATAAAACATGAAAATAAACATTTGATTGTGGCCAAACTAGACACAGAAAAAAACGTCAGACTGTCAGGAGAACAAACAGGGGTGACAGTTTCAGCGAAAAGGCAGATTGTAACAGAGACACAAAAAGAGGAAGTAGAGAACAGGGAGGGCACACAAGAGAAATAAAGCATGATATAAACAGAGAGAGAGAGGGGGAATATGAACACACGCAGAGGCAGAAAATTGAGGTGGCGGTCAGCCAAAGGTCATGTGAACAGGATTCAAGTTCCAGTTATAAAAAACCTCTGTTGTGTTTTGATGCATAAAGATGTTTCTAACAAGATATAAAAACAAACATCTTGGCCCATTTGCTCCCAATTGCTTTGATTCTGTTTTTTTGCAGTATGATGCCTTCAGATGAAGCAACACCTGAGTATCTTGTTAAAGGAACAACTGCAACAGGATCCCTTTTATGTAAATACACACAAATTACAAAACCAGCGCTGAAAAAAAAAAAAAAAAGGATTTGCTCAGTGCACAAAACGAATCCTGACATTACACATGCCCCGTTGAGTTCAGGCATGCACATCTCCCATTAGACCCCATTTTGCAGCCTGTGTTACAGACAGAGTATCACAGCCTTTGATCAGCCCCCTGTCAAATGCCAGACCGAATGCCAGGACTGCCCCTCCCCCTACAACAACGCTCAATGGTCCCCTTGTTCGGAGCTAGTGCCCTAGAAGTGAGGCTTTGTGGAGGCAGCATTTAAACTTGTTCCTTTGTGCATAAACATGGATGGATGGATGTGGAGGGATGACAGAGTGATGAAGAGTAACAAGCAAACAAGCCAGTGGAGGAGAGGTCACTGGTGGATAGGTCTCTTGTGAATAATCAGTGTGCATACAAACTCTGCAGAGCACAAGCAGAGATGGGACGAGAAACTGGAGAGGGGGAGCAAGTGGAATATTCATTATGTGACAATGAGGGCTGTTTCAGGTCAAATTATTGCTGCGGATGGAAATTTAAAGGGCAGCGCGAAGAGAAAGGAAAGTGGAGATTGTGTAGAAAGGTTTGTTTGGTGGACAACTACTTCCACTTGAAGGCGTTTTACCAGTCTGTGACGACTGTGAATGAAGGGACAGAATCTAAAAGGGAAGGAGAGAGAAGAGAAGCACTAGAATGGAAGAGCATGAAACCTCTGTTACCTTTCATGGGAGCTTTGGATGCAAGTGGAAGGATGTTGACGAGGGGTTAGAGAGGGAGGGAGGAAAAGGCGTATATATGAAGGGGGGGGAACTGTCTTAGTATCTGTGATGCGGATGATGCCAGATACAGTATCACTGTGCCTTTGGGAATCAGCAGCAAACAGCAGCAAACATTACACTCTTCCTATTCTTGCATATCTGCATCCTGTGTACAAGCTGCTGGATCCTATCATTATCTTGTGTGTTGATATGTGTGTGTGTGTGTTTCTGCATCCTGAACAACAGGTTACCTTTCACCCAGAAAGTCTGTTTTCTACAGAAAAGCTTTAGAAGAATTTACAGAAAGTTTTAATGCACAGTTAAAGACATACATGCACTGAATATGTATGTTTTTATGAGGCAAAACCATACAAGTATATGCTGTGCACACCACTCTGTATGTCAACATCTTATGCAAGTAAAATATCACTGCTTTGGTTAGTTTTTTTAATTACATGACACACTGACATGATGTGTAGCTAAGGAAAGGGGAACAGGGTTGAGTGATGATAGCCCCCAGGCGGGTATATGAAGAGCCCATAATGACATCGCCTCTTCAAGGACAACAGAGGGCTGGAGGAATGTGGCTTTCCTCCAAGTTGCCTACACAAAAACACAAGAGTAGATACAATCAATACAAACTGGAGCTCGGAGCTAAAAATATGTGCCGCCAAGCAGCCGCGAGGTGAAATATGAGCGCTGGAAATTAAAAAAGGGACAACAACAAAGGTAGCATTTAGTGATCTGACAGCAGAGTTTCACATTACTGATGAACCAGGGCTCGATTTACATCTTGACATCCATGTGCAGGACATGAGAGCACTCGATGCTGCACTGAAACAAGAAACTCAAATTTCCTTACTCATATTAATGTCAGATGAACCGGTGTAGACTGTCTTATTATTAGCCATCTCTTATATCTTATGTGCTGTTAAATATTTGTTACTGAAATTGTCTCCCCTCTGCTTTCAACACACACACACTACAGCGAGCAGATTGAATTTTGGTCCTTTATTACATATTAGCCCGTATTTGAATCTAAAAAGGATCTTAATGGTTCAAATTTTTCTTATACTTAAAGTAACATGAGTCTTTATTCTACAGTATTATTTGTTATCTTAGCCAATTTATAATTCTGGCGACAATTTTTACTCAATGGCTATTTCTTTCCTGTAATTTTAATATGATACATTATACATAAATGGATCAAAACACAGTCTACTCTCTCTTCTTTTTCTCCTTGGGTGGAAACAGCTGATCAATCATGTGACTTACATGTTTACAACTGAACTTTGATCAGAACTTATTCAATTGCTTCATCTCAGATTATGCACCTTTAACTCTTTCTTTACAGTAAGACAGAAAAAACAACTCAAACGGGCATAACATTTTCCTGCTTAATTGAGGAAGTTCTTTCAAATTTTTTCCTCAACTTTTTCTGATGCAATACTTTAAAAATTAGCATTGAAATTCCTTTATGAAAACACAGCTACAGATAGCTAATGTCTTATTTACATAGACATAGGACTTATTCAGTTACAGGTAAGCAGCGATGCAGACAAACCATATGATTGCAATGTTAGATTTCAGTACCACAGTAATAATATGACCAATTCATTTTTCACAAATAATTTTCTAAAACTTTGGACAGTCATAGTCTATTCACATTCTGTTAAATAAATTATTTTTCAAAAATCTAAAGGAGAAAGGGTTTAAGAGTGTACGCTGTGGGAGACACATCACTGCCTAATGAAGGATATGGCTTTTCATTCTGGTGAAAGGAAGAGACTGTTCATAACACTTGAGGTAGCCTCGGTAACAGCGACATGTGTGGTGTTACCTTGTGGAGGTGGACATTAAACAAATATGTTTCCATAGTGTTTCCATATTCAGCGGTAAGAATGGATGGGATGAACGTCACAGATGTAAAACACTGTGAAAAGACATCCTTCACTCTTTCAGCAACAGGCCTGAGGAAGAATAGTAGAATAAAAGTATTCAATCGTTTCAGTTATTCAATGTGGCCTCATGTTTCTAATAAGAAGAACAAATCTGCATGTGAATACATTCCACAGTGCTGATGATTTTAGGAATGTAGGAAAAAGCTTCGGATTTTACATTGCTGTCCCTGAAGAACTACACACTGGGTGTCCTTTTGTACAAAGAGCCACTAAATGTCTAACAGCTACTTTGAGTCGATTCAAGTCATCTCTTTATGCACACACACACACACACACAAACAGTACCACATGCCAAATGTTATGAAAGAGATGTTTGCCGATGTTCAACGCGAACATCGCTGTGTCCTTAGAGGGAGGATGCTTGGAGTCCAAATAATCTGCCCTGTGGTGTGGCATCATAGGTTCACAATGTCATTCGTCCCGGAGATTATTTCATTTACTGCCTCAGACCCGACCAGATCACTTATTACATCACAGACTACCTTGTCTCCAAGGACACACTAACGACCCCATTAAATAAGGATGAGAAATCTTGTGGTGCGGTGCCCCTGGCTCACAACAGTGTGTCATTATTGCATGCGTACGTGTGCGCCTCCACGAGTGTTTGCATGTGCCACAAGAGATACAATGTGACTCCCACACCAGTGCTTTGCCGAAATATGAAACTTTTCTATGATTCCCTCACTACAGAACGTATCTTCTGTTTATTGTATTTCCACAGTGAACAGCAGCAGTGTCAACAGTCTGAGAAATGATGATGTGCTGCTGTGGCCCAGTGTGTTGTGACAAGACCTGAGTCATCATTATAGTAAATTAAAAAAACGTGTTCATGGAGCCTTTATTGCTGCAAGTGGTCTTACATGTCAGATTCAACTCACGTTCCTTGTAGAAATGGTAATCCTCTAATTGACAAAGCTGTAAATCTCAGCACTGAATCATTTTTTTTGCTGTTTGGTCCTTTGGATCTGAAGTACAAATGACAACAACAAACCTCAAAATGCAAAAACAATTAAGAAAAACCCAACAACAAATCACAAAACACATTAAAAAAAAAAATCACAAAACACAAGAACAAGTCTCAAAACACAACAAAAAAATCTCAAAATATGAGAGTAAATAACAAAACACAATAAAAAAAATCTCAGCACAAAGACCAAAAACAAATAACGGTGTTTTATTGGTTTTCACTTCATTGCTCCCGTAGTTTTTCTCACACACTGTAAAAAAGCTGCATGACAGGCTTAAAGTTAGATGACCCGACATGGCCAGTGGATGTTAGGAAAACTGAGTCATTGTTGTCCTCCAGGAGTTGCGAACATATAATGAATACCTCAGGGCACTTGAGGCATCAGACAACAGACTGCAATTGAAGGCCATTTTCTTGCTTTGTTAAAGTGCCAACAAGGCACCTGAGGAGTGGCCTCCATTCTGACCCCTCCGTGCTTCGGTTCCTTAAGCAGCCACAGCAATGCACTTCTTGTTTTGGCAGATGTGAAAGAGGAAAGAGGCACAAAAAAAAAAAAAAACCCCACTATTCCGACAATTTAGTGTTGCAGCAGATCCACTTACTCATATTTTTAACAAACCACCAAACCAAGATGTAAACTTAAGCAATGATTCATTCTTTATTAGCACGTTTTGTCTCATTTGTGTAATAAATGGCAAAATGGCAAGGGGTTTCTCTTTGTTTGTTTTTTTTTTGCTGTTCTGAAATATTCAGCCATTACATTTTTTTTTCTGCCATGCCCTCACAGTAAGCTGCCATTTGTTACACATTCAGAGGAAGATTTACCCAATGTGTCTTGTTACATAAACCACAGAGAAGCAGTGCAAAAAAAACACACTGAATAGTAAATGAGGCTGTGCTTTCATAAGTGGCCAAAAAATCTTTTTATTCTTTCCCCATAATGAAGACAGGCTTTTATCATCTTCAGTGACACTTTTTTCCGTCAGTAAAATTCTGGTCATGTAGCTCATGCTCCTACAGTAAATGTGTTGTAAAAAAAAAAAAAGTCCCTCTGAGATCAGCAAGGACTTTGCACTTGGTGTTTATTCAATGTCACAGAGGAATGTACCTGTCACTCTGAGAGCAGCGTCAAAACAAAAGAGATTTATGACACACAAATACAGTTTTTACTGACTTAAAACCCTGAGGTGTCATCACTGAATCTGTTTGTAATGGAGCATCACATGGATGAGCTTATCTTATTCACCCCCTCTAGACTCACACTTGCCTTCAGTCATTTCTGACCTAAAATGTCATTTGTGCACGCTCTTGTTAGAGGGCATCAGAAAGTGCTGGTCTGACTATATACTATGCTAATAAAGTCAGTGAGCATGCCCAGACTCTGCCTGGGCTCCTCTGGGCGTTGGCCAGCAGAGAGCTGCTTTCAATGCAGCAGCCATATGAACCCACAGGGGAGTCTAATATCTTATGCTTCTTATCTGTTAATGTTCGGCGCTGGGAGATACAAAAGAAGATGACACGTGTTAAGGAAACACCATATTAACCTTATTCTTCATGTCTTTGTGGTTCTCTTCTGAGTGCACATTTAATACTTTAATCAGATGCAGGCACAAATCAAGGACACCTCTGTATCTGTACCAGGAGGCATTTTAGGAAGTGACCCTGCGCCACACATCCTGTCTGCTGAAATATTCTCTGTGCGGAGGATGGAGCTGAAGCTTAGGCCTGTGCTGTGTTTGGATAAGAAATGAAAAAGCCGCTGGCCTCCACATTTGCACAATAGAGTCTTTGAATTTGTGCGACACCTTAGACAGGGAGGGAGCTGTTTTTATTACTGAAGTTATGTAGCTTCGATTTCCATCCTCACGAGCTGATTAGGAGAACTGTGAACTCCAGCTGCACTGTTTATATTTAGCCAGCATCCGAGAGAATCAAACTTACTTTTTTTTTGTCCCTAAATAAATGATTGGCTGACACAAGTGGTCTCATTTCCATAAATTAAGGTATGGAACTCTGCAAGTGTTTGAGCATTTTTGAAGATGTAGTCTAATTAATGTTGGGCTGCACACAGAGCTGCTGCAAACTCTGAGCCCTAAGGTGGCAATCTGAATATTTCTGTATCTCCAGTTATTTCTCATGCACAGTCTGTCTGTACATGCTTCTTTTTTCTTTTTCTTTTTTTTTTTTTTTTGACCAGCCAGACTACAGCCTGCAGCTGCTTGGCTTCACCACATTTTTCCCTTGATGAGTTCTTGTAACCCTTATATCCTGACACTTGACTGAATAATCAAAGGCTGCAGTAACACATTTCATTCTGTCTAAAAATGTCAGTGATAATGCGACTTGTCTGGCTGCATTTCTCCCTTGTTTTTTTCTCCTCAATTTTGGAATGTCCAATTACCCAACCCATATCACTGTTTACTCCTCTGTGGGCCTCAGGAGGGTGATGTCAGAAGACACACACTGAGTTTGCCCACATAGGTGGAGACTGTGAAAAATGTTTCCATTCACGTGAAAAACCATCTAACCGTCATGAGAATTACAATGGGGGTAAATTAGAGAGGAAGCAAGGAGACTTTTTTTAAGTCTCCATCAGGACTGTTTGTTTCCCTTTCCAACTTACAGTCAACATCGCTTTTGCGAGCATGACTTCAATTTTTCCCTAATGTTTGCCAGCTGTTTATTATTGAAACCGAGACACCACATCACCCTTATCGGAGTAGTCATTTTCACCCAAACCACAATGTTTTCATACAAAGTCATTCTCCCACTGAAACCTAACCAAACCTTAACTACTGTAGCTGTAACAACATGTGACTATACACATTTGAACACATACCTATAAATAGCATATTCCATTTTTGTCATATTTAACCAACAGTTCTGCCTAAATCCTACACACTTGAAATCTGTCCTTTGAGAAATATAACTTCAGTATAGAGAAAGTGCTCTTCTCCTGCTCTCTCCCATCTTTGTATCCCTGTTGTGCACCAGCTCCAGCGGAGTGTATCTAAGTATCATTGATTGATGTGGTTACTGTGAGGGGGTACTCGCACTTTTGCTGACACAACAAAGTGTAAAGTGTTAACTTTGCAGCTGCATTAAAAACAAATCTGAGTACTGCTTTGCTGCAAATGTGCAGTTTCTATTTAGACAAAATATACTCCCTATTAAAAGAAAAAAAAGGGGGGGGTTGATGGAGTGTGATTGCATTGCTTAGAATTATGCAACAGCATGAGTGGTACAAAAAAAAAAAAAAAAAACATAATTTGCAAAATGTATAATGTGTAGATTGTACATTCTTGGTGTGTGCTCAGCAATCTCTGTTATTGCATGAATTGGTAATGTCACCGCTGTCACCCTCGCTCAGTGATTTACAGTTTCAGCATTAAGAGAGGTGTCAACACAAAAAACAAATGGTCCAGGAGTTAATATGCTGGCGTGCACAACATTCGAGCCATATTTCCAAGGACAGTGAAGTGACAAAAAGTGTTCTGCAGGCATTAAAACAGTTTTTAATGTGAGGATATCTCTCAAAAAGTGAGCACAGTGGAAAAGTTCAGACTTATAATTGAAACCCTGAAGCAGTGATAAGATATAGCAAAAGGGTGCTTTGGTGGCAGTGACTCTTGATAAGAAGGAAGACATCCCTTGAAATGTCTTGTGCACTGGTGGGGGAAGCACACAGAGAGATGGTAATGTTATTTCCAGATTTCAACACCTTGGTTCGTGCACACATGTTGGGCAAGCAGAGGCACAGAGGAACACACACCCACATTTTATTTGCGGTGAAACGCACACACACACACACACACACACACACACACACACACACACACACACTGACTATTGAGATCTCTCCTTGTCTTGGTTCCAGCTTTAGTTCCTTTGGCAGTTACAAAGGTTGAGGAGTGTTAATGTTTCACTCACTCTGCCGGTCTATCTGCCAAGTTACTAAAAATGCACTGTAGGGCCTCCTGGAGAGAAAAACTGCTTGTACCAACACAGCCCCCCCCCCCCGTCTCTCTCTCTCTCTCTCTCTTGCTCTCTCTCTTTTTGATAACTGCCCCTCATGCACTGCAGTATGTACTTTTGCTGCCTGATTTTCTCCTTCCTCTCTTTGCTGTGTCAACACCACTAACACAAAACACACATCAGCCTGATTAAAACTGTTCAAGCCTCATTCAGAGACTCGACTCCTTTCATCCTCTAATGCAGCAAACAAAGCTTAAAAGCTTTTTTTTTTTTATTATTGTTTCAGGGACAGTTTGTTTTTCCTCCTCGCCTCTAACGTCACAGCGTTCAACGTTTAGAAGACACACACACGGTGAGACATGGCCTTACCGAGTTCCTCTCAGGCCTAAGGCTGTTCTGTCAGCCCACCTGAGTCCAGCAGAGCAATGGGAGACCCTCTGGGTCTGTTGCCGGGTAGAAGAACGTCTCCACCCCTCGCTGTGATTGGCTGATGCTGTCTTTATGGCCTCACCACTTGGAAACGCTGGTGTCCTCTCTCAGTACAGCCTCCGTCACAAATCCTAACAACTGCTCTGTGGACAGGTATTTGTGATCTGCTGGCAGCTAAAGTTAGAGGACACACAGCCAAGCAATCTGATCCAGAAACTGTCAGTATACAACTCTGCTCTGCTATATTTCAGACTCGACTGAAGGTTTTAAAGGCTAACTTTACTTTGCATGAGTAAACAGTGTTTCCCCTCTGCTCCATATCTGTGAAAGTTGACCAAACAAACTACTTTCTCCTCCATGTTCAGACACCCAAGTGTACCAGCAGACAATGTGACCCTTACTGCAAAGGGCGCTCGATAGTGAGGGAGAGAACACGGTGCCGTTAGTGGAGTTAATCATCTATAACCTCTTAAATAACTTATAGGATGCTTGTTTTCTGTTGCTCTCTCAAGGGTTAGATAAAGAGGGTGCTGGTGATGTTAATTTAAACTTTCTTTGTCATCTACCCTCCTCTCCTCGGCTTGATATGGATCAGATGGATATAAACACTGTCTGACATTAGTATTTTGTGAAGATAGAAGCCCACTTGTCATCCATTATTGGTGATTAGATGAAGATGAGAAATTTACCAGCTGCCACAAACTAAACTGGGATCAGCTGCAGAGAGAACTCAGTTGGAAAAGAAATGACATGCAAACACAGACTGAGATATGTCAATAATTAAAGATTTTGACAATAATAACCAGGTGTCTTAATGTTCCATGTAAAAAAATTATGTCCCTGAATAAAGTTTTCAGATCCTTAAATTAAGTAAAATCACACACTTAAAAGAAAGACACTGAAGGGAACAACTCAAATCACAATAATCTCCTGCCAGGGTGGTGTCAACTCCGTCAGTCAAAGAGTCAGTCATAGTTGTAGTAATGACTCAGACAAATACTGCAAGTGCATTTTACCTTCATTTAACATTCCTCAGCTTTGAGCAGTACATAAGGCCAAAGCTCCTCTCACTTGGTTGGGCACAACTAAAAAACTAAAGTGTGATGATTAAACTGACAAAAGGCAAGTTGACTCATGAATCTTCTTATATAATAATTTGAATCATTGACTTTTATGGGACTGCTCTACCTTACGCAATGTAAATTTTATTAAAGCACCCATAATTTGCATTCTTACTTGTAAGTAAAAAAAAGGCTTGTTATGAACTCACAGAGAGTCATAATTCGACCGGTTGCCTTTTCCTTCAGTGTTAAAAATTTCTCCAACATCTTAGCTGGTGAACATGGTGGAGCATTTGGCAGCTAAAGAGCTTCTCACTTCCCTCAGGAGTTGGTGGAGAACCAAACAGAGCTAAAAAAGAGTAAATAGACATAAATTCTTCACAGCTCTGACTGAATGCTAAGGTTGTCTTTTATCTGCTGGTGCTGCGTTCACAGCTCTTTTGATGCTCACTTTTTAAAAAGCAGACCTGTCAGATACAGATGAGCGTTGCCATTGTTCATTCCTCTGAAATATGACTGCATTTTTGATCAGTAAGGCACAATGCGTGCTTAGGGACAATATCACATGATCATATAATGGTTTGATATTGTAAAAAACTGAGAAAAAAAACAAACACTCACAAGAACAAACTGTGAAATAAATTTTTTAACAGCAAACATTTTGTCTTGTGATTGTAGGAAAAGCACAGTTGCAGCTAATTTCATCAGTGATGGCTGTTTCATTGACCCCCACATGGACAATACGATTCAGTTCTGGCACAGCTAACTGGAATGCAGCATTATTAATAAAAGTTACAGCAGTGTTTGGCAACTGAAAATGTGTCTTACTCGCAGAAATCTGGGAAGTGGGTGGTGATTGGGGGGGTCTGGAAGTAGGCTGTCCGCTTCCTGCTTACCCTACCACTCTAATGTTCACCACTAATGGTACAAGGCTTTAAAACTGGGGTGCACGTTGGTGTGAGATTATTTATGTAATCCTCATTCAAGCATCACCTGGTTCTGCAGTATGTACAGCTTTTCCAGAGAGACTCATTTCTGTGAATGAGGGGACGTCCTCGCTATGAATCTTGCACACGCTGGCTCTGTCCTCTTCTCAGCCATCTGGCCCTCCATCACTATGTTCAACCACCCATTTCACCTCAGAAACTCCGTCTTTCATCCTAATCCCTCGTTGTCTATCTCTAATTAGTTGGCATACGTGTCCCAGCAATCTGTGTTGTATTGCAGAGGAACATGAGGAGGCTGTATGTTGATGTTGTCCTAAATTCTAATCTCTAAAAATCAGGGCAGTGTTGATTCAAACAACTGATAATCACGCAGTAAATGGATGTGCCTCATCTCGTCCTTTCCAGATAAACACCCACAAATAGAAATGTAGACAAATTACATCTAGTAAACATATGTTTTACTTGTATAACTTTAGAGAGGTTTTTTTTTTTTGTCTATTGAATTTTTCTTTTTCTTTAGGTGTTACATCTTCAGGAAGCTAACAGTTTGCTTACAATGTTGTTTTAAACATGTTGGTTCAGCTGAGTTAAAAAGAAACCACCAAAAAAAAGTAACAGTGCTATGTTTGTTTGTCCTCAAGGAGAATTTGACTTGGCTGTAAGACCCTTTAAGTGCCAAACCAAATGTCATATCATGTCAGGTTTGTTTTAACCATTTACATATTGATAGCTGCTCATTTTATCATTAGGTAAATAAAAAGCGGGCGCCCCAGTTGGCTAAACAAGTCTATGTAAGTGAAAGTTGTTCCCCGCTGGTACATGTTCTGTCTCCTTCCCTAACAGGCCTGCTTCCAAATAACAGTGCACCACTTGGCCTGGCACTGGCATGGCCTTCACTGTAAGCTAACACGCACACGCACACACACACACACACACAGACATACGTACGCTTGCACACACAAACACACACAGAAAGAGGCTGCCAAAGTCCTGAAGTGAAGGTTGACAGCACGAAAGAGGGAGGAGCTGCATCGCCAGGTTGTTCGCAATTGGCAGCATCAAGAACCGAGTTATTCGCCGGCTCCCTGCTTGAGAAAGGGTAAATGAACTCCCCAGGAAGACGACCTTTTTCACAAACACAAAGTCTGCAAGCCATTGAATAAAGTTGGCCAAAGCAACCACTAATACCTGGAAGAAATCTTGAGCAATATTGGTTTAATGGTGTAAATGGGAGTCCGTTTCAACAGATACTCTGTGTGTGTGTGTGTGTGTGTGTGTGTGTGTTTGCGCACCCAAGCTGTCTGCATGGCAATGTGATGTCCTTCCAGAGATTGCTGTTGATCCCTAACGAGAGGGGAGGAGTAGGGCAGTGGAAATTTTTCCTTTAACATTGTCAGCAAAGGCGAACGCAGTCCAGACAAAACACGGCTGTGTTTAATGTAAACCCAATGCATCACGTTGAGCAACCTAATGCAGAGTAAAGCTTTTGATCTTTGGACGACAGGGAGATAAAGCCAGCAGTCAGAATAAGCTATGACATCTCTCTCATGTTTTATTCATCAAGCTGCATGTTGTTGCTTTATACAGATGAGACAAGAGAGAGTGTTGTACAAGTAACGCTTAAATCATTTGAGGCACTATAAGAAAAAGCTGCCCTTTCATTTAATTGTGGCCATATAAGATTAGGAAGGGATCAAATTTTAAGAGTGTAATGAGGAAAAGAGGACAAGCCGAGGAAAACATCAGGAGTTTTCTCATCATCATCATCCACTGTAAGAAAAGGTCAAAGATCTGGAAAAATCCACATGATTTGTTTGGGAACAGGTCAAGAAAAAGGGTCGCCGCTGCCTTATCACAGGTCAGAGCAGAGTGTGATGCCATGCCATGACCGCAGGAGTACACTCTGGCTCCTTCTCTCTCCCTTGATCCCTCTATTTCTATTTCACGTACTCCCTCTATCGCTTGACCACCTGGCATCAGGCAGCACGTTCCCCGTCCATCTGCTCGTATTCTCAAGCTGAGGGAACACTGAGGGACAGATGGATGGATGAAGGGGTTGGGGGAAAAAAAGGAGAAGGAAAAGTAAACAGTCGGGTCAGCAGTGAACGCAGCAGAGTATCTTTTATCAGCTTTAGATTAACTGTAAGCCTGAGCACTATAGCACACATGATAAAAAAATCAGCAATTATTAACTTCTGTTTATGTGCTGAGGGGGTGAAAAAATAACCATGTGAGGTCCAGTTTAAAAGGAAAGTCTGTCATTTGTTTTGCAACAGCATCAGGCTTTATATTCAAATAAGAATGACCAGAATATCATTTAATCAATTTTATTAAAGAAGTCCTTTTGAAGCAGCCTGCCGACACATAGATCTGCTGCAGTCTTCCATATTGATTTGGATTAAAACACCTTTCCTACCTAACAGCCATCTGTCATTTTTTTTAACGATTCAATCTAATAAAGTGGCTTCTCGTATTAATATGTCGAGGTCTTGACCAGCATGTGACTTAATGAAGTGGCCCTGACAGAGCATGTCGATGGCATTGCTTCGCTGTAAATGAAAATCATATATACAAACTGAATATGAACATGAGACACCCAATCAATGTGTACTTTTGTGTGTTTGTATAATGTTGTCAGACATATGGTGCATAATGGATGTTTGCTTGGTGAGTGGGTAATGGGCGGTGCAGTGCATTAGGCTGAAGTAACAGCCCTTTGAAAGGCACAACATGTACTGACAATTGTTTACCATAATCATTCAGTTGATGTCAACATAGATCGTGCGTGTGTGTGTGTGTTTGTGTGTGTGTGAATCATCAGCACACAGAATGAGAATTAGAGGGTTACTGCCTGTCTCTGATGTCAGAGACACAACCTGGCAGTTTAATGTCTCAATTAATAAGTGCAGCTTAAGTGATCCGAGCAGGAACACTGTGCCATCGTGGTCTCTTGCCCCTCTCTTTCATATTTCCCAGCAGCCACAGAGATGTAAATCAGCTTATGTGTAAATACATACACAGTCCACACATCAAGGGATTTAAAAATTCTCTTCTTTGAAAAGACTGTCAGAGGTTCAATTTGCCACGTTTGTGAAGTGATCAAAAGATAACAAGATCCGTGGAGAAAAAGAGGCTTTCAAACTGTTGTTTTTACATAATGAATTGATTTAGTTCAGCCTGTTTGGCTTCACCTATACAAGCTGCAGTGGTGGCATAGAACTTTAATTGAGTGCACAAGGGAGAGGCCGAGTAAAACATGAGCTTCTACTGAGGACCCTCACGCACTGGCTACAATTCAGACGAGGCTTATATGTTTTCATCAAAATATCACGAATATGCAAACTATTGTCTCCTCAGTATTCAAAAGGCTTCCTGCACCGAAGTGGTTTAGAGCCCAAAACTTCACCAATGCAGGACTTTCTGCGGCATCTTCATCGAACAGCTGTAAGATGCATACACAGATTCTTGTCAAAGTAAATGTGTCTTCAGCTGAATTTTGCCATTTTTAGTTTTGCAAAGCCAGATGTGACTGTGTATTGTAAAAGGAACATACATAGGGAGACAGCTATTCATTCTCATGGTCAGAGATGGTAAAGAAATCTATATGCTAAGGCTTTGTAGCGTTTGAATCACTGTCCCTATTTAAGCACCATCATTTCAGACTTGATTTATGCTCCCTCATACACGCCATCATTTGGGTTAAAACAAAACAAACTAGTCCCTTTGAATTTATGCTGTTTGCTGCTTTGGTGGCACTGCAAATAACTCACACATAAGGTGTTTAGCCTCTCTCAATCAAAATAGAATATTTGTGCATTTTATTTTACCTGAAGTCTGCAGAGGTCGTCTGCAAAATCAAACTTGTGAGAGTGCTCTCTTTATTTTGTCATATTTGTTTGTTTGCTTTAGCTTTGTGACATCTTTAGTGATGTGTGGTTATTGCTGTGGTGCTGTGGGCAGCATATCCCAGTGATCATTTGGCCACAGTGGTACCACAGTGTTGTTTTGATTCACTGAAATGACAGCAGCTCCCCAAACCCCCAAAACCAACAACGTGCATTGTTTTACTGAGGACGGAAAATACCACAATAAACAATGCAGTTACTTGTATTACAGATAAGCTTATTTCTGAAGTTGATAGGCATAAATAACACTTTAAGTGGCTAAACATGATTAATAAACTGATACAATACGGGTACTGGTTATTGGAAAGTATTCAATAAACACTTTGAATGCAAGTAAGTGAAAACAGACTGTGGTGTTAGCTCAGAGTAAAGAACAAGGAGTTGATGGATAAGCAGATGATAGTGAGGGGAAGCAGAAGGGAACATAATTAGCATCCAAAAAGGAGGCAACTTTTTCTAAATCAGTTAGAGTTTTCATCATCAATCAAGTTAGACACACACACAGGAGGCTGTTTAAGTAAATTTCACAGTCAATAAATGTCACACTGCACAGCCTGTTTGGAGACTGGACAAGGGGCACTGGACCGTTTCCTCCCTTTCCTCTACTGACTGATACAGGTGGCGACTCTGGTGATTTATATGAATTGACTGTTACCTTGCATTAGAGTGAATGTCACTGTGACATGATTCATTTTCATCATCTGCTTAAATAAAGGGCCCCCTTTAATGAAGACATGCACTAGACACATATTTATAAGAATAAATCCTTATTATGGGAGACTGGAATGGCTCAGGTATGCTAGAAAAAGCTATTTCTTTTGGCATTGTGACAGCTTTCAACAATCAGGGCAAAAGGTAGATGAGTAAGACCACCTGGCTTTTCCAGCCTTCTTTAAATCTGTGTATGGTGTCAACCCTAAGCATATCTCTGTAACATTTCATCAATCTTAAGACTAAATTTGTATTTTATGTCATTTTTTTATGTTTTTATATTCCTATAACTCATGTCAAAGAATATTATTGGAATAAAAGGCTCAGTGTTCACTGGTTACACAGCGAGATATCTCTTTTATTGAGTCATACATGTCTAGAATTAAGTATATTTTTATGGAGTATAAAATCATTAAGCTCTTTATGTTAAGTCCCTGCATTTTACTGTCCATAATACACACTAAACCCCAACAGGAACTTACAGTGAAGGCAGAGTGATGGGCTCGCTAGAGGTGAGCCAATGGACATATATTACACTCCCTATGCACTCTAACTCTGATTCATATTAGTGCCATAAAGCAAAGAGTGAGGGCACTTTTAGACAGAAGTGGCATAAATCCCACAGTACAGAGCTGATGAAAATGAAAAAAAAAATGCTGGTCACTCAAACAAAATCAATTTCTAAACATGCTCACAACAGGCTCATTTTTGTTGTTTTTGTTATTTCTCTCCGAGCTACAACATCAGCAGAAGTTTCAGGCTCTATCAAATCTGTGGTGTTTTAACAATAGATGTGGAATTTATCAGAGCTACAGTAAAAATCTGATGCATCTTCCACAGTGACACAAAGCCGACATGGTGACCTTCGCGGCGTTCGGGCATGTCCATCCAATCTTTCAGTCTCCCCTGGGACCATCATAAAGCATACACTGCTCTGACACCTCAGGGTGCGAGGTGTGAGGGCGAGAGTTATGATGTGCTGTAAAAAAAAAAAAAGATCCGAACATGACTGAATGTACACTGAGCAGAGAGGTTATGTTTATGTTCCGTTTCTCACAGGCTGCTCCCTCTTGTGCTCCCTAGTCTTCAGCCGTCACATGTCATCACATGTGTGGGCTGCAGTTTACAAATGGACACACTCAAGCGATGCAGTGATGAATGCGCTGATGTGTATAAGAGGATATCTTTTCTTAAGTTCAGCCAAAGACACTCACTTACTTATGATTGGCTGGTAAATGTCCATTCAAATCTATTTAAATTTATAATTGTAATATTATGTTAGCCTATTATAATAGGACACCTGTTGACTTTGCATTCACCTCTTATTACATAATATTATAGCACTTCTTTGCATTCTTGCTTAACAGGATACACTCTATTGATTGTGCTTGAACATTCCCAAGTTTGCTAGCAGTTAATATAAGACAAGCCATATCCCATGTTGTTCATCGACCATGTTGTTTGAGCATAAAAAAGGACCGTCTTACTCTATCAAGATATCTAACAAGTGTTTACCCAGCAGGGTCAGTAAAATTATAATTATCCCTCTTAGTGTTTGCATTGCGTCAGTGTCAGATGGCATAAAACCATTGGTGACTGGTGTCTCAGCGTCTATAAAGTGGTAAAAATCTGCTATCAAATACGTTCTATGAATAACACATAGTTACAGCATTATTACAGACGCACAGATGATTATAGGAACAGTATTTTCACAGACTGGAGGAATAGTCTGGTTAAAGGCAAGATATAACTGTTAGTTATTTAACTCCATATACATGTCATATTATTTTTTTTAAAAACTTCTGTTGTTTTTCACCTTAAATGTTCCTTATAAAAGAATATTTTGTCTTTACTACAAAGAGCATGAAATTAGTAACTATCATAAAAGTTAAGGTTTATTTTACATAAGTGCTGAGTTTCTTAAATGTATAATACATAACATTTTCATGTTAAAATGTCTCAAACTTAATATCTTTGATATATATATATATATTGTTGAGTTGTGCATTTGCATTATCCAAATGTTTACAACAATGTTTAAACACAGAAAAAAATCTGTCATTTTATTCAAGACGATGATGCATTTTATTTTCTCTGTCCCCAATTTCCAAATTAACCACAGTCAGGGAGTGAAGACGGGAGTCAGCGAATGTAACTAAATGTAACGTGAATACAATTTGAATTTATTACCTAGTTTGTGAATATTTCTGCCTAAGAGAGTCAGATTAATCTGCAATGGTGGCTGCTCATCAATGAAATAAACAAATCCCATGATCCTGCGCTAGGCATCATTAGGCATCATTTAACTACGTCTTCTGTTTTCGTAGATTTGATATAGAGACATCTAGTGGTAGAAACTGGATTCTGCACAGTAAGCAGCGACAAACAGGCATTATTACAGCCAATATGAACAGAAAAATTAAACCTGGTCTTGGCATTTACTAATGCACTGGCCGGCCTACCAATCGTGTGTACCTTGTCAACACAGCACACAATAGCAGACTTTCTGCAGGGAAAGAAAATAAATGAACGGTCTTGCAGTAGCAAATGTTCCTTATTGTCATTAATCAACAGTCATTTCATTGAAAATGTCAAATGTGTACAGTATTTTCCAGATGAATGGTTGTGACTTTCCAGCATAACATTTGCAGCATTTGTCTCTCAGACTTGCGTGGTGTTTTACAAATTTGTCCTTTGCAGATAAAATTATCCTAACATTACCACTTATTCTCCTGTCAGCGCTTAGAGCTGCCGCCCGTGAAGAGTAAAAAGCATCCTTACAATAAGCCTAACTGTGATAAAGAGGCAAAGAGAGACTGATACTCAGACAAAGTGTGTCTCATTCTTCTCCGGATTCCTCAAGCTCACTTCTGGGGTGTGAATATTTGCTTTTCTTGAGAGCCAAAGCAGCCTGCAGCTTTCCCTTAAAAGGTTTACAGTGTCCAAAAAGGAAATGAGAAGAAATAACGAAACAGAATAAGCAGGAAAGGGGATAACAGGGAAAAAAAATGACACAAATTTTGAACAAAGGAAGATATATATGAGACGTAAATGGATCTATTTAAGGGAAATGGTGATGGATATCAAAGCTGTAGGATGCAAAAGAGAGGAGATGGTGAGACAAACAAGGAAGGAGAGAAAGAAGTCAAGATAATCCAGAGAAAGAGAGAAATAAAGATGGTGCAGCTGTCAAACGGAAAGCCACGTCTCTGCCGTTGATCATTTCTCAAGCACACTGGCACAGTGCTAATCTGAGGATGGATGGATGAAGCTTAGCTGGTCGTTAATAGCTCCGCTGACGCCTCTCAGTGTGTACTGACCTGGCACATTCACAGGTCGAACAATCGGCCAATAACCAGTCCAAAACAGCATCACTGTCTTCACAAATTAACCAGGAAGGTCTTATTATATGAGCAATATTTCAGAGTTCTGCAAACTAAATTTTCTGCTGCAAATTTTCATCCTTTTATGTTTGTTTATGGAAGCGCTGAATAAATGTGGATCATAGAAAGTGAGTTAGGGACAGAGCAGAGATTTATGCATCTCTGTTGCAAATTTGATTCTCTTTCTTCTGTCTTTTCTCTGTCATTTCAAGTCAGGTTATTTCTCGAAATTCATGCACGCAGCAGACATAGTTTTGCCCAAAAGGTGCCTCTTTTTAATGCATTTCCAGCATTTTCACATTTCACAAAATTTGCTGGACATAAATTGATAAAGCTCTAGGCATCTTATGTTGTGAGATTGGGATGTTTCACTTCAAAAAAACAGCACACACTTCTGACTTCAAAGACTATCTGCAGGGTTAATTAGAATGGTGTTCACTTTGGTTGCTCTATGACCTACGCACCCGTACCCTTCATGAATTTTAACGGCCTCTGTACGCATCAGAAATATTGACAGGAAGAGTCAATACAGACTGAAAAATATATGACAGTCAATGAGTGTAAGGGTCTAGATTCAGTGCCTTCGTATCAGGCGCAGGGTGACAGGATTCAATTAGAACCAGTATGCTGGGAGGTGATTGTTGAAGGTCAGGTGCTTTTGATTTCTTCGATCCTGAAGGAACTGAGCACCGCAGGGTAATGGATTTCTTACTGCGGGTATTGATATTTAGTACCAGTTCATCAACAGAGAGACTGTTCAGTTTATAGACCTTCAAGGATCATATTTTGTGCAGATTTTAGCCTGAAATGCAGCCTTGTTTCAATCAAATCTATATGATCCTTTTTTTAATTTGGGCAAAAATAAAACAGGACAGGATGTTCGCTGTGATGGATTATGAGCCGGAATCTCTGCAAGTCAGTTCTCACATGACATGAATGTAAAGAGTAGAACAAAAGCAGCAGAAAAACTCAAATTACCATGGTATCCTTTGGGATACAGTCAGCAGTGATGTAGAGGGATTTGTAGTAATTAAGCTAAACGTGCAAAAACATGGACACGGTTCTGTTAAAGTGGAAAAAAGATGCTTGTCTGCAAATTCTTACCAACAACTGTGAAAGACAATATGACCTTATAGAGCAAACCTAGCATATTTCAACAGTGCATATGGATTATTAATAAACAGTACAGTTCTGCTGTGTGTTTCTGTATGCGAAGGCAAACTAAATAAAAATTACAGCAAATCCAGTCAATATTAAATCCATAGGTCAGTGTTCTTAGTTTTTTGGGGCTTTAGATCATTATTTAAATCCCTCTGTTACACTTTCTATAAGTTCACACTAGGCTAATTGAAAACCTCTGTCTCTCACCCATATCTGACTTGTACGTACACAAAAATAAACTTCCACTGCTTCTTATCCCCCTTGTATAAGCTTGAGCTAGCTTTGGTGGCAGAAAACGTCAAGCTGACCTCAATCCCCTCCCACTGTGGGTCACCGTCTTGCCCGACAGAGCTGCTCTCAGGCTGTCACACGCAGCACCAATCTGGCATATTCTCAGCCCTGCAGCCAGCAGGTTCCCATGGCCCTGGGGCGATTAGACGTGCTATTCATAACCGACCAAAGCTACTCTGTCAAGCTCCCCGTCTCCTCATTCGCTCTCCTCGAGGATGTGACTGGTCAAACGCTCTGGACAGCAAATCTACCTCGGCTAAGCGGCTGATTAGCGGGGTTTTGTCACATGAGTGTTTGTGTGTAACGGAGCGAGCGTCCCTATGTATGCGCACCTACTGTCATCTACTAAAATCAACGCTCAGTGAGACTCTCAGCAGCATCGGTGTGACTCCTGCACCTTTCTCAGCGAATGAGATGTTCCTCCCAATCTCTTCAAAATCACTTGAGCTTCTGCCTCCCACAGAACCGCCATTTAAAATTCAGATAGCTGAGCCTTCCTTTCTGATACTTTACAGCAGCCACGTCTGAGTCTGAGCAGTTAGAAACAATCTTGTACCATGGGAATTAATTAAGACTGTCTAAATCAAGACTAGAGTGCTTTAAAACACGCAGTGCGGGGTGGCAAAGAGACATAGATGATGACTGGAATGTGAAAGTATGTAAGTATATACAGATATAGAATAAGGCAGGAAAAAGAGAGGGATATAGACTGAGGGGGAGAAGAAGAACTAATAGAATTTTATCAATAACCTCTTTTGATTCACTTTAAGAAAAGGTTTTGACATTAACTCTTTCAAAGCTCCTGATCATTAACAGACAATATATATGTCTTCTAACAGTGTCAGGACCTTAGACTGGAAAGAGCATGAGTCAGTATGAGTGCAAAAATGCTTCTCAGTCGCACAGTTCGTTTTTTTTTTTCTCTGCGTTCACGGGAAAAAAGCTTTGCTCCACAACAAAACAAGTTTACACAACCAGATAGTGATAAGGCTTTCAGTTCGTGGGCGGAGAAGCACAGTGACATAACGAGCCTGCGGCGATCACCTAGAAACAGATCCAAGCATACACAAAAACACACACAGGTCTCCACACATCACCGGCTCGTGTAAAGGTCACGTCTCAGCTCTTGATTGATAATGTGATAATAGCTTTGATGTCATCACGCTGGTGCGCAATCGAGGCGGTTTTCATTGAGACAAAACAGGATACACAAGCACTGTATAGCCGACAAACCCTGGAGTCATTTCTGTAAAGTGCAAGAGAAATGAAGGAAGGTGCAAGAAAAGTAAAATCACTGGCTCAGCATTGCAAGGAGCAGTCACAGCTCAGCGTGCCAAAAAAGGTTAGAGATATGTTTAAGTGAGTGGTGCCCTGATTCCTATAAAAGTAAAATGTAACTCAGGCTTGGGAGTGTTTTCTACACCTCACTGCACAAGATGTTTTCCAACACTGGCATTTTCACACCCAACCAGCTCTCCTTCACTTAAAGGGCATTGTGTAACATGCCAGCAGGACACAGGAGAAATGGGCAAACAGTCAAACTCCTGCAGGAGGGACAAAACACAACACAAAACACTCCTGGAAAAGGAGCCATGTGATGGCTGACGTATTAACTGGGCATATGTGAGGTTTGTAAAACGTTCAGAACAATAAGATCTGATCAGATTAAGTTCCAGATGTCAGAAATACAAGACCTGTCCCTGTTGTGAACAATTGGAGAGCTGCACAGAAACGTGCATGTAACAGGTCCAGGCAACGACTTTCATGAGTGAGTGCTTCAAGTCACATCACTTGATCATCATCAGCATAAGAGCCACACATGTTTCTGTGGTCGCTGGTATGTGTGTATTTGACATTATGCCAAAGGTGAGATTTTGGTCGAAACCAGAGACACCACCTACTCACTGGATTTGGTTCCCTGCAACTTCTCTCTGTTTACACGTAGGAACTTTGGTGTCTGGTTTGTAGTCATTGTTTCAAGTTTTGATGAAAGTTCTGAGGAAATCAGAAATGCATCTGTGCAAGAAGCCAGGAAAATGTTTAATTTAGATACTGATAATGATCCAACAATGTAACTTTGAACACTTACTCACAAAAAGTATTGCTTGCCTCTGCTACATGCATATTACTGTGCAATGAAAAGTTTAAGCACATTATGAACAGTCTTGGAGGTGTTTGATTAATATTGATATCTTGTATATTAATATATATATATTTCTTAAAATCTGTGATCTTCTCTAGTTTCTGTGTTGTGAACTAATTTTCCCATACAAACACTTTCCACAGAAAAATGATGTATGTGATCAGTCTGTCACATTTAAATAAATAATTAAAATTCAATTGGAGGCTTCTCGAATCTTCACCAAACATTGAGTTTCCCGCTGTTTTTTAAAATGGGCATCAAATGAAACTGGATCAGGCGACGCCTTGAAACCAGATCTGACACCATGCTGTATTGATCTCTAATCTGTCATTAATCTGTCCCTTGCAATCCTATTATGTGCATCCTCAACCCTCATGAAGATCAAGGTACTATGTCACATAAAAAATGGACGTGGGTGCACTCAGATATCCTATTCTCCCCTTCGGCATAGATTTACCAGCTCCTCACCTCAACCTGTCGTGAAGGTGACTGATGTTCCCGCCAGGCATCCCAGAGGTCAGCTTACCAAGTTCCACCACAGCAGCCCAACCTTGGCAGATACATTAGCAGATGTATTTCCTCTCTGTCTTGCTGAATGTCTTTCAATTGATGGGCTGCGTGCAGCGTACAGTAATATCTAAAGAGCAGTTGTTCCACCTGCTGTATTTCATGGGTGTCAGACAGAGAAAAAAAATGAAGGAGCAAGCAGAGATTAATTTAGTCTGACATGCATGAAATACAGGTTCACATCCCTGAAGGGGAAGGTTTATAAATTGAAGTTTCAGCCAGATTTTTTTTTCTACAAACTGCTACGCTGAAGATGTGCCCGGTACTGCATGAGTTGTGTGTACAAGAAAAAAAAACAAAAACTGGAGCACCTTTGAGGTGTTTAGGAGGGCTGTTTGAGGTAACTGAATGTCAAAGAACGTCAACAACAGATGTGGAGAAAGATTTCGCTCTTCCGTGTAATTGAGATATGAAGGCGAGAGGGAACAGGGAGAGGAGGCTGGATGAGAGGTAAGAGATAGAGTGAGGGGGGTAAAATGGAGGGTGAGATTGAAAACACCTACAGTGAAGGAGAAGATGACACAAAAGATAAGAAGACAGGCAGGAGGTGTAGACGTAGCCTACACTGTTCAGGCCATGAGCAGACAGGTTTCAGAAACATGTCACAGGATGATTTATCTCACAAGTAGAGCCAGTTTCACTAACCACAACCTATTTATAAATCTGTGATAATAATCTCATGAGACGGTTATTGAAAAAATTGTAAAAAAAAAATAAAAAAAATAGTTCATTATTTCTCATCCTCTGTGTTAAATACGAATTATATTCTCTGTTTCGACTCCTCATAACATTTTGTGAGAGAATCTACTTGTGGAATAACAACACCTGTGGAAGTCCTTCAGCTCTGAGCTGGATGTGACGCAAATAACAACACAAAGACATCCAACACAATCTGTCTGCTCGCATCTCACAACTCCACAACTCCATTTTGCTCACAGGTTATCCTGAATGGAGTGGGTTGTGTGTAAGCATGTGAGTTTGCATGCATGTTTTCCATAAATGTAAATGCATCTGTGCTGTGTTTGTCACTAGTGTGAGGAAATGAGATGAAGGTGCCCTCTTGGGGTGTTAGGAAAGACGAGAAAAAAAAAAGCTACGTGTGTGTACGTTTGCGTCCACGTTTGCTTGAGAAAAATCTGTCGCAAAAATCTCAGTGGCCACGACAGTATCACTGTTTTATCATCACATATACTTCACATTTAAGTCCAAGTTTCTCTCTGCTTCATTTAAAACTGCTTCCACCCACATCAACTGTCTATTTCTCTTTCTCCCTTTCTCACACACACACACACATACACACACAGAGACACACACACGCTGACACTACAAGTTGGTAATGCTGGATGGAGGTTGTCATGGGAACACATCTTTGACAGTTTTCTTGGCTCACTCGCAGCAGAAACACAGAAACTCACTCAGGAGGCCAAGAAAGTGCAGGCGCTGAAGGAGAAAAAGGCAACAAAGGGCAGAAGGAATCATCAGGAGCCATCAGAGACGGACAGCCGGATGCATCGACTCACTGTAGCAGGAGGGTTTATGTTGATCAGTGTTTATTGTCAGCGTCCGCCCACGGAGATTAGATTTACCTTATTTCACATGTCCTTAGATCTGAATTAAAACAAACTTCATTTTCAGTTTGTATGTACTTTTCAAATGTTTCTCTCATCACTCTACAGTAAACATATGTGCATGTTTCGACCTTCAGAGACTCCAGAGAGTTATCTTTCTGGGTTTCAAAATATGAGCCACCGAATCGATATGAAGTCCCCAAAACTTTGTGGCTCAGAGCCACTTGAAAAATGTCTTGTCATTTTTACCCCACAGGATCTGTATGGTTTAAATAAACAATATATAACATCTCAATAAGTGAGCATCAGAGGTTCTGGTAGGCAGATTTGGTTAGCTTTGGACAGTCAAGCTAGCTGTTTCCAGTCTTTCTGTAAAGCTAAGCAGAGCATCTGTTCAGTCCATCTGCAAACTGTATAGACATGAGAATGTTGTCAATCAGCTCATCTGACTCTCTTAAAGGAAGCAAATATGTGCATGTCTAAAAATGTAAAATTTTCCTTCAATTTTAAACAGAGCTTAAAAAGCTCAGACTCTGACCCACTGTAAGTCCATTTGTATGGTTTTAATTTTTTGCTGAAGAGCTCTACTGCTTTTACTGTTTCTTTCTGGTGCTTTTGTCTGTTTCCTCTGAAAAGCACCTTGGGTTGCCTTTGGGGATGAAATGTGCAATATAAACACAATTGCCTTGCTTTGTATCTAAGTCGTTTTAACCCTAATTTAGTTTACATTCAGAGTCAACTTCACTAAGTCATACACCGCTGAGTGGAAATGACAAATAGCTGCAACACCAGAGACATGTGGTGCCCTTACAGTAAATGAATTGCAGACTCAGTCTCTCTGCTCCCATCCGTCTGTCTCCCTGTCAGAGATTTATGACTGTCTCACCACACGCCTTCCACTGCACCCAAAGATGCTCAGTAATCACATCATGGTGCACGACAGCAAAACATTTGCTTATGCATATGTGCAGTGTTAATATATACACTTGCATGTCTGAGCAGTGTAAATATACATTTCCAACCACATCCAAGCATTAACTCAAGAGAATAAGTACAGCTTCATATCCAATTTCATGTGTAATCTATGAAAAACCAGGAATAGATCAAATTGTTACCTTAAAATAGTAATCTTTCTTGTCCTGCTTCCTCTTTTTATACTGCAAACAGTAAGGTGAAATGCTTTTTCGATGAAATATAATCTCGTCTTGATTTCTTTCTTTAAATCATGCAGTCAGCATTGTTCTGCCTTTCAGGCACTTTTTATTGAAATACAGTATGTGTCTCTCACTTTCTACAGTCTAACACTATGGAGGATGCACTGACGTGGGGTTTTGTCTTCACTGCATTGTCTTCTGTTCTCAAGGCCTCTGAAATACAAACTGTACAATCAAGTTTTCTTGAGAAATGCAGACTGGCAGATTTGGCTCTGTGCCTTTAGCTGTGGACAACCCATAATGTTACAAGAGGGTGGTAATATAAATAAGTTAAAGGGAAATTAATGAAGTTTAATTGTATATTACAGCATGTAATATCTGCTGTGATTGCCTGAAGGAGGGTGATTACAGAGTAACACAGTCTGAAAGTATTTTGTTAAACAGTGGCAAAATTTAGTGAGTAAAATTCATTTGCACAGACATGAACTTCCTGTCTTTCTTGACACTCAGTGAGAGTGTAGTTCAAGTCCACAACATAGTTAAGAAACATTTTGGTTAGGGTCAGGGAAAACTGCTGTCTGACTGCTCTGAAAATTACTTGGACACAGACACAAAACGTCCATTCGGAAATCATGCATTGCCACAAAAAAATGCTGTATAAAAAACTGTCATGAGAATTAATCTACACGATTTATGTAAACAGACACAGATTCTGTCTTTTAAAGTCCTACTGACTGTCAATGTCAAATTTAGGGGAAATTTTGCATTCATGTTTTTGAAGCCTATTGCTTACATTTCCTGATTTTTTCAAAACTTGCCATGATAACTGTGCTGCACAGAGTTACGTTTGCATATGGTGATCAGGGTGATATGAATTTTTTCATTTAAACTTTAGCAAGCATGTGAGCACGCTTCCAAGAATGTGGATGAACATTATATCTTATTTATTTTTTATGTGTCTCACCATTTAGTAATTAAAGCTCTGATACGATAAAAGGCTAAATTTTACAATGGAAATTTTAAACGTAGTGGTTAACACAGTGTGTATGCACAGGACGGCCCCTAGAAACTCATTTCTCTATCACAATAAATAAAAAAAAAACATTTTATGATGAAAATAGACAACAGACAATAAAAACATATTGGGCCAGGCCTCTTCAAAATTTACAAGCAGTCACTTGTGTTGTTAAGTCTCTCAGTTACCTTGAAATCACAGTAAAAACTAAACTTGCGTCATCAGTCCACAGATTCAGTCCTCAAACACCAAGGTCTGAACACAAGACCGAAGCTCTCTCACATATGCGTGTGCATTTTAAGAGTAATAAAATGCACCAGAAATGATTTGCAGTCATGAGAGGATTAGTAATAGAGGTCACATTTTAGGATGGACATTGTGTTAGTTGTTCCTGTAAGAGAGCCGCTGTGCGTTTTAATAAGCCATCTCATAACTGTGACTCATGAAATAGATTGTGTGCAAGCCCATAGACCATTTATCACATGTCATCTCCCATCTGGCCTGCAGAAACACACACAAGGGCAACATGAAGCAGTGTTTATGTTAGTTGCTGAACCACTGACTGGAGCCCTCATATTTACTGTGGAACTGTCTGTGCTGCATTAATATCTGTTAAAAAAAAATAAACAGGTTGTTCAGAAAATGCTTAAATAATTTTCCCCACAGGCCCTGTTTCAGTTCCATGAGACAAAACTAGAAACACCGCTTCTTGTGCAGAAATATTCATGGCATGGGGCTGAGCCCTTCCTCTGCATGCTAATGTTCTGAATTATTTTCATCACTGCTTGATTGTACAGTTTATATGTTCGATTTCATCAAAGTGCTTTTGGGAGTGTATTAAGGGTCATTAAAGTTGTACACTGATTATGCTGCACAATACAGCAATAAAGCAGTGGCAATGCATCGATAGCAGATATGCAGTTGTCATCAGTTGTTATTGACAGGTCTTTGTCCTGTGTGACTTGAACACCTCACAGTGTGTGTGTGTGTGTGTGCGTGTGAGTGTGTACAGTCAACAGAGTGGAAATACTTCACCACAGCAGACAAAGAGAGTGGGGTTTTTAAACTATAATTTTCCAAATTATGTCATGTTAAATAAACAGAATTTAAGATAGTTAGAGAGGGAAAAATTTTTTTGCAACCCTTTAAGAAAACAGTTGTGTTGTTGCTGCAGTCAAACAGTATTTTTGAGAGTAGTCAGTTTTCTAAATGCAGTCATTATGTGACACGTAACGTGTAACTAGACAAGCTTAGGTATCATGAAATCAAGAAACCTTAGTAGTTATCAAGGAAAAAACAAAGCCATTTATGTCATGTACAAATATAGAAATTTAGTCCCACATAAGTTAGTCACATCAGTCAATATGCCCTCCCACCCAGAGAGCTGATAAACACACCAGAGCTGAGAGGATAACACTTCAGTGAGATCTAGACTAATCAGAATTAATCAGCTACGCATGACTTCCAATCAGAATTCTCCATCTGTGAGCAGCACAGGGCTCCTACCAAATATTCACATGCGCACACATTTGTGAGGATAAAGGAGAATTGAACAAAGACATAAACACATTTACAACACGACAGGACAACAAAGAAAACACAAACTGGCCTATACAACTGTCATACAAACACACGCGCACGTACATACATACACTGCACACAGAGAGATGTCAGCTGCTTTTTGATGATAGAAGATGTCAATATTTTCCTGGGCCTCTCTCCAGGGGTCTTCAGATGAGCGTGACATGGATGGGCCCCTGGGAAAGGTCAGCACAGCTCAGAGCCACAGTCGGGCCACATCAGACGCAACACTGAGGGATCAAAAGCGAGGATGTATCCCACCAGTGAGACCTCACAGTGTGGCAACATGGTGGAAAGATACAGGAGAGGTGGAGGAGGAGGATGGAGGATGAGGAGGGACGTCAGAGCAACAATGGCGGGTGTGGTAAGAGAGCTTGAAAGAGAAGAGGAGGGCATGCACTGCATTCAGTAATGGAGGAAGTGGTGGTCAGATTATGCAAAGCAAATTTATGGTAGATGTGTCTACATTTTTCGATGAATTTGACAAGTGCAGTTTAAAATGTTACGTGTCTACAAACAGAACTTATGCAGCTTCAGTGAGGATGTTACAGCCAGCCGGGTCAGGACCCCTCGGTGTCACTAAGCACAGGGCTGTAAACTCACTCCAAATTAAATCCATTCAACCTGGGTCATAGTTGTAAAAGCAAAATTAAAAACCCTTTTTCTACACTTTACTAAACACCTTTTTGATGATGGTGCTAGATCAAAATTAGCTGATAACCTAAGTGATCAAAAATTCATAGATGAGAATTTTCCATATTTTATGATAATCCATCAAATAGTCAGTGGCTGCTAAAGGTAAATCAATAAAAATGGCATCTAAATCAGTGATCTCTATAGCAATAACAGGACCAGAGTAACCTGCAAGCCCCATGCCCAAGCAAATCAAAGTCAATTTTAAGACTTTCAGTCATTTTTATTGTAGTAAAATTGATTCCATCACATTTCAGTAGCTGTATGGGTTTTAGAAGCAGATAGCAGACCTTTTCAGGATGACAATCACTTTAAATTTGGGGATTCTTAAGGCAGACAGAGATGTTCTTATTAGTAGCTGAGGCTCAACTCTCTTGTTAACATGTCTGTATAAGATTCAAAGCTGAATAGCAGAAGTAGAATGATTTTCACACAATGTACAGGAGCCTGAAAGCTTAAAGTTCCCCTCCACAGAGAAAACCACTGCTAGTGCCGTGAATCATGATATTCAACAGAGCAAAAGAGAGTGACTCATAACTCTAAAATCATCAAGTTGCTGCCTGCATGCAAAAGCACAATAGTGACAAGAGAGAAGGAGGCAGGGGAGCGATAACAGCAGTGTGTCCACGTCATCGGTGAAAGAGTAACCTGACCCTTGGGAAGGAGGGGATAAATAAAGGAGCGAGGCGCGTGGGTAATATTACCCACATCCCCTCACTGCTCTGCTGGGCAGTGATGTCATTCAGATGGCAGAGAGGCTCGCCAGCCCTGCCTCGCCATGCACAAACACACACACACAGGAAGTAAAGAACTGCACACAGACACACAGACACACACACACATACTGCAGATGCTTAATTATTTAACATGCAACATGTATTTTTACACACACACAAACGCATATGCACATGATTCCTCATCAATACCTTTCTGGTCAATAATTCATAGCATGTTGTTAATGCATTGGCTGCAAAAAATCTGCCTTTCACTCCCCCCCCCCTTATCATTTTTTTCTTTCTTTTCTGCATCTGTGGCTGTTTCAAATGAGAGAAAAATCACGTTTTTTCAACATTTATGATCTAACCTCAGCATGTACACAAAGAGAAAGAGGGCAGCAGGATGGGTATAAGATTCAGGTTTCCTCCTGTTCGACAAACAAGGTTAAACCTCACACTTGTGTACTTCAAAAGCTCCACCTAAATATAGCAAAGGACAGGAGAGAGAGAGGACGAGGATCTGACTACTTTGCACCCATATATAACCTCACAGCACACGGTGTCACACTAAACTGTGTCCCCGCTCTCAACCCTCGTTCTGTCCCCTCAGCACTTTAGTCATTCGCTATAAATAGACATACACATGCAGTCCCAAACACACACACACATACACACACACGGACACACACAAACAGCAGCCACTAGTCCACTTTGTCTGTCTACTTTTTATTTTTGAGCTGTGATGCGACCTCACCTGCAGGCTTGTGTTTTGTTTATGGTGAGCACAGCACGCTCCAAGAATGCAGTGCTGCTCTGCTGTACTGGCTCAGAAAATACTTTAGCCCAGCCCATCGCAGTGAAATACTGCACACCTCCGCGGGAGGCAAAAGGCACTCTCTAACCCAGGAACGAGGAAGGCTTTTAAATCACATGCGATTAAAAGGAGCACACATACACACACACACACACACACACACAGCATGGAAGCAGGCAGGGACAGACAAAAGCACACACTTAGTATTATGATATTGTATGAATAAGCAAATGCTCTCTTTTTTTTAAAAAAAAAAAAAAAGAACATTCTGTCATATAAACGGCTCAGGGACGTTGTGGCTCAATATTCATGCTTGCAGAAATGTACATAGAAGTGTAATTTTTCCAAGGCTGAACCTTTTCTTTCAACCCCCCCACCCCTGTGCTCATTTACTCTCCTCATGTTTAATATTTGTAGTTCCTAATAAAATGTTTTGGATTTAAAAAGCTTTGCTCTGTCAGTGGAACAGTATTGATTACGTGCTGCTGAATCTGCTGTATCCACAACTACCAGCAGAGGACTCCCTGCAAATGTACACACAGGAGAGAAAGCCTCAACTGAGGTCAATAAAAGTGTGCAAATGTGTGTGTTCACATACACAACAAGCAGCCGTATGTGAGTTCATAGTTGCACGTAGTAGCTCTTTTATGTATTTATTTATTTATTTTAATTCCATTCCAAAAAAAAAAAAAAAGAAAGAAAAAGGAAAAATAGGTCCATCAGGTCCGTTTGCGTTGGGAATAAAACATCTGAGAGCGAGAGATTGATTTTACATTTCTGGCAGCAGAATCCGGCATCGTTTGGAACGAACAGAAGAGGATCCTGTTGTTATAATGAGGAATGAGTCATATAGGCTTAACAGAAAAAAAAATAGGAGCAACGGAGGAGCACTCAAACATGAAATCCAGGCAGATGTCACAGCCCTGACAATGGTGCAGGAACCCTAAAGCACCGACTGCTAATTATCAAATATTTGAGCGCCTGCTCCATCTCTCTCCACAGGCCTGCAGAGACATCATGTCAGGAATCAAGGGAAAAAAAACCCACAAAAATGTAAAATAAAAACCACTGAACACTGCCACACACACAAAAAGTGTGCTGATGCAGACACACACTACTTCTGTTTAGCTGACCTTTCAGCTGAACTACCTGGAGGGGGGCGGGGTCCTGATATATAGCGGATGCATCTCTTCCCCTCCGAGGTGAGCCTCTCCTCTTTTCCCCCATTCTCTCTCTCTCTCTCTCTCTCTACTTTCCTGCTTTTCTAGACTCCTTGTATTTCCTCTCTTTGCATTCATCCATCCCTCTTCGCCACGAGCCAAGAATGACTCTAATTTTGAACTGTCTCCCGAATAAATCAACACGCTGCTTTACCGCTATGTTGACATACCACAGGCATCCTTTAAAGTACTGCAACCATCACATCTATGAGCTGCACCCATGGATGCACTTCATCATATATATATATATATATATATATATAAAGTAGCAACATTGTCCTCGTTCTTTTCCTCCCAATCTACAGAAAGCATTCTGTCCTTGTTGTCCCCATACTGAGGTTCTTTTTTAGGCTCAATATCAGCGTAGAACAGGGAGTACAATATTTTCAGCCATTGACAATGACTGACAGAACACATCAAAAAAATGTGACCTTTGATGGGTGATTTGAGCAGAGGAGGACAGAGAGCGACGCACGGGGATGAAAAAAGGATGCGATGTAACAGCTGAACCCTGCCACCACACATATGGCGGACGTACTGGGTACAAAGTGTGAACAACACAGCAACCTCCCATTCCATCCATCCCTGCTGGAAATGAAGATAAATATTTATTAAGAGACGACAGTTTTCTTATAAACGGGGATTCTCTGCTTATAAATGGCCTGTGTTGTCTGAAAGGATACTGACATGGTTTTTGTATTTCAGGCATCATGTGAATAGAGTATTCTAATTCAAATAAACCATTATTGTTGCACAGCTTACACACTGGCTTCCCCCCTCTCTCAATTTGTCTCAGAGCATTTTGGGCAGCAATTAACATTTTTTTTTGGCTCCATAAAATGAACTCAAGCGTACTTTGTATTGCAGGTGTATTATAGTTTTATTCCCCTTGTTGGCATGACTAAATTTGTTTATTCGTTATCTGTAACCTTGTATCCATCCATTGGGTACAGCTCTGACGCAAGAAGTTGGGATCGCTTCTTCTTTTGCAGCATCTCAGCTGTAATGCAGCGAAAGCTTGGCATGTTACAGCCCTAAGAATCCCCCGTCTGGGCTACAACACACTCTGTGACGTCAGAAAACCCTTTGCCTGTGTGTGAGTGAGTGTGTGTGCAGGCCTTGCTGTCAGCCCCCGCATGGCTTAAGAGGAGGAGTGGATGAGGTGGGATGGAGGGACAAAGACAGAGACGGAGGTGGGAGGTGGGCTTTACGCCGTGATGTAATTTCATGGAAACTGTTATGTGTGGTGATGCTGCGTCCTGCAGAAGCATTAGGCAGCACGGCCTCCTACTGGCCGAGGTTAAGATCACACCAACAGCACAGATGAGTGTATCTAACTGGGAATATATGATGTTGCCACTTTACATTCAGCAGCGGTGTTTTCTCATCCTGAGCATCAAAAAGCCTCAGTTCTTTGAGCAAACACTGACACTGACATTCACTGTGGAGCCCGAGGATATAGTTTAAATAAATAAGTGGATTCACATTTTTTACATTTAACTAATTCATCTGTTGTTCAACAAACAACAAAAATCACATGCAGACTCCGTATGAGCTGTGCATAGAGTTATGGAATATGAATTGGTAAATGTTTACTCTGAAATTTAATACAAAATGCATCATGTCTTTTGTTGGCAGAGATTTTCAAACAAAACAGTCATATTTGAATATGACCGCTGTGGAACTCAGAGGACACTTCAGCCTGTTTTTAAAACATAAACGTATAGCTCCATCTGGTGGTAATATGGATCAGTTACTGAAAACAGTCAGTTGTTTTGTGCATTAAGAACAAGAAAATCCCTCCTTCTCATTTCTTAGTTTGTGCACCCTTGATTTCTTTCCTCGCTTATCTTCTCACGTCTTGGTCGAACCTTACAGAGATGTATGAGAAGAGGCAACTCACATTTAAATAAGACTTACTCACTTTGGGGCTGCTGTTAAAGGCAATGCCAGTCACTCCCTTAAAAAGGTTTTATTCTGAACAGAGAATGATCATGATCATGATCATGATCATGATCGTATTAAATGATGCAGGAAGTAGTGGGATGGATTATGGGTATCTAAACACAACAACATAAACATTTCTGTGTACAATCACCCGGAACAGAGGATACATATGCATGCAGTTACAGAGAAATATATGTAAAAAAGCAAAGGGTAATGTTGCAATTATTATTATTATTACTTTTTTTTTTTTTACAGTTTCTCATGGTTTTGGGCACTCAAAAGCCTTGAAAACCTGGCTTCAGTCTATAGTGATGTATAGTAAAATTTTTAAGTAATAGCAAATAGATAATGATAATATTTAATATTCACAAATAAATAAGCAGCAAACATATTAAAAAAAACATCTTCCAGTAATATTCATGAAGTTTTACAATCAAAACCTGAGTTAATTTGCATCATTGGAACTTAATGTGTGTGCTTTGACCAGATTTGATTTACAGTGATGGTTTAACGATCAGTGTGTAGGATTTAAAGAGACCTATTTTTGTACAAAAGAAATAGAATATAATATTTACAAGTATGTTGACATAAGTGTTTAACTGCCAGAAAATAAGACTCATTGTATAATTTTTTATTACCTTAGATTGAGCTTTTAATATCTACAGAGGGAGCAGGTCCTCTTCCACAGTAAGGCATATTTCTGTTGGTCAGAATAGATTAACCAAAATGTCGGCTCTGAGGAGGAACTTTTGTGTTTTCAAATTAACTACCACCGAAGGTTCGCCTTAAGGCTCAGAGAGGGGTGGTGAGGAAAACTATATTCAGTCACCTTTAACATCCAATTTTTAAGTAAAAAGAAAAATGTGCAAAATGAATTTATTGAAAATGAGACACATGAAAACAGAAGCTTCTCCATGAAACTGAGTTTAATAGATTGTTAAAAATAAGGCTATGATGCTGTTTTAGCAAACATTGACCGGGAGAAACCACCGTTCTGGTGTTCAGATGCACTCGGTACATCGAGTACATGCGGCCAGTCTCTGGGGTATTACAGATGGACATACAGTGAGCACACATACACCACCACACATTTGCAAAACCAAACACACACTGACAAATGTGTCTTGCGTTCAAACTCTGACATGTACACATGTACTGTACACACAAACGCACATATAGACATCCACCCCACCCAAAACGGTGGCAATAAACAGAGTTTTAGCCAAAAACACAGCAGTGTTCCCTTAAAAAAAACATGCATAGCTTAGTACACGGATGTGTTGTTCGAAAAACCAACAGGTTATTGTTTGCACACTTTGATCTCATGGTTTGTCAAAAATTCCCGACATGATTATATTTTATTTCTTTTTATTTAACCATTATTAACAATCACGTAAACTCATTGAAATGTAATGGCCTCCCGTTATGTTTTGCTCATGTAGAAAGTTACATTCTGAACCAAGATAGGCTCGATAACAAAGAAAATAAATACTGGAATGGTAAAAACACAATATAAAGTTACTTCTTTTGAAATGGACTGAAGACCGATGTCGGCCAACATTTCTGTTATAAAAACAAACAAAAACACCTGCTTGATATCAGAATCCTGCTATCTTGTTACAGTCATCATTACTGATAAATGTGTCTCATTCTCTACAAAACACACATGAAGCCAAAATAACAACAAAGTAATGACAGTAACTGCCTTTCCGGCCTCTAGTGTATTTGTAACGACGAAACAAGGAATGATGAAGCAATTAGGAGAGATGCTCTTTAGTGCAGAGTGCATGCCCATTAGAAGGTGCCACACATTAATGCTATTTTTAGTCAGATTCCCTTATTCAAGTGTATTTTCCAACAAAATGACAGCCTTAAAAAAAACAAGCAAACAAAAAAAAAAAACATGTAAACACCAAATTATTAGACCCACAAGACACTTTTAGTCTGAAAATACTAAAATAGTCTTACTGTGTTTCCTTCTTGTCTTTTGGTTACTGGGTTGACACCTCGCCAGAAACATTTACACATTTTGTTCCCTTCACACAATCAGCACATAGTAGTGAAGTGTGCAATTCAATGGATGCTTTCCCAAACCTTCGGGGACTAACACATAACATTTTAAAGTGCCAATGAGCTGAAGCAAACAGGAAGGGCCACACTGGTGGCACCTGACAAGGGTTTAGATTGAAAACGTCCGAGCAGGCACGCACACACACACACACACATGCACGCACACACGCATTCATTAGGATGAGGATACAGGATTTTCCCATGCTAACCTACGGTACAGTAAGCTGGTTCTTTCAGTCACAGGGAATCCTCAACTTCTGAAGCATGATTCAAACATGAAAACATAAAACTGTGGCGAACGGGACTGCGTGTCATTCAGTACTGATACAACCTTCCCAAGTTATGTTTCATCCTACAGCTTCCTGCTGAGGGAAAGCACATTTTATCTACCACTGCTACGTGCAAGCTGCTCTTCTATCAACCAGACAATACAGCTGAGCAAATAAAACACATTGAAAGAACTGAACCTTTTGAAATTTTGTATACATTTTGAACTGTAAGCATCATATATCAACACCTGTCCTTATCGGTAAAGATACTAAAAATGTTCAACACAGGAGAAAGTTCAGTGAAAGCTGACACACAGATGTGGTTTACAAATGTAAAAGTCTTATGTGTACAATATAAAATATACTTCAGCTCAACTCAAAACTTCCTGCTCCCTTTTTTTGTTATGCTACAGGCTCTTTTTCCTTTTTATCCTTCACACTAAATTCTTTTTAATATCTAGGAGACAAACCACATCTGCACATTACCTGATCAAACCAACAGCTTCAGTGCCTTTTTGTTCTTGAGTGCAGCAGCTCTTCCAACATGCAGCCCAGCAGAAGGAACCACTCGGACCTTGGACGGATTCTTTAAGTTAACATAAAACCTCACCTTACCTATTCCAAATTCATAAAGAATAACCTGTACAAAAAACATGGACTAAAAATAACTAAAATTTTTTTTTTTTTTTTTACAAAGTAGTCAACTACTCAGGCATTAAGAACAATCAGTAATATCAAATTAAAAACTTCGAGAAGGGCATGCAGGGGTTGGTGGGTGGGCCTGGCGTCGACACACAGTCTGTGATTTATTTTTTTTTTGTTTTTTTTTTAATCGTGAGACATTGTAACCTGCCAGACAATGAGGTGGCTCTGCTCCGCCTTCGTAGGTGCTGACTGCTGGTTGGCTGTTTGCTCTGATAAACCGTCCAACTCACCTCCTTCATCACCTGAAGGGAGAGACCATGAGTCAGAGAAGCAGAGTAAAATATAAATATTTCTATTTTTTTTATAGTACAGAAACACAAATGTATAACTTTCTATGTCCTGTACAACATTTAAAGTTAACCCTCCCCATGCCTCATCAGCGGTGCCAGTGCTGTGGTTTACTCACCGATTCTGAAGTCAATGTAGCCTTCGCCTCCACTCATGACCAGGAAGGTTTTGGGCTCTGAGGTCGCTGTGTCCGAGGATTCAGACGCAGGGTCATCAGAGCCTGAATCTGCGGTGCCTGGAGGGGGCATCGCCTGACCTGTGACAAACAGTCACAAGACAGGAAGGAGATACACAGAATGCAATCAGGAAGCAGCAACTATTTTCACTCATAGATGATTTTATCAGTTACGTAATTGTAAAAGCTTTTGTTAATTTGTTTGATGTCAACTACTCAATTTATTTAAATTATTGCCAATCACAAATTCATTCATATTAAAGGTAAATTAAAGTTGAGCTGCAACTCACAAATATTTTCATAAATAAACTTGCTACATTATTCTCTTGATAAACTGTTTAGTCTACGAAATGTCACAAAGAAATAAAAATTTGCCATCTCAGTTCTTTTGAGCACATTGAATGTGTCTGATCAACAACCAAAAACCCAAAAATGTTCAGTTTAAGCAGCATAAAAATAAAAAAAGCAAATTATCACATTTCAAGAATGTGCAGCAAACATGTTTTTGGCATTTTTGCTTCAAAAAAGACTAAAATGATAAATGGATTATAAAAATAATTCCTTTATTGTTGCAGCTCTTCATAAATGATAAGAAATGTTAATTTGTTTTAATGTTTTATCAAATGAGAATTGATGTTAATCACTTACATATATTTAATTTGGTGACTCATACATGTGACTAATAATTTTTACTCGTTGTTAGCTAATTATGCAGTATTTTTTATAATTTCTACCAGTTGATACCACAGTTAATCTGCGTACCTGGCACAGTGGCAAAGAACTTGACAGCATCGCGGTGACCGTGGAAACACAGCTGGGCGTGGGCCATGGAGCAGTATGGCACAAAGCTTGACACACCACAGTCTGAACCGTCATCACCGTAAACCCGGACAGCACTGCCGGGCCGATTTGGCACTAGTCCCACTGTCTTGTTGGCTGCAGAATAAGAGAGGAGGAAACTAATTAAAGCAATTGACATCAGTGATTTTTTTTTTTTGGAATATCATTACATTTGTCTCTTTTGTTGTGCTGTATCGAAGCAGGTAAGGCAGAGACTTCAAAACAAGTCTGTGAGATAAGGGGGACTGAACAAGACAAAAGGTAAGATCGTACTCGAGACGATCAAATCTCAACTGATTTCCCATCCAGGATCTGGACAAAGAAGGAGCTATGACTGCATGCAGTCTGTGGTCTGTGGGTTCATGTCAGTCTGACAACAGATCTGTTAGATCTGTCTGTCTCTCACCTGACGCCTCTGCCAGGAGAGAGCTCAGAGAGAAACTTTATGTTGAACAGAAAGAGGACTTTCTCACATTTTTATACTCCAGAAACACAGTGAACTACGTAGGAGAGTAAAAGAAATAGAAGAATATGGAGACAAGGGGAGAATATCTGAGTTACCTAAAGAGGAAAAGTAGCTTACAAGCTCACAAAAGTTTCAAGATTTACAAAGAAGTGTTGCTCTGAATTTCAGACAGAGCTGAACAGTATGAACCTGCCAAACACTGTCGTGTGAGCTACACATACAGAAACTGTGAGACCGGTATCCCTGGCAACATGGGTGTCTTTTATTCACAAAGTGCTGCCAGGGTGATGCTAACAATCACTGCATTGTCTGAACGTGCCGGGAGCAAAATCTAGGACACACACACACACAGTGAGAAGCTAGATGTGGAGAGGATGTGAGGCTGTCAGAATGTAAGAAGAGGTTAAGAAAGGCAGAGTGAGCGAGAGCTTCTGGACAGTATGACGGTGAATCACCCTGAAGGCACCTCAGAGTGTCCATGCTGAGGGTCAGAGGCTTGGTGATGTCTGAAGCAGAGATGGAATGAGGGGAGGAAGTGTGGGAGGCTGCAGAGGTGCACATGAGCTCGAGGAGATCGAGTCACTTGATACCAAAATTACTTCAACTATGCTTTGGTTTGAACTTATGTCAAGTGGAGCTCTAATGTTTTTTTATTTAAGGAAAAGTTTAACAAAAAAAAAAACAGATTTTTGCATTATTTTAGAAAAAAGTTCTGTTAAGTCAGTATTGATCAGAATATAAAATAACACAAAAACACACTTTCTCCTTCAAAACCACACTTTCTGAAGAGTCCCTGCTGTGTGATACCTTCAGACAGCGGGATGGAGATGATGACGCCGTTTCCCGTCCCCACCCACAGTCGACTGCAGGAAACCATCAGAGCTGTGATTCTCACAAAGGAGAAGCCCAGTTTACCCGTACCTGCAACACACACAACACACACTTGTTTGCCATTTCAATCCACGTGAAAAAGATCTGCAGGAAGGAGTCTGCAATAAAAAAAATATATATATATTTATGCCACTGCACATGTAGTTGAGCACATGTATGTGGGCTTGTATAGTTTTTATTTCACTTTCATGGATGAGAAGGGATATTGACTTCAGTAAAGTGTGCATACCCAACATCTTGCTGACGTAGGGCTCGATGTCCACATCCTGGAGGTGCTGGTAGGTGTGAGCGTGGAATAATCGTAGAGTTGAATCCAGTCGGATCGACACCCAGATGCCGTCTCCAACCCAGGCCAGCTGCCGCACCTGACTCTCTTTGCGAGGATGAGCATCGAACGATTTCTGCTCAGAAAAGACAGTGTGATTATGTGATTTAAAAAAAAAAAAATTGGAAATGAAAATATCTTTTTTCCTGTTTTTCATAAAAAGTTGATTGCATGTTACTAAAATAATGTCCAACAGATTGTGGTTGACTGGAAGAGAGACTTTATTTAAACATAGTGACAGCTGTACCTCTATCCTCATGGCCTTGGGCTGGATGACGTAGATTTTGTTCCTGTAGCCGCACCACACCTTGTCATGGACTACTGTCATACAGCGGATGGAGTGATGAGGCCGGCCCAGATCCAACAGGTGGTAGTTGGTCAAATCCCACTGACCATCTTCTTGAGAGAAACAGAGAGACTTGAGAACTGACGATCTCTGAGGCAAAACATGGCCAGAAAACACCTCCAACAGTGTAAATACTAAAAAAGTATTGAGCAATTTATCCTGGTTTTGCTTCCTTAAGCACAAGGAGCCCTAACCCACAGACTTAACCCACAGACTTACCAGTGCCTCTGTGGAAAATTGCTAATGTCCCATCAGCCAAAGCCACAAGGACTCTCCCTTTAACATGCCTGTAACAAGAGATAAGACAATTTTCAACTTCTGTTGTCTTTCCTCGCTTATTATTTTGCACCAAAACATAAAAAGTTACTTGGCAATAAACCTGATTCTACTTCACGTTCTGACTTTGCACTCACACTATGCTGAGGATGGAGTCCTTGAGCTTGATAGCATGGAGACACTTCCTCCATCGAGCCACAGACGAGTGGACGTACAGACTTGAAGAGAGACAGAGAGATGAAGAGAGGCAGATCAGAGTGCAGCGCTGGCTTTTCAGGAGATTCATTCACATTTCAAACTAAACCAGAAAAATAGAACTTGTGACAGTGTAAGAAAAAGAACCACTGGATTAAAAAAAGCCTTGATTTCATAAACATCTTCAGTCCATAACAAAAAATATGTCACAGAAAGTATTCATACCAGTACAAATGTCACACTGTCTCCATCTATCTTCATTAGTCTACAGTATTCATTGCTGGAGTGTTATCTCTGATTTTTTTTGTTGCTATACTAATAGCACCCTCTAGTGGCTGTTGTCCTGCTCACCATCCATTCTGAGCCCCAAGCCACATGGTGGGGAGGGCGCTACTCATCCTCAGGACTTCTCCCTCTGATGGGTCTGAAGCTTCTGGCAAGGAAGTGGCACAGTCCTGGCCGAAGCCCCTGGTTCACAAAGAGCAGAAGATTCAGAATTTTAAATGCATTCTTCATTAAAAATTTTAAAATCTGAAATGAATGCACAAATACTGAAAAATCACAGCTGAAAGATGAAAGAGGTGTGATGCAAATGTAAGTCCATGTGCAGTGAAATAGAGTGGCTTCTTATTATTCAAAATGTCCGGGTTGTTCCAGACGGGAGTTAAACTGGGTGAGCGGTGAAAAGGTTGCGTTTGTGATTTTTGTAGAATTTTCACCAGGCTGTCAGAGCTGCAGCTACTGTAACCGTTCCAAAGCAGTTATGCTTTTTAACAGACTTGCTAAGGAATGAAAAATCTGAAATTTGAATGTCACTGCAAACGCTTAATTCTATGTCCTTGTGTTATGTGACTGTTTGGGGGTGTGCATGTATCGTTTGTACATGTACTGTAACTGATTTGTTAGGGTAATGGTGAAAATGTGAAGCCTCTGAGCCTCCTGGATTTTTATGTTTTTGCAGAAGGGTCATTTTGATTCTTCATGTCTTATTTTTTCAGTAGAACTTGGAGATGAGATAACTGAACCAGGTCAGGATGGACTGTGTTGGAATTAATGAAAACAAACAATTTATTCTAGGATGTATTTTCATCTTTAACGCAGCTATTCTGCCCAGACTGTGGACATTTGCATCTGGCAGAATACTACTTTTGTTTTCCTCCTTTGTTATAAAAAAAAAAACTTTTTCAGTTAAAAATGGGGACCTTATAAATTTGTAAACTTTAAGTTTGTTAAAACATCTGACAGAAGTGCTGATCTGAAACATTATTGCTGACCTCTGTGCGTCAGCAGGAGGGGAGTCAGTGGGTCCCACCCCCAGCGGGTCGGTGAACACATGCTCCGTGTAGATTCCTGGCTGGTTCTGATCTGTTCCCTGGCTCTCCTCTCCATCTTCGCCCACACCAGCGTTAGCCTCTGTCGCTTCTGTCGCCTCCTCAGCTGTAGGAATGCCATCTTCTGCTGGGCTGGTTTCCCTGGACAGCTCAACTGTGGGCATCATGTATAACAGAGTTAATTAGAGAGTAAATCAATTAATCTCTATAAACCCTCCGGTCCTAAATAAACAGTCTCTATAAAAAAAAAAAAAAGGAGGAATCTGTTGTACATGTTTTTTTAAATACAGCTGACATTTTCAACATTTTCTCTAGATTGAGGTATGTTTGCTATTTATGTAGTTTCTGTAGTAACATTGTTGCTGCTCTTTCACCACACAGTAAATAGACTATTTAAAAAAAAAAAAAAAATGATTAAAAGTAATTAAAGGATGCTTTTGCTGCCGAAGCAGAAATGAAAACTATAAAAAACTAGTTAGAGACCGGAGGAAAGGAAATGAATGCCTGACAGCTGATCTGTCAGGAATGTTACATCAATAATTTACTGAGCCATTTTACTTTGTGTTGATATATTCATAAAAGAGAACATTGTGGATGTTTTTTATTTTTAATGGCAATCTCATTTAGTCCAAATATTCAATCCTCAAAGTGATATTTTGTCACAATGTCAAGAATCCTGATAGAAATAAAGTGAATTTAAAGATAAAATGCAGCAGTTATCCAAAGGATTTAAGCATTCCTTGTATCTCTGTATGTGTATGTAGTAATTTTGCTCGTGTCTGCCTCCTGTAGGACTCTAAGTAAGGCGATTGGTCATTAGTCGGGCTTGTTTGATAAACTGCTGCTAGTTGCCCTCTTTGTGTTTGATGCTAGCGGTAAGGCTGTAAAACAAACAAGAACATATTGTTAAAGCATGTTCTCAGCAAAGAACTACCTGAGCCAGAGATGCCGCTGTGCTCAGCCGGCTGCTCAGTCGAGCCTAAGCTTGCCGTCTGGGGAATAGCGGTGGTTCCCTCTGCTGCCACTGCACCATCGCTGCCTGTGGAGCCCACACTGGCCACACTGCCTGCCAGTGACACCCCATCGCCTTGGTTAGTCTCTGGGTCTTGGGGTACCTCCTCACCTGCTGGATAATCCGACTCCAACACACCTGAAAAACAAAAAAAACAAAAAAAACCCCCACAAAGCTTACAATCAAACCTCTAAATCATGCGGTCATGAACGATGAAGACAAAGAAACCAAATTTCAACAAACAAACCGCGTGACCACTCAGTCTACCTGGCACGCTGGCAATGCAGACCACGTGGGTGTTGCAGGCGTAAAAGCTGTCAAGCAGATCAGAGGGCTGGCTGGCATCCAGCACCATAACCTTGGTGGAGGAGTGTGTGCTCGTGCACACCCACACCATGCTGGACATCTCGTCCTGATGGACAAGCTCCTTTTCCTGCTCCCCTTTCTCCTGATTATTACAAACAACACAAATCAGCAAAGAGTCACCAAACTTTAAGCACTTGTCTGACCTCTAATAATACAAAAAACACTACAGCCTTTTCTCTGTATTACTTCCTCTTACCTTACTCTCTTGTTCTAACTGGTCCAGGCTACTCTGGGAACCCTTTGTCTGCCTCATGAGCTCCGATGTGGTCCGCCCCCCTGACAGGTTGACCCCTGCAGCACACCACAGCTGGGAAACAGAGAGAAAAATGGTAATTAATAGGCAAAAAGTAGGCTGCCTGTATCTCAGCGTTGACTTACGTACCTTCATGGAAGCATCTTTCTGATCCAGAGGTCTCAGGTACACCGGTACAGGTAAGTTTATTTTGTTCTCCACCTGTCCACCATTCGCCACCTTGGTTTTATACGGCACATGCAAAGAACACAAGCTTTTAAAACACACTTTTAATCACATGCGGAAAAAAAGGTAACAGAATCAACAGTGCCTGGGCTCTCTGTAATATCCTGCACATGGTTACCATCTGCAGACGAGTCTATATTAAGGGTCTTGATTAATTTGTTAGTATATTGTACTGATATTGGTTATCAGAAGGTTAAAAAATGCTCTAAAGCCAGTGTAAAACAAAATTAGAAATGGTAACAGTATGAAAATAAGACACTAACAGCACAGACAGCATCTTTCCAAAGTTTCTGCGCCATGTGCATGGAGGCCAGAGTGACACTGATAGCATTAAAACGATATTTGTTTTCATGCCACAACCTCAACTACCTCAACATTTCTGGCCTTTTGTTGCAGTCCAGCCAGAACCTGCCATATGTCCTATTACTTGATTCCTATTTAAACCTCCATTGATACCTTGTACTTGCTGGGCAGGCTCCAGCCATGTGCAGTGACTCGTCCATCCTCCTTCTGCATGTGGGCCTTGACCTGTCTGTACTGAGCTCTCTTCTGCTCTTTACGTGATGGTGAACTGCACAGGTCCTTTCTACAAGGAGAGCAAAGAGAGAGAAGTGGGATCAGCTGTTAGATGCTGTTGTTGAACTTTAAAATGCAGTTATTGAATTTTGTATTTATTTCTAAGGTTTCGGGGTTTCTATCAGTTTTCATTGTCACTGTCCCTTTTCAGAATGTCTTTATAAATGTTAAAACTGCATCAAACTCACAGTGACTGGACACCATCACTTACTCTTCATTGAGGAAGTCAAAAGTCTTAGACTTCTCAGTGGGGAACTGGGAGAAGGTGCTGCTCCTCTTCACCATGCTGCCTGTGGTGTTGTACTTCTGGGGTGCTGACTCCACCTTCTTTATAGCCGGGGCACTGGAGGAGGAGCTAAACAGTCTGCTGAAGCTGCAGGCAGTGAAGACAGCCAAAAGGGACACAAAGCAGACAGGAGTGCAGGAAAAAAAGCAGGGTAGGGGGTCACCAACCAACCGGGCAACCAAGGAGCAAACACCAACATTTACTGTACAATGACATAAAGCATGCTGGGAGTCCTAAAACAGCTGAGCACTTGCTTTTATATTTACTTGGCACTGATCAAATTGTCTCTTTAGCAACAAGTACAGTATGTTAGTGTAAAGTTAGTTCTATGCTATTAAAAGATAACAACAATACACAGACAGAGTCAGTCTGAAAGTAGCATACGTCCCTGTGTAAATTATGCATAATAATACCATTTAGTTTGTTAAAATAAAAGTTTTAATTAACACATTAAACATAACAGTTTAAGAGCAGCTTATAAACTAATTTATCTTCTCTTCTTCACACCAATATACAAAGTAACCTTTCATGCAGAAAAGATGGGGGAAAACCTTATAATATGCTAATATATCTAATTCACATCAAAGCAGTTTTGACACTAAAAGAAAAAAAAACAGCCTTCAGGGCAGTTGCCGGGAAGAAAAAGCTCGGCATAAAATTGCAGTTTTGATCATTACATTGGCTACCAGTTTCTCATAGAAACAAGTTCTAATTTCTACTAAACTGTTTGGGCCCTTGTCCGATCTTCTAATCTGGTCGGCTGGTTTTGGTTTGCTGGCTGTTCCCAAAGTCAAACCTGAACACAGTGAAGCTGCTTTTGGATTCTATGCAACTCAAATGAGGAAAAATAACCTGAATAGCTGACCCATGAGATAATATTGACAACTTTTAAATCCAAACTTAAGGCCCACTTGTGTACCTCTGCTTTTAATCTTTTTTTAATTTTTTTAAACTTATTTGTATGTTTATTTAACATTTTTGTCTTCTCAGTATATTTGACCATTTAAATGTTTTTGGTTGTTTGTACTCTGTGCGTTTTCGCCTGCCTTTATTGTTTTTTATCACCTCTTTCTCATGCTTTTGCCTGTAAAGCGCCTCGGGTTTCCCTTTGGTATAAATGAGCCACATTACAGATTTTCCTGTTCCTGTTTAGCTTGCTTTAAGCAGACAGAGTAGGAAAACATCAAAAAGGCACACAGCAAGCAGGAGACAGGAGAGCCCGGGGGCACAGGGACAGTCATGTCTGAGCAGTTTGTGATAACAACAACTGATGTACTGCATGGAGAGAAAAGATCACGGGCACAAACACATTAAAGTTGGATCCATTTGTAACAGAGGAGCAGTTTTGTGTCAATGGAGGGGAAAAATAGAGAGGTTTGGCTGGGAGAACGTTTATTAAACCAGCTTTACCTAATGCTGCCAATTCAATAGCACATCCCGGAAAAGATGAGGAAAAAAAAATGTATTTGAATATTTGAGAAAAAAATGTCACAGTGTTTACCTCAATAGGCTGTGGAAACTATAGCCCCGATAAAGGTAAGGTTTTTAAAAAATAAACACTGAATTGGAGAACTTACAACTGCCAGATGCTGGATTTCTTCTTTTCGGTGAGTGTTGGATTTTCTCTGGACGCCCTTAAGAAGAAAAGAGTCACAAGACCTGATTTCAGCTTTTAAGACACACAAGAACAGACAAAAGAAGAGACACACAAAAGAAATATGTCCTACTGCTTCTAACATTTAAAAATTTAATCTGTTCAATTCTTCAGCTGATGTGTCATTGTTGTATTCATCTGTGTGGTTAGTTACAGTGGATGGAGACCATCCACATGTTCTTGTTACTGAGGAGTGTTTTATAATGTTGCATCAGTCAGTTTGACAGCAGCAATACCATCTAATTTCATCTATTCAGATCTATAAATATTACACTCAGGTTGCACGGTCATTGCATCATTTTTGATCCACTCAACAGCCGGCGCTCTGTTATACTTAGTGCTGAAAGTTATGCACTGTTGCGGACAGTCAGCTTTAAGAAGTCAAAGCAGCAGCCATCTTTCTTACAGAACACTTGGACACTGGGATTAAGTTTATAACATGGTAAGTATTAAGTTACTAGTCATTAAGATCTTTAATAACGGCTGTTTGAACAACATAAAACAGCCAATGAGACGATGCATCACTAACCAGAACATGAGTGATGCAGCATTGTGCAGCACACTCGTGTCATGTGTGCATCTGCAGCTTTTTGTTCTGTACCTGATCATCTCCGTCCACCGCACAGCTTCCTGAAGCTCCATCAGTCTCTCCTTGTACTGGTTTCTCTCCATCAGCACTCTGGCCATTTCCACCCTGGTGAAGCGCTTCCTCTGGGCTGTAGGTACATCACTCTGTGGTAGCATGCAATCAAACCCACACACAACCACAAACAAATACATTTATTCATATGGCAAAGAGCTACATTCTGACAGAAGCATGACAAACATGTCACACACACACACATTTTATAATCTCAGAAACTGTTGTGCAATGACTCACATCTTCTTCGTCTTTAGTTTTCTGTCTAACTTCCTCCACCTCAAGTCGCACCCTGGAAAAGACCATTTATTATGAGGTTGCTATGTTCTACTGTCCTTTTACAGTTTGCTAGCTGATTTTTGTTGATTTACTTTTTGAGTTCCTCCTCCAGCTCTTTGTTTCTTTCCTCCAGTTTGAGTTTGGCCTGCAGCACAGCCTCCAGCTCCCCATGCACCATCTCCTTCTCACAGGTCAGCTCGTCCACCTTCAATATCAAGTCTTTATTCACCACGTTCAGAGCATTCCTGCAAAGATGGGAAGAAAGACTTTTAAGTATATTCGTAAAACACTACTGGCACCTTTTAACCAAGACAAAGGATTAAGAAGCATTTGATGAACTATCCAATCATGACAGAATAGCATCAAGTTGTTGCTTACTTTGTCTCCAGTAGTTGTGTATTCTCCTGAATGAGATTTTCAACCTCCCGGCCCATACCTGAACAGAATTGATCACTGAAATTAGAATTTCATTCCATTGGAAAACAATTCATAAAAGACAAGCTGCAGCAACCACATGAACACTACAGAATTAAGATGCATCATTACAGATTATTTTTACTGTTTACAAAATATAACATGGCACTATGTGGGATTTTAATATTATCTCCTAACAAAAAATATTAATTTTAATTTTTTACAGCAAGAGAAATTACCACAGCACACAAACACACAGCACACAAATGCACAGCACATGTCACATGACCGACAGGAGAAGGATGGATAGAGTGGGTGGGGTCTTACCAATCAAACTAAGGTCTGAGAAAACCATGCAATCCAAGTCAGGCGGAAAGAACAAGGAAGAGAAAGAGAGAGAGAGAAAGAGATGCGGAAATATTTTGAGACAGTGGAATGAACCGAATGACGACGGAGCCGGGGCTGGACGTGTGGCTGTCGGCTCCACAAGCAAAAGATGTTGTTGGTTCTCTAAGGCTAGTTAGATAAGACAATCGCAGCAGTATGGAAGGAAAACGAGAAAATACAAGTGCAACAAAATGACTTAGGCTGTAAAAGGAACAGTTAGGCCAACAAACTCCATATTTCATGCACCAAATGTTTGAAAAAGTCAACTGTAATCAAACATAAAGCAGAAGAAGCTGTGGGCTGCAGCGATAGTGGGTATGGCAGAAAGTGACTGATGAGCACAAAAGAATGTTTAACTAAGGAAAGGTTTGAGGTCATACACACCAGAGTACTCCACTGGGATTATGGACAAGAGCCAAAGGATGAGACACGGGAGAAAAAGAGGTGATGTTAATATGGGTAGATGGCTAACACTGCGTAAAACATCTGGACCAAAGCAAGTGGTGTGGCATTGCAGAAAACAGCTGGAGTTGGGAGTTACAGTGAATTTGGATCTAGTAACAACAGATAGTAGCTCCAGAAAACAGCAATTGCAGATACAAGAGTTAGGTAGGGTCAGCATTATGCACTTCATTAGTATGTAAAACATTTCACAGACACGACAAGAAGAACAGTCAGATATGCTCTGTGACAATCTTTGGTGGAGGACAGCAAAAAGAAATGTCAAGTTTGCTCTACAGTCTATTTAAGTAACATTATTTGAAAAAATGTCATCTATATATATATAAATGTTAAATTATTTAAAAACAATTGCAAGGTTACATGTCTTTTGATTCACTAAATGATACTTGCATGGATCTCAGTGTGCAGAAAATTCCTCTCCTCTTAGCATAATTAATCACTATGAAATACAGTTTTTGTAAAGCTCTGTAAATGGTAATCATAACTCATTCTGCATTTAGGTTTTTGCTTGTTAGCACTACAATTAAGATACTCAGTAGGCCTGTATGACTTTATTAGACCCCTACCAGCTAATTAGAAACTATTTTTTTCCATGCCCATGGTATCATTGTCACAAAGGTATTTTTTTTCTAAGTAGGTATACATTGAAAAAATCTCATCTAATATGCTTTAAGGTATCATATAATCATAACCTTTTACCAGGGACTCCCCTTATCTAAGTATATGAGACAAATGATATATGTAGATATGATGACACCTTCATTGTAGATGGGGTGGGCTTTCCACTGAATGAACAATCTCAATTTTTGTACTCTGTTGTAACAATGTTTGATGCTTTTTTTATGTCATATAAAACATCTGGGACTATCTTTTTGGTTTAAAGTGTTAGTTTGAATCATTTGTACCCACTGAATTGATTTTTTAATATTTGAGAACTCTAAAAAGGTCCCAGCAATAAGAAAAATCTAATTAAATCAAATATGTTTAATGTTCACACAACATGAAAAACACTGGAAACATTATAGATTGTTATTCAGGCACCAGGAAAAGAAGTGTCAGTTTTTTGATTTATCAGTCATTGGGTTAATTCATAAGTGAGTCAGGACATTACATACACAATACTTCAAAACAGAAATGTATCCAGAGGGTCTAACAGGACTGTTGCTGCATTGTTCCAAACAGGATAAAGTTTTTACTCACCCAGCAGGTCAGCCCCTTCATCCACATCCCCAATGAGCCCAGTGCCTGCAGATGACAGCTCTTCAAACAGAGAGTCTGTATTGCGGTCAAATGCCATGTTCTCAATGCCTTTTGTCGGGGTACTAGAAGAGTAATAATGATAAGAGAGTAAAGTGATGCTACCGGGTGAAAACCTGTTGAAACCAGCTATGACGGCATGTTCCTTATACTACCTGCAGGGCTTGTATCCAATGACATCCATGTCCAGCTCTGGGGTGGACTCAATAATGTCCTGCACATCTGAATTGTCCTCATTTTCAGGCAAACCTGTGTAGGATGCAGAACATTAATACAGAAAAGAATAATGTTAGTAAACCTGCACCAGATGTTTCTGAACTGAAGTTAAAAACAAAAAACACTTTCGTCTAGGAAATCTCTGCAACATAAATACTATATTCCAAAAAACTGTCTTATTCTGCATCTAACAAAAAGAGAAATGCTTGACATATGATCATGTTACAATGGTCAGCCTTTATGAGGTTTAAACCCACCCACTGATATGGATCTGGTCCCAGGTGCAGCCTGCACCTCTGTGCTTTTACTGTTCCCATCCTCCCTCTCCATGTCCGAGGCTGTGGTGGACATTGGTGTGGCCGACTTGGAGCCAGTGAAGTCTGACAGCTCGTCCTGTTATGAAACGTGGCAAATTAACATAACAATTCACAGACAGCCTTCCAAAGCCAAGGGTCAAAATGAAAAGTAGAGTTTAAGGTAACTAATGCTACAATAAATGAAGGAAAACACACCGGACAAACTGGGATCACAAAGAAAACAACAAGCTAACATGGTCAGACAGCTTAAAAGTGCTAATTATGAGCTAGAAAGATCACTACATTCACTACACACACATTATATTGTATAGAGTAAAGTAGAGAACAGTAATAATCTCAAAGTAAAACTCCACCTCCAAATTCCTTAAACACAACAATTTGAAAAACTATACTACTGTTTTTGCGTAATACCAAGAATTAGCACAAAAAGATGAAGATGGGTGACACAGAGCTCGCACACAAACACAAACAAGGAAGTCCACAAGCAGCTACACAGATTGCAGGGGGGAGTCACACAACAACAGAAATTAATCAGAGTCACAACGAAAGCTGTAATTCTAACTCTAATACACAACACAACACAACAAAACACAACACAACACAAGACTCAAAAACTAACAGAATCAGAAACAATCAGTTCATATAACTAAAGAGACAGAAAGTGTAAATCTACTGGCCATCACATCTAATGTTACACAACTATGGCATCAAAAAAAATTCAGGTCAAATGTGTGGTGCTATGTTAATGTAGAGTGAGTGCTCAGAAATGATATTGTTTTGTTTCAAATCTGCATGAATGAAGCAAAGGTAGTCTCTAACAATATAAAACTCATGCATTTTAACTGAAAAGAAAAACAAATTAGAGGCCAGATGCAACCACGCCGTTGTTGATTTTAAAAAACTGATGACTATAAAATTTCCTCTGTGAAACAGCTGATTGTTGTGTGATTTTGAAATATCTGACCCAGCCTTCATACAGGACATGGTTGCATGTAGCTCAATCCAGCACAGGTGGTCTAATGCAAAAAGTAAGAGGTGACGCTTTTGAAAAAGATGAAACAGCATAATGGAGGAGACTACTGAAGCCCACACATAACGCAAACACAAACACTGGGCTGTCAGCAGCCAACGCAGGCGTGCTGCTGCTGCTGGGTTTCTGCCAGCTGCCACTCATCCAACTACCTTGCAGTCGTCTGCCAGTGAATTCCCCCAAGTAGAGTCCTGCGCACTCTTACCCTCCCTTTCCTTTTGGGGGTCCACAAAGTCCAACTGCTTAGGGGGGGAGAGTAAGAATGAAGCTCACATGTGCAGAAGCAGTTCACTGAAATGCATAAAGCCCAAAGTGTGCACTTCTGTGAAGTGAATTGAAAGTATTATGTGTGCAGATAAAGTTCAGCCTGTGACTGTGTAGTCCACTAAATTTGTGAATAAACTCCAAAAAATTTGTTGGACTGATGCACAGTTTAGGGAAAAACATCAAAACAGATGAGAAATAGTCTTTTATTCCACGATTTTATCCCAAGCTTACATTACCCACAATGCACCTCGACTGCTGAAAGTTCAGTTGGAAATTCTGGTGTGTTTTGCTAGAAGCAGCTAATTTTGCCTCAAGCTACTAGCTTCAAGAGGAGATGATGAGCCGGCTACAAAAATCTCCTCTTACTCATATTTTTGTGATCTCAAACTCGTAGCCCTCAGCCCTGTATGATGTTTATCAGACTTTCTCTATGCAACTTTTTCACACATGCAGTTATATTTGACGTGCTAAATCAGTGTAGATACCACGTGACTGACGCTGCTCTGCGAAAATCCCTTTAAATAAAACAAAAAAACTGATTCAGATCAAAAGATGATTTAGAAAATATAACTGCCAGTCTAAAGGCAATGGGGATGGTACTGTTTATATGACTCATACTGTAGATGGAGATTAGATCATGACTGGCATGCAGGCATATGCAATTATTAACCTGCCGTACCTTTTCACCCTAAAACACCACCATCTGCCATAAATAAACACCATGTCTCTGTTGAACTCTAAGTGCCTGTCTGCATATCAAAGCTGTTCGTCTTCAAAAGGCCAAGGCTCAACAATAACCCTCCTGTAGCAATGATTACATAAGAACCAATCATATTCAGGCTAGCCCCTTTCTCCCTCAGTGACTGGCTGCCAGCCACACAGCAGTGTCATTCCCATCATGCATTGCACCACAGAGCCACAGAGCTGATGTCCCAGTTTTAACAAAAATGGGATGAATTAATATTGTCACCCTCCAGGTCCTGACTGCCACACACACAAACATAACCCACACAACGCCAACAGCTTCATTTAAGTTAAGAGAACATGATTGTTTTAATGTCTGTTTTAGACGAGAGGATTTTATTTAAATCAGTGTAATAATCACTGTAAATGCACATCATGAGATGGAGCTCACTTTGCGCCTGCATAATGAATATTCATGTGGTACGTTTGATGATCTCCTCTGACTGCTGCACCTAGGGAAACGACACGTTTGCATATTCATCAATGGCTAAAGAGGAGGATGTCTGAAAACAGAGATTGCCTTGTCAGATGTCTACTAAAATTTGCCTCAATGCCGGAGCCTTATCAAAGGCTCTCTATTTTTAAATGGAGCCAAGGCGAGAGCTCTTCTATCTTCTCACTCTGGCAGGAGGGACTGAAACACTCAGCCAGAAAATGGGATTAAAGCGATCGCATCATCCCGCATATTTCATAAAAAATTTTTATGTCTGTATAGTTTTGACACTTATTTTGATCAAACAGCTCAAGCTGTTAGACTGTTCAATTGATAGTTCATTTTCAGGTAACAAGTAATTTGAGGCAGACGCAAAAACCAAAATGTTTTGTAATTATTTAAGATCCTGATGATTCTGAATGGCTGATGAGGATTTAAAATGTCACCAGACAGAATAAGTAGAAAGGGAAAATCTGTCTCAATGTGGTTTTATGTCAAGACTTCAAAGACATTGTCATTTCTGTCTTATACTGTGCAATGCTGCATGTCTCCAAACTGCCCACATCAGTTATCAGGCTGACATCATGTTGTGTGAATCAGACATGAGAAATTTCACACTGGAATAAGTTATCATTTTCCACTGTCAGCAATACTAAAAATCCTCATGGAGGTGCCAACCTCACACACATACCTTGAGGCTGGTGTTGGACCGGGGTTGTGTGGGGTCAGTAAACCTCCAGCTCTCTGGGCCCAGTGTCTCTGCTCTGGCCTGTGGGTCTGGGGTAAGCAGAGACACCCCGCCAGAGGATGGGAAGATCCCCAAAGAAAGAGGGCGCTCTCTCCTTTTGGAGGCAACGAAAAATAAAAACATTATTTGATCATGTTTTCCTCAAAGGGAATAAACAGCTAAGAGTTTGCTGAAATGGTGGCAAGGCTAAACATGGACACCTCACAACAAAGAAAGTCTGTCTTTCAGTGTCATCACATCCAAATTTAATAAACATGGTGTTTTATGGTCGTTGAGCAGCATTTTAATCCTCACACAACTAGCTCTCAAATCATTAATGCTCACAAGTTGTTAACATTTTAATCTTTCCTGTCTCCACTGTCTGAACTTTACGACACAAACACAGAATTTATACAAACTCTTACCTGACTCGGCCGACCGTGCTCGATTCTGAAGTCTCACTTATCTGCTGCATTTTGATCCTTTCTACATGCTCCATATAGTTATGGATCATCTGCAGAAGTCAAACCAAACACCAGAGGAAACTAGTCACAAATATAGTTAAATGATTACAGCGAGACAACACCCCCCCCCTTTCGTCCTTCCTCCCACCTCACCTCTGTGTGCCGCTGATGGAGGGAGTTGTATTCCTTCTTTAGCTCCATTTCACGTTCTTCTAACCTGCCGACTGACGCAGAGTACAACACATATCAGTTTGAGGCATTCAGTTTACAAGTCAAAAGTAATATGAAAATTAAATACAAGAAACAACCATTACAAATTTATAAACTTCCAAGTAGGACGTGGACTAAATAACCCTTAGCAATAGTGCAATGACTATATTATAAGGCTATTTGGTGTATATGATAATAATTTAAGGAAAAGTTTGACATTTTGCGTGATATGCTCATTTGCTTTCTTGCTGAGAGTAAGCTAAGAGGAGTAATACAAATCTAGTGTCCACTGGGTGAAAATGAAGAGAGGCCATGTCCTGGACTATATTATGGCTAGAGCTAAGTCATTTCCATTAACCATCCGTTCCTAATCAACTCTAAGCTAGGACTGCTTGCTAGAAATGTTAAGGTAAAGTTGATTGCTCAGATAGAGTAAATAGTACTACTAGAGTGTATGTGAATACAGACCCTGGTTTCTCCATTATGACAACTGCTCAGCCCATCTTTATAAATCTTTTTTTATACTTTGATTTTTGTTCATATTAAAACAAAAAAGATATAATAATTACTCCTTGACAACCTTTAGACCTCCATTGTACCTCGATGTAGTACAACCCTGTACAACAGACATATACAAAGCCTAAATACTATCAATTACAGCAACAACAGAACTTTCTACATGCGGTAGGTGTGTGTGTGTGTGTGTGTGTGTGTGTGTTGACATAACGGAGGGTATTTATTCTATTATTATGAGTCCTTAAAATTACAGAGACATGTAATGGAGGAAAGTGGAAAAAGCTTTACACACAGAAGGCAGTTTAGTTTGATGGCCTGATTTAATCCTTCCTGTGTGTTTGTATTTGTAAAGTGCATATTTGACAAATCACTGTGTGGAGCAGCTGCACCTTAAGACAACCTTACAGATTTAATACCTTTTTTTGCTTACCTAAAAACCTGTTTTAACACTGACACAACAATGACTTTCTTCCTGTAATGGAACTTCTTTCAGGAAATGTTTTTTTTGATGTAACACAAAAATTTTGGTGAGCCATTTGAAAGCTGCATAATCGCCCTTTAAGGAACATTTAATATGATGCCATGTATCTGCAGAGAAACCTAGAGGAGGAGACGTGTGTCTGCATTTCAATCAGCATTTCAATCATTTCATCAGATTATTGGATACCTTTTTTGCTTGACGAATTCAGTCTAAAGTGCTGAGACCCTTAACAGATATCATCCAATAACCTATAGCTTGATTAAACCAGCAAAATGGAGAGATCTCACTGAAAATGAATGGCTCTGTATACAGCAGTGTCCTGCATCTCAAAAAAACTTGTAAGATCTGCTAGAATCTCAGCTTGATGTCATTGATGAATTATGTAGAGAAATGAGTTTCAGTCATTCCTTACGGGGGTGCTGACAAATAAAACTACACAACCAAAAAACAAAACTGATGAATTGTTGGGTTTCCTCAGTGCCCTGGTAAAAACTGAGCCAAAAACACAAGAAAAGGAAGAGCTTAAATAAATCTAAACCATATTATTATTGTACATTACATGCTGCTAACTGTGGCCATGTAAAAAGTAGCTGTGGACTCTGTCCCTGACGTCTCACAATCAGTTCAGCGACATACAGCAATCAATGATTTACCTATTCACTGGCTGTTGCCAGTGATGAGATGACTGAACCAACTTAAAAGTTGTGTGTATGTTCAAGAAAGTCACTTTTTTCAAAATGTTTAAAATATATAACAAAGACTGATGATGAAGGAAAATTACAAACAATTTATATGAAATTTTACAAAATAAAACCAAATTTACCCTTATGTTTGCCTTGTTAACACTTAAGCTAAAAGTGAGGAAGAAATTCATGTTGGTGTTTTCTTCGCTTCTCACAGCTTTGTGTGATTGAATGATTCACTTAAAAAATTGGCGTCGTGGATCCTGGACCAGTCACTGTGCGAATCAACTATTTTCAACTAGACAAAACGTAAGAGCCAATCATTCTGCTTTGCTTAATCCACCAATAAGATGGGCGGTAATGCACTGCGCATTAGGAGGATGGGAATAACAGAAATCCTATAATCCCATTACTGTTACTCCGCAAAGTGGGAGAAAGAGTGTGTGAGTGTGTGTGGTTGTGTATGTCTGTGTGCGGAGAGGAAAAGTCGGCATTACAAGCTATGAGAGAGACATCAAACAAGTGAGGAAGATTACATGGAGAGAGTAAAAATGGCAGAGGCAGAACTGACAACAGAATAACATTCATGGGATATGACTAATAAATTTTAAAAAATCATACTGGGACGTAATTGAATTTTCATATCAGGAAATAGATGTTTCTCCATAGTTCAATGGAAACAGTGACTGTGAGAAAATTGACAAGGTGTGATAAGTGAAAAAAAAAATTAGCCAACACGTGTGCATGAGTGTAAGTAGTGTGTGTGTGTGTGTGTGTGTGTGTGTGTGTGTGTGTGCATTTTTGCTTACTCTGGTCTACATAGTTCTTGATCTTCAGTTCCAGTTGCCGAGAGTGGGACTCCATTCTGTCCACATGATTCTGCAGGTCCTTCTTATCCTGTTCATGTGTGTCCTCAAACTCAATGAACTTCTACTCAGAGGAACACACACACACACACAAAAAAACACACACACACATACAGTTTTTTCAAAAACAGTCTGAAACTTTATAGAAACTAATCATGGATTATAAACCGTTTCCACATTAGTTATTAGTAAATATGATTGTTGCATGTGGCCCTATACACAGAGACTATTCCATCATTAAAAAATACATGTGTGTCACTGTGACAGCAGAACTGTCCATAACATGTGCTGTGATGATACATGTAAGAACAGGAACAGGAACAGGATTTATTGGTTCTTGCGGGAATTCCGGTTCCTCCCCCTTTCCCTCTAGGAGGGCTGCAGAGTGGCAGAGAGAGAAAAATTGTGTGTGTGTGTGTGTGTGTGTGTCAGCGTCCACATCCTGTCCAGCTGAGCAAGGCACAGCCCTAATGTCTCTACCCGTCTTCCTCTGGACACATGAGTCCAACTGTTCTTTGATGTACAAAGACATGATATGCAGCCTGCAGGGCGGTCTGTATGTTGTTTTATGTGACTGAAAATTAAAATGCAGTTTATTCAGACTCATTGAAAAATAATCTCAAGAATAAATACATCTTTTGCATCTGGATCATGTTGGTTGCAGATTTTAAACGGTTGCTAGAGGGTTTTCATTCAGGTTTGCCCAATTCAGTTTTTCAAAGAAATTGTGAGAAAGAGAAATCAAATTAAACAATCAAATTTGATGGAGATTTATAACCATCAGAATTTTTTCAACAAAAGTGCTATAAATTCACTTGTTTCAGTCTCGTAAATGTAAATGTCGTAAAAAAATTTTACTGTGAGCAAAATATAATTTTTTTTGTTGTTGCTGTTGTTAGTTCGTCAAAACAAGGCATCTTAAGGTGTCACAAATGGCTCTGGTTCCTTTCAGATTTTATGCACAAAAACACACTGACCCATCACAAGGGAGAAGTGAGACTGAAGGAGGACTGCAAATTATTGATCTGAACAGCTGGTTAGAAGCCTCAAAATCAGTGTCTTTCACACAGTCATTAATAACATGAAATTACATTAGAAATAAGAAGAAACAAGGTTGCAATAATAAAAAGGTAAGCAGGATGATTGTGATGCTGTTGGTTTCATGTCTGTGTAAGATCTATGATAAAAATCAAGAGTTGACAACCAAGCCAGTAAAAAGTCTATAAAAAAGTCAATACATGAGAAAACTTGAGCTGTTCATCTCATGTGGAAGCAGCCTTTCACATAGACATGCAAACCACTCACCACTCTGCTAATGTGTGTGTGTGTGTGTGTGTTGGGCGGGGGGGTGTCTTTCTGTGACATCAGAATTTGACATTCTCAAACAAAAACAAAGACAGAAAAGAAATGCAAAATGCAAGCAGGGGGATGTTCCCTTTCTGCTCATTTCTGACAAAGGATCACATGACCTGGAAGTAATACCTTGCCTTGCCAGCAGGCCTACCGTACCCCTGCTTGCTGGTCCTCAGGGGTGTGGACTAAGAGTCTTTCCCAGGACATCCCCATAAACACTGGTTAAATGTGAACATGTGCATTTATATTTGACATGATATGTTACCGTAACAATGAATGATACACTTGTACTGTCAGTTTTAATGTTTAGGATTGTTTGTTTGTTTGTCTTGCTGCATCTGCTTCAGTGTTGCTGTGTGCAGGGAAGGTCTACAAGCCCACTGAGCCAGTGTCCCTGCTGTCCTGCTGCCCTCAGTCAAAGACTCAAACTAGAACAGAAGGTCTGAGTCACATCACATTGCCCTTCATATAAAAAGCTCAACGCCAGGAGGCAGCAGATTCACACATCCACACCACACATATATCAGGCATTCTCACAACCAAAACCCTTAATCTTAACACACACACACACAGATATTAGGGTTTTATTTTTGTTGGCAATGTCTGAACAAGCAATGACTAAGAGCTTTTTCTACATAATGCACCCATTAGTTTAGACCTTTCTAAACTTTGTGTGGCAGTAGACGCTGACTTTTATATTGTGTTGTCTGAAGTCGCACGGCACTGATTTTATAAATCAAAGTCAGTTTACTTGTCATGAGTAGCACTGCTCAGTCAGTCCAAACAGCTGCACAATGTCTTTGGTGGCTCTGGAGATGCCTCCTTAACTTTGAAACTCTAATTATCTCGGCTTGGACTTACAAACTGCAAATTTATAGCAGAGAGACAGCATTATAAGTTAGGGTTGGGTGGTTTTAAGATGTGGTTATGTACCAGGCATGGTGAGTTTAATAAGAGATACAACGATGCTGCACTTTGTGGAAATAGAGAATTCAGGGATTTTGCAGCATTAAACACATCAAGACCTTAATTTCCAAATTTCTTAGCTCCTGCTGCTTAACTTAAACCTTTTTTAATCTTCCTTTTGCAATTTTCCCAACATTATTGAAGTGCATCATGAAGTACTGCTTTCAGAGAAAAATGCTAACTTGAACCCATTTTTGTTATGACCAGATAAACAGCATGCGATCAATTCACTCTGCCAACCAATTATTACACCGTTAAGGGAAAAAAGGAAGTAGCTTTGAGTGATCAATGCAAGTCTTGGTTAGTTCTGTCTTTGAACCAGGGGCAACCCAAGGCCAACATTACACAGGGTCAGGTCTGTTATAAACACTTATTTTGTACAGTATGCTACAATATGCTTGGTATCTTGTACATTATGCATTTTTGCTTGAACATATCTGATTGAGTGAGTGAATATGTGGGTGATGATAGAGCTTAAGTGCTTTGCACTGGGCAGAAGGGTAGAAATGATGACCTACTGTACATGCAGCATGTTTTATTAGCAGTGGCCCCTAAAAGCCTGTGTCAAATACTGTAATCATAAGATATAGCTTGGGTACAGTTGCAGCTGGAAGTTTTGTGCCATTTGTTACTTTATGTGGCCACTACATGGCCTATTACAAGTAAATGTGTCTGACTGTTTGTCCGTCTTCATGTTCTTCCTTCTGTTTCTTTTTTAACTCATGTTACAGTGATGTCCTAAAATGCTGAGTCACTTCACCTGCTGTTTCTGCAGTCAGGGTCTCATGGTGCTCAGACGTGACTTTACTATATGATGCAATAGACGCCTGGATACTTTATTGTCATGTTTAACAAAGAGACGGCAATGTTTTGCCTGTTAGAAAGACGCCTTTGTTGAGGCAGTGAGTAATAACTCGCATCCTGTGATTAGAGATACAGTGTTATGTCACCGATCGGACACATAGCTAGTACAAAGAGGGGACCACTTCAGCCTGACGTTAGCATGACACTGTCTTGTTTACATCCCTATTGAGCACCATGGCAGGACGGGCGGGATGCTGCTCGGCCACGTGTATTGGTTAATTCACCTTACAGGGATGCAGGGAAGACAAAACACCCGAGGCAGCCTTCATTCCTGTGGGAAAATGATGTTTGCCATCAACCCAGTGCCGTTTTTCTTTTCCCCCCAGCTTCATTCAACTCACCTCCTCGGCGTGTTTCCTCAGCGCTTTCTCCCGCTCGTACTGGGTGATGAGCTGCTCGTTGTCCTCCTTCAGCAGCTCCAGCTCCACTTCGTGCTCCTGATTCTCCGCGAACACCGAGTCCAGGTTCTCCAGCACGGCCACGACCAGCGGCATCAGCTCCTTCACCACGTCCTCGTCGTATTTACCGATAAGCCTCTCGAACTCGCGGTAAATGGAGTTGGCCAGGCCCGATACCCGCTCAGACATCATCGCTGATGTCCCCGGGTCGTCCTGGTACACAACCCCGTCTTCCAGCTCCATTTTAGTCCTCTCCCTTTCAACAAACAGGACCAGTGTGGGCTATTCCTCCTTACCCCGCCACAATGAACACCGTTAACCGCTTAATGTGTGACAGCGTTTCGTTAAATAAACATACACATTGAGGACATTACACGGCTGGACTATTACGATGCAAGATAGGCTACGTGGATTTCTTCCTCTTTTCCCTTCACTTGTCCCATGCTGCCTTCAAATGCTCAATCAAAGCTTCTATTTCCCAGTGTCACAAAGGAAAAACATCTATTTGGGGAAAACTTATAATAATCTGTGTCTAAATCTCACCTTTAAATGTGAAGTATCTGTAATCAAAGCACTTCCTTAAAGGCTGTTTGTTAACTCACGAGCGTCGAATAGCTTTCGGATGCTTCACCAACATTACGAAGAAAAGACTACACTGTAAATAGGCCAACACAATGTGTTAATGCTATTTTTGATATTTAGAAATGACTTATTTTACATAGAATTACATGTACATCCTCTCATTTAGGATTTGCCAAAGAATTCCGAGATTTCGAGTTAAATTTGTCACTTTTTTGTTTATTATTTCCACTAGGTTGCCTTGTAATACTAGGATTCCGACTGTACCTGAAGGTCCCATCACAACAGCTGAGTTGTTGACCTGATCACGTGATGACGTCACACCATGCGAGCAACGTCAGATTATTTGCACATTGTTTTGTACTTACTGAGTTATTTCCCAGCAAAATAACAAGAGAAAAAATGACTCAATCATTTCTCGAGAGGCATTATGTCAGGAAATAGATTTATTAAGTGATTAATTTTACCACCACAGACTCATATTTGACACCTTTACCCTAAAACTTGAAGTAGCTATATTATATAATTTAGATAACTTTTCCTTTTCAAACGCCTCTAATGACATTATACCATGCCCTCTAATAGACTGACAAGAAATTATTGTCTAACAATAATATGTGATTATATGACACTAGAAGGAGCCATTTCACCGCTCAGTCAAGGTAAGGGCAACCCTTGAAAAGTGGTGGCCTTTTGTGTTACAGCTGTATTACATATTGGTGTAAGAAAAATTTGAAGACTGTTTGAAAAAAATGCAGAAAAAGGCCCCCCTTAATCACTTCAAAAGCATTAAATTACATTAAAGTCTTCTGTATGGACTAGAAGGAGTTACATAAAGGGAATGTAGTATAGTGAATGAGCATTGCATTTTTGTGAATAAAAAACAAAACGCAAGGTTTTCCACTCCATTTCCTTACAATGGGCATATCTCTATACATACTAGTTTTTTATGGCTTGATAAGGCAGATTTAGCCTCTGGGGTGTGCAGGTCCTGAGGCTGTTGACAAAGTCTTCTCCAAAGTTAATTATGTTTTTCAATACACTTAATATCAGAACATCAATGTCGTCATTTATGTTGATCTCTGAGTGGTAGTTCTTCACAGGAAAGATGCAGTTCAGTGGAATGCCCAGCCCCACACTCAATTCCTCCATCTAAATTTGAACAATTTGATGTATTAGAAATAATTTAAAAAAATGTTCAAAAGAGATTTCTGTGTTAAAAAAATTTAGATGTAAAGTGGAAACTAATAAAATCAGTGACAGAACCTTACCTTTTTCTTCAGGGACTTGCTCTTATACACATTCCTTAAATCTGCTTCAACCTCTGGAAAGGCAACATCAATTTTGGTGAGAATAGCCACTTGGGGAATTCCTGCCAGTACAGAGCAAATTCCCATTCCATCAAGATAATATTCGTCAGCTTCTTGGATTCAACTTGTGAAACCTGTAACGTTAACCCTTACCCAGTTCACTAGCTGCAAGTCTGACATCTCTCATCTTTTTCATCAGTTCATTACTCAGCAAATCTACTGAGCCGGCAGGGATGACACAAACCAGAACATGAACTTTGTCCTTCAGAGTGGGGCTCTCGTTGTATTTCTGATCATCCTTTGATATACCAGAGAGGGGATTGAACTGGAAAAAAACACATGAAAAGAATATCTTGCATGGAAACAGTTTATTTATATATATATACATATATATATATATATATTAGCTTAAATCAAACAGAATTCAATGAATGCAGTAATTATTACCTTGTAACCATCTCGTATGTGTCCACTCATGGCCAGTTTGATGTCCTCCACACCAAGACCTTTGTGAATTTCCCTCTCAAGGCCCATTGTGTCAATAAAGCTGAAAGAGTAAAATGTCCCTGGTCCTTTTTTTTGGATATTGTAAGTTTTGTACTGTAAAAAAGGGAGGTGCAGTTAGAGTGACAATAGTGCCTCCTACTGAATGATAGCAGTAAAGCCGTTTGTTCAATTGCTCAGCACTGCTGCTAGCCCATGGATGTCAAGTTTCTTTCAATGTGGTCCACAATGCCAGTCTGATCTATACTATACACTGCTCTAATAATTACAACTGCACAGAGAAAAGGAAACAGAATATGTGTCATTCAGTTATACAGTGCATGAAATGCATGACTGTGGTCAAGCCACACTAAAAAGTGTTTCATACTTTTTTGGTGAAGCTTTCCTGAGAGTTTGCATCTGCCAAAGCTTGACAAGCCATTTTTCCTTGTAAAACAGTGTCAACAGAGTTGATGAAACTGGATTTTCCAGCACCAGTTGGTCCATGAAGCAGAATTCTGAGCTGCTGGACGTCCCTTCTATAAGGCTGATAATCCCTCAAAAACTGCAGGTCTCTCACTTTGTTGCTGTTCAACAAAAAGTTGCAGTTGCACTGATTTTCAGAAATTTTGCATGTGTATACATTTTTTTATGCACATATTTTATGGCGTCTGTTTATTTGTTAGACAGCCATGACATTGAACTTAATATGTAACTGGTAAGAACAACAATCAAGAAATTACATAGCAAACAGAGTTCTCAAGGAGAGGTGTTTGTAGTTTTCATTTTAAAAATATCTGAAATAAAAACCTGAAAAACCAGAAAAACCGGACATTTAACATGCTACTTACCCCCATGCTATGTTCCTCCACTCTTTAGGAAAAGCTGACAAATGAAGTGCACATGTCAGTGTAATTTAAGATAATCTTAACCAAAAAAATAAAAAGAATCAAATTATTTAAAGAGGTCATTATCTGTCATTATTGATGATTTAAATTTTTTTTGCAATATTTGTCTTCCTGCTGTTTCTTTCTTTCAGGTATCTTACTCTCAGGAGTAGGAGGTTTGGGTTGAGACTGTGACAATCCTAGCCAATTCAGCATAGCTACAACAAAATAATAAGACAACGCGTAAAAGCAAGAAATTTTTCACATAATGCTAATGAACTACATTATGTATGGCCTCAAACCAAACTACATGTCAACAAAATATCTGAGTCTACAAATTTCAAAACTGTAAATAAAACTTAAATAATTTAAAACATCTTTTTACTGCTAACATATTCAAGCATCAAACTGAAGTTCACTCTTTAATGCTTATTTTTTCCTCCGAACAGAAATTCCTAATTCCAAAATCTAAAAAACACAATCATCAGGAAATGACATTTCTAAACTAGAAAACTGCAAGTACATGGTTACTGCACCTGAGCGTGTCCAGTCGTATTCTAGTTGTTTAAGTCTGTCTGGTGTTTTCTATACTGATGTGTTAGGTGTGAGGCCATATATCTTCAGACATTGTGTAACAGTCTTTAAGGTAATTATCTTTTGGGTCATGTGATCAGAAAAAAAATTCTCCTCTCTTCTGCAAGCAAATTGAAGTAAGATGCACAAACTGTAGATGAAAATATAATTATCTACTTTACATCAGCTCAACTTTAGCTCAACAGTTTCCTCATTTTTAATTGCTGATCTTTCATATAAATAGCAATGGTTTAGGCTCTTAAATCAAAAATAAGATATTATAAATTCATATTACATTATTGAAAAAAACTATTTAGCTTACAGTAACATTTAAATAGAAGATTGTAACTTTGCACTCTGAGTAATTAATTACCAAGTACTATGAACTTGAACTTCAATTGTTTCTCAAAAGATCATTTTTAAATGAGTCATTTTTAAAATGACAGTTCGCCTGGTTTCATTTTGTTTTATCTTCAACAGAAATTCATCTGCTTCTTAGCGTTTAACCTCAAACTCACATATCAACCTCTTTTAACCCTCACATATTAAAACTAACAAAGGAACGCAAAAATTACAACATTTTTTAAGCACATCTGCTTACAGCTTCTGGCAATTTTATTTTACTTCGACATCAATTTTATCTGTTTGAGTATTCATGATCTTTGAAGCTGTGAAATTTCAACAAGCGCACTTACATTTTCCTTAGAAATAAACAGTGTTTACTAGTTACACTTGAGAAGTTATATAACAGCATAATTGTCATGATTTTTAACAGACTAAAAAGAAGCAGCTGTAGAAATAAAAGCTGCTTAAAATAGTTTGTACAGTGCCAAAGGAATGCTGTAGAGCAACAGAAGCTATGAAAGACTACTCTGCCCTTTTGCAATTTGGATAGTTTGTTTTTCACTTCTATAGCTGAGTTTGTGACAGAACAGTCAGTCATGCTATTTATCTTTACATAAATCAATGCATTTCAATAAATCCACACAATATACATTATTGAAGGATAAATAGATAAACAAATAATGTTCAGTAATTGAATGGACTGTAATTGTTCAGTATAAATGCTGACCTCTTGTGGATATATGTAGTTAGGGAATATGTTCCAAATGGACAACTAAGTCTGTGAATAATCCAGTCCAAACATTGATTAAATGCTCTTACCTCCAACTGAGAATGTTAGAAAAACAAGGTACATAAATTCAGAAAATGTGTTGACTAAGTTCTATTAACAAATGAATTAAATTTTCTGAATATTTCATGGTTGTATAATTGCAAAAGTTGTTTATATATATAGTTATTACCTTTTTTTATTCATTTATCCAGTTTTGTAAAGATTTGTTTTCCACACAAACAAGCATCCCTTTTACACAATCAGGTTTTCTACAGCTTAATCACACAGTATATATTTAAGTAAGAATGATAAATAGCAGATTATTCTTCAAAGGTTTTCATCTTCATTCCCTACTAATGCAAGATTTGTCTCAGCAGTATGAAGGTCTACTGGTTGTTGAGGAAATCTTCTCCATAGTTGATCATCTGCTTCAGGGCAATTAATATCGGCTTATCAATGCCGACATTGATGTTGGTTTCTGTTTCGTAGTTTTTCACGAGAAAGATGCAGTTGAAAGGAAGGCCGAGTAACTGCCTGAAATGATCCACCTGAGTTTTAAAGTAAGAGCATTTCTGTTAATCAGTTTTGCAAATTGGACAATGCTTTGAAAAAAAAAATCACAGTGAGAAACGTACCTGTTTCTTCAAGTACTTGCTCTTGTAGACATTTTTTATGTCTCTATTGGCCTCAGGACAGGCTTCATCTACTTTGGTGAGAACAGCCAGTTGGGGAATCCCTGCAGATACAAGAAGCTGATCATTATTTTAAGTGTTGGTTTTGAATCCAATATGACACCTTTAGTCCACACGGAGCATAACCATTGTAATGTTTGCTCTTACCCATGTCACTGGCTGCAAGTCTGACTCCTCTCATCTTCTTCACAACTGCATCACTTAATGAAGACACTAAGCCAGCAGGAATGACAGAGACCAGGACGTGAACTCTGTCATCCAGAGTAGGAGAGGAGTTGTAATACAGATCTTCCTCTGTCAAATGGTGTTGAGGATTGAACTAGAAACAATTTGATACAGTTAAAGAATGTCTTTGATGAAAAATACAGTATTTTTTTAAGTTATAGTGTGTTAAATGCAATTATAAAAAAATAGATCTTTCAAATTTTTCCTGTGGACTTTCTGACCTGTAGTCTATGGAGCAGCTTCCTGAGTGGGTCAGACAAAGCAGGATTCAAACTTGTATGTTTTCTTGAGAAATTAAAGTGTATGTGATGTGGTAACTAACAAATGTAAATGTAATTTTCTTTCTTGCAAAGAAATTCCACAGAACCATTTTAGTTAAAGCCAGAAAACAAACAAGTGTACCTGGTAACCTTCTTTCACATGTCCTCTCAGCGCCATAATGACGTCTTCCACATGAACTCCATGGTTAGCTCCTTGTTCAAAGCCCATGATGTCATTGAAAACCAAAGAATAAAATCCCTCTCCGTCACTGTGGATTTTGTAAGTTGTGTACTGTAAAGCAAAAAGTGCAGTTATTTCAGAAAAACATTATGACCAGTCTGTGATTTGTTAAATTTTAACAGAATGCAGAACCCAATATCCAACCTCCTGCACAGCAGCTAAGCATGTTAAGGGTTCATTTCTTCATCACATTACTTTAGACTTATGGAACTGCTTAAAATCACCATTATCAACAATTAATCATACTTTTTTGGTGAAGCTGCTCGCAGAGTTTGCATCTGTTGGATCGCGGACACAGACTTTGCCATGTAAAACACTCTCGACAGAGTTGATGAAACTGGACTTGCCAGCACCAACTGGTCCATGAAGCAGAATTCTGAGGTGGTTGGCTTCATAATTTTTTGGTCGGTAAGTTTTCACAAAATCCAGATAATCATCGTTAGTCCTGTTTATGAAAACAAAACATTCGAATAAAACACTGTTAATTTGATTATCAAATGCACAATCGGAAGTGGCTGTTGCTCTGTTGTCACACACACAAAAAATCCAAAACGACTCTGAACCATTTGAGTAACGTGTTTCCTAAAAGAACCAAATGAACAGCACAGATCAGTCATACTTACACCGGCAGATCCCTCCATGGCTCCCGAAAAAGTGCTGAGTAAGACAATATTGCACTTTAAAACATCTTCAGCAACACCATGTTTTGTTTTCAGTTAAAAAAGGTATATTTTGCAATTTTTGGAGTATCTAAAAGTGTTATAGGTTGGGGCTTACCTCCTCCCATAGCTGCAAAACAAGACATTTCCATGTGAAAGAAATTAATTTGGGGGAAAAAAAGAAAAAAAACATCAGATTGTTGACTTAAATAAGAAAAATGATATAGTCACATAGCGCTCTAAGAAAAAAAGCTATGCTATCAAAATCCTACAAAATTAAAACAGGCAATCCCAACTGTCCCGGAAGTTCCGATAGTCTCCAGTTTATTAAGAGGCTCCTGCACGCCCGCAAATGAGATACAATCTCCAGGAATCTAAAGCGAGCAAGAGTTTTTAGATTAGAGCCATATATATGAAAGTATATTTTCATGCAATATTTTATTTTAAGCTATATGTTAGGGTTATGTCTGTGAGATATTTATGTCTATTTGTTGGCGAGCGAGCAAGCGCTAGAATGATTGCGTGTGAATGATCATGTAGCGCGCGAACATAGTGTGAGCGAGAGCGTGTGGGTGTGCTTGTGTGGCTGTCCATGCAGCGCGTGCGTGTGTGAGAGAGAGAGCATCCTGATTGCTGAGGTTGGAGTTATTTGGTTCGATTTGGTTTTTTATTTTCAGATTTTCCATCGTCACAGCCTGTGTATGCTTGAGTGTGAGTGAGAGCGTGTGGGTGTGCATAGTCCTGGGGCGAGGGGGTGTCTGTAAAACCAGCGTCAGAAAAACGGCCTCCTCCCGTCTCCTGTAAATTGGAGATGTATTTGTAAAACAAAAACAAGGCTGTCAGGTCTGATATATTAGTGTATATGTATGACATCTGAAGTTTTGTTCCTTCCTACTCTATTTGATTTTATAGTTTTGTATGAAGAACAACAAACTTCTATTTTGTTGTGTTACCCTTTAAGGATGAAGAAATTATCATGTACCTTGCGTTAAATCTTAATATGAAAGTACAAGTAAGTGGTTACTATAGCTGTCAGGTAAATAAAGTAGGAGGTGCAATAACTTCCTTCTTAAGTATCAATGAATATAAAGCAGCATCAAAATGAATTTCCTGAAGTAGAGCACAATTCTTCCTAACTTCATAAATATTTCATCTCATGTCAATCTTATGAATCTTTCCTCAGTATTCTATATTAAAAAACACTTAAAATACATAAAATTATTTCTGAGGACTAAATTGGGAATTCTGCTAACATGAAGCAATAAGCAAAAATCAGTTGTATTTTACAATAAGTACCGGTATTATTGATATACAAAAATGTACTGTTTCCTTTTTTATGTATTGTCTTATATCATGACATAACATTATATCTTGTTTATGTCTTAGTTTATCATATTATACAGTATAATCCCAGGTTCAAATAAGAAACAAAAATACTGTTAAAGTATTCCAAAGCATATTTAATCTTAATAAAGTCAAATCAGTTTCCTCTTCAGAGTTCAATAAATAACCAAAGAGACTAAAGTGGCTTAGCTCTGCAATCTGTCATTTTTTTTATTTATTTAAGTGTTTTTCTAACATAAAGTTTATATATACAGATATTAGATCAGATTGAATAAACTAAATAACAATGGCTTCACAATTACACTAGCATCCTCTACTACCATATCTGAGGAGAGACATTATAGAAAGTCCTTACCTTCAATGATGTTGCTCTGAACAGAATGACATGCAGTTTTGAAATGGGTTTATATTTCCTCCTCCTGCTTTCACTTTCACTTTCAATTTGCAGCCAACAATGTGACTTATTAGAAAAAGCCCACCCCCACCCCCCACAAAAGACCTTTTCCAATACTCTCAGGCTCATTTTTTTACTAACAAACATTTTACACTGTAATCAAAATGGGCAAAAATCAAAACATAAATTCAAATTTAAAAAGGAGCACCACTAACAGTAATTGCCCTCGTTTGGTCCCTAATTTGGATGAACAACTTAGCATCATGCCTGCTTTAGTTCTCTTTTATGTTATTGTTGTTTATTGTGCGCGCCTCCTCTGTCCCTTCTTTGCATCCTCACCTGTCAGCACTAAACCTGGTTCAGTGTTGGTCCAGAGTTAGCGTTTGCTTATGAGTGGTGGGGGCCAAAGGCTGCAGGTCCCCGGTTGCATCTCCACCTGCAAGCTCCAGACTGCCCCTGAGTCTGCTAGCTAACAGTTTACACTCCTGTCAAGTAGCTCTTTTACATTTAGTACCCTTCAACGTGCTTGTTGCACACCAGGTTCCCGCCAGCGTGCTTGCCTTAGACCTGCTGGCCTTTGATCCGCTAGCTTCTAACAGGCACCACAGCCTGCTAACCTTGGGATCTTTAGGTCTGCCTCACAGTTAGCTAGCCTCTCATCCACCTCCACTGAACCCTGTGAGCCTACCATAAGTTGACAGAAGGAGCTACGCTGTGGTCTGAAATGCAGAGGGAGTGATTGGCCTCCATTTCCGAGAGTAGCCCTGTGGAGCCGCAAGAGAAAGGCTTGATTCCAATGCTTCTTTAATGCTCTAAGCTGCACAGCAATGCCAAGCCTGAACTTCCCAGCACTACAGAATCTCAGCTGAACAGTAGTCACCTCTCTATTCAGCAATTTCTGCCAGCAGCCTGTCAGATCTCTCTGACAGGTCTTCCTGACAGCCAGTGTCACAGACCTCCATGAGTGAACCAATCAATGTGGCCAAGCTCAACACCATCCTCTGATGGGCTCCATCCATCCATCCCTGTGTGTCCCTGCACGTTATGTTTAGCAGCTCCCCTGGTGACCTCAGGCCATCAAGTTTAGGTCTCCAGCTCTGTCCTGTCCAGCGCCAGGTCAAAAAATCTAAGCGACTTATATCTTTAAATTCTCTAACAACCAGCTCATCTGCTTTCCGTGGTTAACCTGACATTTTGACCTCTCACAAAGCTTACACTTAAACTAAGAAAGGGACATGGATATTGAAAAAAAATTAAAGCACATCTGCTTACAACTTTTTTTAATTTTTGTATTTTAATTGCCTCTTCAACTTTTACTGTTTGAGTGTTTCTCATATTTCAAATGCTTGATCTTTGAATTTTCAAGAGGCAGACTAACATTTTATTAAAATATAGGTAGTTTTTTACATTTTTCACCATCTTTACATGAATCAATGCATTGTATTAAATTCATCCTTGACTAGACATATTGCAGAAGGATGGTCAGATGATTCTGCACAATAACGTTAGTTAATTGAAACTTGTATAAACAAACAATGTTCAACAATTGAGTGTAGTGTGATTGATGGGCCATTTGACCCCAGTGTGAGGATAAATGCTGACCTCTGGCGGATAAGTGTAGCTAAGAAAACCACATGAATGTGTTCAAATGAACAAATAAGTGTATGATTAACTCTAAAAAAGAGTCTTGCACTTGTAGAGATATTGACTATTACATCGTCACATCACACTCTATCTTATTGCACCTGTTTATTGAACACGTAATCTAATAGGTTAAACTGTCAGACTAGTTTAAGTCACACTAATTTTGTTACTTCAGACTTTCCACTGTGAGCTGTCGCTGTTCGAGGATCAGAGGATAAAATGCACCACTGTACTCATCCTCATGCACAATTATGCTGTACTCTTATGATCAATGCATCTTATTAAAATGCAGATATAGGAAACCTGAATTGTGATGAATTCAAGAGGAGGCTGAGTGACCCCCACAAACTCATAATATCTGCCTCCAATTTAAATGACTAAAAGACATATTGACCTCAGTTATGTTTATTTTTGTTTATTATGCCTCAAGGTTGTTGGAGAACAACACTAGTACTTTGGCCAATCCTACATTAAGTCTTCCATGGCTCACTAAGATCCCTCCATAGCTCCTGAAGAAGTGTTGAGGACTCTTTACTCTTTACTAAGACAACATTGCACTTTTAAATATCTTCAACAACATAATGTTTTATTTATAGTTAAAAAAGGTATATTTTGCAATTAGTGTATATATATATATATATATATGGCACATGTGTTGTGACAGTTTGAGGTCAAGCTCATTTATATATTTAACACACAATAAGGTGTTAATTAATTAACCTTTCCTCAGAATTCTATTTTAAAAAACTTATTTTAAATGTAATAAAACTATTTCTGGGGACCAAATTAAGAGAGCAGTCTACTTGTATGAAGTAATAAGGAAAAATAAATTGTAGGCCCACAATTTGAAAGAAAATAGGGGATGTTTTTTACTATAAGTATCAGTGTTGTGCAAAAATGAGCCTCTTTCCTTTATTCAATGTTTTCTTCAACACCAAAACAAGAATAACATTATATCTTGTTTATGTCTTAGTTCATCAGATTATGCAGTCTAAACCCAGGTTTAACTATGAAGCAAAAAATGATTTATGAATGACTTTGTTAGTGAACTGGTTGTAACACTTTTTAGGATAACACATTATGAAAAAAAATACGACAATATGTGTGATAAACTGTGCAGTGGCATTTCATATTAATTAATATATTAAGTAATATTAAATTGACAGATTTGCTAAAATATGTCATATCAAAGTTTTTTAATCATAAACTTTGTGTATAAGAACATTTATTCCCTTTACAAGTTTAAGTTTCCATACAAATGACCATCATTTTTGCTAATGCAGGTTTGAACAGCTTAATCATGCAGTATATATATATCAAAGTTAATAATAATTAATATTGATTACTCATCAGAGGTTTTTTTTAATCTCTATTCCTTAAAAATGATTTGTTTCAACAGTATGAAGATCTACTGGTTGTTGAGTAAGTCTTCTCCAAAGTGTATCATCTGTCTCAGTGCACCCAGTATCAACTTATCAATGTCGTTATTGATGTTGGTTTCTGTCTCATAGTTTTTCAAAAGAAAGATGCAATTTGGTGGAAGGCCAAGCAACTGGCTGAACTGATCCACCTGGGTTTTAAAATACAACATTACAGTTCATTAGTGTTAAAAATCTGAAAATGCTTTAAAAATCATTGTAAGAAATGTACCTTTTTCTTCAAGTACTTGCTCTTGTAGACATTGTTTATATCTTTTTTGACCTCAGGACAGGCTTCATCTACTTTAGTGAGAACAGCAAGTTGGGGAATCCCTGCAGATACAAGAGGCTGATCAGTATTTTAAGTGTTGGTTTTTTCCTTTAGTCCACACGGAGCATAACCATTGTAATGTTTGCTCTTACCCATGTCACTGGCTGCAAATCTGACTTCTCTCATCTTCTTCACAACTTCTTCACTTAACAAAGATATTGAGCCAGCAGCAAAAACAGAGACCAGGACGTGAACTCGGTCATCCAGAGTTGGATTAGGGTTGTAATGTTGGTCTCTCTCCATCAAACGGTCAGAACTTTTTAACTAGTTAACAATAAAATACTGTCAAAACATGCATTTTGATAAATTATGCAATGTAATTTTAATTAATTATGTGTTAAATGCAAAATTAAAATATATATATATCTTTAAGGTTTTAGGGTCTTTTTGACTTCTGTGGAGCAGTATAGGGAGTAGTTTTCTGAGTCGAAATAATAATAATAATAATAATAATAATAATAATAATACATTTTATTCATATAACACCCATTCAAACATAGTTCACAAAGTCAACAGATTCAAAGGATTCAAAATTATATGTAAAATCAAAAATTCTTGAGAGGATTATAATGTGTATTTTCTTGTTGTTCTAATTGAACCTTTTGTTTGTTTTACAAGAAAGCTCCACAGAACCATTTTAGTTAAAGCCAGAAAACAAAGAAATATACCTGGTAACTGTCTTTCACATGTCCTCTCAGTGCCAGAATCACATCTTCCACATGAACTCCACTGTTAGCTCCTCCTTCAAAGCCCATGATGTCATTGAAAACAAAAGAATAAAATCCCTCTCCATCACTGTGGATTTTGTAAGTTGTGTACTGTAAAGCAGAAGGTTCAGATTTTTTCAGAAAAATAAAAGCAGTTGGTGATTTGTTGAATCTTAACAGGATGGATGGCTGAATGGGAGCACCCCTCTGCCCCACCACCAGCAGCTAATCCTGATGTGAATTTTCAGCAGCACAAACACTCCTGAATGATCCAAAAATATAAGTGAAAAATACAACAAGCAGTAGTTTATCTCCATTAGACAAACTGCATTTGACCTGCATCATCTGCAAAGATGCACTAGTGAGTAAGAAAGGAGACGCTGTACTCAATCCTGGTGGAAATGGGAAGCCAGTGAAGTGAATGAGGAGTAGTTGTGATGTTTTCATACTTATGCACTCTTGTCAGGATCCTGGCAGCACTGTTTATAGTAGTCTCTGAAGACTCTTGCTAGGGATCACTAAGAAGTGCATTGCAGTATCCAGTGTGGAGAAGATAAAGGCATGGACCAGTTGTTCAACATCAGATAGGGCAAGTGTGGGACAGAATTTGTCAATATTTATAAGATGTTGAAAGGTAATCTTGCAAAGGCATTTGATATGGGCTTCAAAGGTGAGTTCAGGGTCAAATCTTACATTTAAGTTGGTGACTGAAGGTAATGCTGGTTATGGAGGATGACTGAATTGAGCAGATGAGAATGATGGCAAAGCATGTGGAGGAGTGTGTTTGTTTTTATGTAAAGTTGTGTGTCATCAACGTGGCGATGAAATAAGATTCTGTAGCAACTTATTCTTATTGACATGGCCAAGGGGGAGCATGTTAAGCATGAAAAGGATGGGGCCAAGGACCAACCCCGGGGGGGACTCCGCAGGTGACCATGTGTATGTGGGACCTTGCGCTTCCAGCAGAAATGCATTCTGTTCTGTCAATGAGGTAAGACTGAAACTGCTTGAGGGCAGTTTCAGAAAGTCCAATGATGTGATGTAACCAATTGAGGAGTATAGGATCTACGTTTTAACTGGATTCCATACTGAGAAAAGATATTTACGGGAAGTAATGCAAGGGTAATTGGGCACATTTACGAGGATTTGATGTTTTTTCAGAAAATGTATTTAGTTTTAGCTTGTTTGGAATACAATTTGTACCTCTATTTAATCCACATCTAATGTTATTTTTCTTACTTAAAAAAATCTCTGGAAAAAGTGCAACAAAGGGCTTTCAATAAAAAAAAAAATGTTTGAGTATGTGGTCATTTTCATAATAGCAGAAGTTGCATTGCAGATAATAATTTGCTTTAGTCAATGCAATAATCTCATTGGTAATGGAAAATACAATTTTATCCTTATCAATTAATATTTTTATAGGTTAATTTAAACTACATAAATTTCAAAAAATAATAATGAACCAACAGTTTATCATACTTTTTTGGTAAAGCTGCTCCCAGAAGTTGCATCTGTCAGAGCTCGACTGGAAACTCTGCCTTGTAAAACACTCTCAACAGAGTTGACGAAACTGGACTTGCCAGCACCAACTGGTCCATGAAGCAGAATTCTGAGACGGCTGACTTCAACAGGTTGGTAATGTTTCACAAAATCAAGACTTTCATCCTTACTGTTGATTGAGAAAAAAAAATTGGTAAAATTGATGAGTTACTTTGTTGATTGAACAGCTGACTGTTGTTCTGATGTCACACATACCAAACAGCCATACATCACAGAACTGTTTGAGTAATGTGTGTAATCACACAAACAGCCAAACAGCTCAACACAGCTCAATTTTTACTCATAGGCTACTCACTTCGGCAGATCCCTCCATGGCCGACTAAAAAGGGCTGAAGAGCAAACAATGCAGTTGATACAAGACATCACTTCAACAACATATTGCATGCTTTTCTGGTAAAAGTTATATTTTTTGATATATTAAAATATTACATTACTACATTATTTATATAAACTTTGGAAAAGGTGAAAGTGTGATAGGTCAGGACTTACCTCCTCCCATAGCTGAAAAATAAGATATTTACATGTAAATGTTCATAGATTTACCACAGTGGAAAAGGAAATTTTCAAAACCTTTACTTAAGTAAGACTATCAATACAATGATGTAAAAATTCTCTATTGCAGGAAAGTTTTGGCTATCAAAATTCCACTTATGCAGAGAATTATTATAAGCAAGATATACATTTCGTTTTTATTTTTTAAAGCTACAAGCAGTTTTTTTATTAGTTATTTTTTATTCCAGCTATACATTCGAGACTTTAACATCATTTGCTGAATTTGTGAAAAACGTTAATTTATGTGAGGAAACAGTCCTTAAGGACGATTTTTATTTTGTCAGGTAGCTGGTGATAAAAATAAAAAAAAGTTGGTGCTGGTTGTGGCTCTATCCGGAAGCTTCCGAAACTGTTTTGCCAGTTGCAAAATGACAGCAAAAAGTTATGAAGTTCAAATGGTGTCATCTAAATTGTAGACAAATAATTTTATGGGGGTTACGTTTGGGGTTTAAAATGATAAGATAAGGTAAACTTCGACTGGCAATTTCTTCTTTTAAAAATAGAGAGAAAAGAAGACAAGCATTATGACTGTCATCACATTAAAGTACATCGCAGACGTGTTGGGTTAGTTTACATAGCAAAACTATCTCAACCACAACGAGAGGAAGTTGGCAGCATATTTTACACAATAGACTACATGCAAGTACTATAGGAAGTATGCCACAGAGACAAGGTGGTATAATCTGTAAAATAAATAAACGGAAAGATTTTTAAGAAGATCACTGCTCACAGTACCTTCTGACCACCAAGCCGGACCGCCACAGGAGGAAAAATCTCACGAGAAGTTTGTTTTTAAAAAAGCAGGCTGTTGTAACATATTATGAGATTATATCTCAGGACCAAATCGCGAAAGCATGCAAATGTACTGTAGCCTAATAGGTGGGATAAATTACCCCAAACTCTGAGCTTCAAATGGCATCAGAGTGTGACAATTCTATATTTTAATATCATTAATGATGCATGATGCTATTTTTTCCTTTATGTATTTTCTTCAATACTAAAAATAAGAATAAAATAATATTTTTTTGTTTATGTGCATATCAAGTATGATCCCACATTCAACTACACAAAAAGTATTGCTCATGTAGGCCAAAGCACATTTAATTCTAACAAGAGTCGAATTAGTGCTCTCTTTTAAGTGCAATAAGCAATCAAAAAATAAAACGGGCTCTGCTCTGCAGTGAATAAAACATTTCATCCATAAAGATAGCTTTGTATGGTAATGTAGTTTTTTTTAAAGGCTTCACAGCCAGTAGATTATATAGATGCATTTTTTATTTAAAGGGAGATATAACAGAAAGTCGTTACCTTCATTGACGTGGCTCCTGACAGAACGAAAAGCAAAAGTTACAGGAGGAAATTTGTCTTTTTACAGTTTTTTATGGTCCTGCTTTCACTTCCTTTATCGAGTTCCCGTATAAAGCCGATCACAAGACTCGACAGAATAAACTTTTGCTCCACTAATATTCACTGCTTAATCTGTTCCCCAATTTTAACTATATCATTAAATGTCACATCAACCTATATATTAGTTCTTGTTTATCACGCCCCCCCTAACCCCCCTCTGTCTTTTTTTGTATCCTTGCTAGTCAGCACAAACCTGGTTTGTGGTATAAAACTGATTTCTGAGAACAGATAGACTAAACTTTCAGCTCCTTATACATCCCTGACAGAGTGGGAGAGAGGCACAGCGATGTGACCTTGATGCTATGTTTTTAGCGTGCAGTCCAACCCCTCCAACTGTGTGACACCGTTCAAGCAACCCCATCACCATCGATTTCCTGTGTCGCAGCTTTACAGTGCATAAATACAGGTATTGCACCCTGTCGAGTGGCATCGGTGCCTCACTGCGCTCACACCATTTACGCTTCAGAGAAGCGCGGTAGTTCCATCTATGAAATAATAAATAGATGCTACAGTGATGCTGTACTTTATAGGCACAATGTAAAATTTAAAAACAAGAAAAAAATGCCAGTAGACTTCAAAAGGTTCTTGTTCAACCGGTCCCCAAGTACCTATTTAATGATTTTCATCTTATTTGACAACAGCATTATGTAAAAACCTCACGGTATGCTAAATCCCTATACTTAGTATGCATTGTTGGAGCCATAGTATTACTTTTTTGTTTCTTGTTTTATTGTTTACCTTTTTATTATATTTGTGACCATATCTTTG
>JAQMCX010000021.1:13084526-13117222 GCA_029814765.1 Acanthurus leucopareius | reverse complement strand
GAACTATTCTCCCAACCCTTCAATGTTAGCCCTGACTCTGTCCCAGACCACATTCAGATGGAGTTGATTGAGTTTCAATGTGATACAGAGATAAAAAATAAATTTATGTCACAGAATCTGAAGGACTTCTACACACAGGCCCCACTGCAAAGGTACCCTCACATTAAGAAACATGCACAGGTGATGCTTTCACTGTTTGGCAGCACTTACATCTGTGAGCAGACTTTTAGTGTCACGAACCTAAACAAGTCCAGACTCAGAGGTACCCTGACTGACTCACACCTGGATGACATACTCACCTTGTCAGTGAGCCAGCTGAAGCCTAACATCAAGAGGCTAGTAATGTCCAAAGACCAGCTTCAGCTGGCTCACTGACAAGGTGAGTATGTCATCCATTTGCAGTGTTAATTGTGCATTATTTGTTTTTATTGACATTTTGCATTATATTTGGTTGTAATTTTGTGACTGCACATTGTTTTTTTGTTCTTTAAACTAAAGCTTTGTTATTTTCGTGATAGCAAATGTTCTTTAAAATGTTCTTGCTCTGATAGAGAAGAATGCAAATGTATACTTCAACAATAATTAAATTAACTTTATTATTTACATTTATTTGTGTTTCATGCTTAAAATTGCATTATTTGGCCCGCAGCCCACTGGCACATTTTCATTTTGGCCCTCAGAGGGAAAAACTTTGGGCACCCCTGGTGTAAAATCAAAAAAACAACAAAAAAGGTTCTGTGACTAAGAGATATCCTCAAGCTGAGAGTCCTCAGCTAATTCTTTCCACTTAAATATAAAATTTGTTTTATTTTTATCATTTTGTTAATGATTTATTTTGTTCAGTACTGATGATGTCTAGTTGACAATGTAAATGTTGAAATGAAAACATGCATCTTAAGGAAAAAGGACTTTTATTAAATAAAACCGGAAGAAACTATGTGCAATTACCTGTTGTATTGTTTAATAAAAGTAAAATATAACAAGATTTCATACTAAAAAACTTAATAAAGAGTAAAAGTCTCTTGGATCATGTCACATCCCATCAAAGCATCTCTTCAATTACTTTATTGCTGTATAATTGTACACATTGTGTATTAATATGATTGTTCATTTTAGAACTTATTTAGTGTTAAAAAGATTAGTTTTCCACACAAACAGCATTCTTTTTTGCACATCCAGATTTTAAACAACCTAACCACACAGTTAGCTTCTTTATTCATCAATTAATTAGTAATAATATATGTAATGACAACATCTCTAACTCCAATAAGAAGGCTTAGTTAAAATCAATATAAAAATATAAATTACACAATAAAAATTATTAATACTCAGATTATTCTTAAGAGGTTTTCATCTTCATTCCCTTATCAATGAGGATTTGTCTCAGCAGTATGAAGGTCTACTGGTTGTTGAGGAAGTCTTCTCCAAAGTGGATCATCTGTCTCAGTGCAACCAGTATCATTTTATCAATGTCGTTATTGATGTTGGTTTCTGTTTCGTAGTTTTTCACAAGAAAGATGCAGTTGAGAGGAAGGCCGAGCAACTTGCTGAACTGATCCACCTGAGTTTTTTTTTTAAAAACGACAGCATTTCAGCTGATCAACTGATACCCCTCCCTCCGCAAGTCAAATCTGATAATGCTTTAAAAATCATTGTAAGAAATTTACCTTTTCTTTCAAGTACTTGCTCCTGTAGACATTTTTTATGTCTTTTTTTACCTCAGGACAGGCGTCATCTACTTTGGTGAGAACAGCCAGTTGGGGAATCCCTGCAGATACAAGAGGCTGATCAGTATTTTAAGTGTTGGTTTTGAAACCAATGTGACACCTTTAGTCCACACAGAGCATAACCATTGTAATGTTTGCTCTTACCCAAGTCACTAGCTATAGATCTGGTTTCTCTCATCTTCTTTACAACTTCTTCACTTAATAAAGAAACTGAGCCAGCAGGAATGACAGAGACCAGGACATGAGCTTGGTCATCCAAAGTAGGAGAGGAGATGTAATGATTGTCTTTCTCCGACAAACAGCGGGCAGTTTTGAACTTGTTAAAAATAAAATACAGTCAAAAAATGCTTTTTGTTTTACTATGCAATGTATCTTCAAGTAATAATGTGTTAAATGCAAAATTAAAAAAAACATAGATATCCAAAAGGTTTGCTGTGGAGTTTGTGACTTCTATGGAGCAGTCTGTCTGAGTGGATTAAACAAAGCAGGATTCAGATTTTTAAGTAAAATCAAGTGTTTTGTAAGGAAGGAGATGTGTTTTTTGGTGTGATATACTTAATAGAATTTTTGCTTGTTTTACAAGAAGACTCCACAGGGCCCCTTCAAATTACTGCAAAGCTCAAAGGATTGTACCTCATAACCATCTTTCACATGTCCCTTCATGGCAAAAATTACATCTTCTTCATGACTTCCATAGCTAGAGTCTTCAAAGCCCATGATATCATTGAAAATGAAACTATAAAATCCCTCTGATCCTTTGCGGATTTTGTAAGTTTTGTACTGTAAGGCAGAAGGTGCAATTATTTTAGAATATTAGTCACATTAACTGCTCAAGTCTAAACACAAAAATCTAGGGTGAAAACTAAATACAGTTATGTCTCCCCTCAATATTTTTTTTTATTATTTTAATTTCTTATTTAGTCTTTATCATTTTTAATATTTCAAAGAGGTGATTTGGTATGAATTGTATTTTCAGCAGCACAAATGACACTAAATGACCATAGAAATATCATTGCATACACAAGTAGCAGTCAGTCTCTATTTGTTTGGAACCATAGTTCTAAGCAATAATGTTGAAGCGGCAGTTTATCATACTTTTTTGGTAAAGCTGCTCCCAGAAGTTGCATCTGTCAGAGCTCGACTGGAAACTCTGCCATGTAAAACACTCTCAACAGAGTTGATAAAACTGGACTTGCCAGCACCGACTGGTCCATGAAGCAGAATTCTGAGGCGGTTGGCTTCATCAGTTTGGTAACATTTTAAAAATTTGAGATTTTCCTCCTTACTGTAAATTTAAAAAAAAACAGCAAAAAAAACCACAACATAAAGTCAAGATTATGAGTTATTTTGACAACTGACTGCACAATGTGACTGTTGCTCTGTTGTCACACTCAAAAATAAGCCAAACATTATATGTAATAATGTCTTAAATAGCAGAACCGCACAAACAGAACAATGGCTCAACACGACTCAATTTTTCACTCATACTCACTTCGGCAGATCCCTCCATGGCCGACTCAAAAGTGCTGAAGAGCAAATATTACAGTTAATACACAGTAAAACATTGCTTCAAACATACACTTTTCCTGATTTCTGTTAAAAAACTGTATTTTTGTTATATTATTTTACAATTTATTTTACTTTTACAATACATTTTATTTAAATTTTGGAACAGGTAAAAGTGTGATAAGTCAGGACTTACCTCCTCCCATAGCTGCAAAATGAGACATTTACATATAAATGTTCATGGATTTACCACAGTGGAAAAGGAAATTTTCACATCCTTTACTTAAGTGAGACTATCAATACAATGATGTAAAAAATACTGTATTACAATAACAATTGGCCATCAAAATCCTACATAAGTACTGAATTATCAGAAGCAAGATATACTTTTCCAACTGTTTGTGTTTTTCCTGCTCTCAAAACTGAAGTTTTTGTCAAAGAAAACACGGCCGTCGTCCTTGATGTATTTGTATTGATGTATTATAGCAGCTTGAGATGGAGCTCGTTCATCTGTTTTACACAGTCAGGTATTTTATCCAATAGTTAAAGGTCAGGCCCCTGTAGTGCTGGATTTGGTCAGAATAATGCAGCTGCCACCTTTTTAAACATTAAATCGGAGTTTAATGTTCGGAGGCCCTGTTTGTATTTATCATTTAACGATATAGTTGATATTTGTTTTGTCAGGCAGCCAAAATGCAGGAAGTATTCCACTTTTCCAATTGCAGAATGACAGTTCCAATTAAATCCACCTGCTTTGTGATCAAATAGTATTCTGGTGAAACTCGGGGTCAAACAATGACACAAACTCCGATCAGTTGCAATTCCTCTAAAGCAAGTAAAGAAAGAAGAAGAAGCCATACGTTGCGATCGTCACTTCTGCAAAGTAAAAACTGGCCGCGTTGTACTTGGGACCATAAAGCTATGTCCGAAGTCCGGCAACTCACACGGGGAAAGTTTACACAGTGGTGACATGAACAACGTGTAACAAGTACCAACAGAACTGCCGCACAGAGAAAGAGTGGTGTTATCTGTAAGAGAATATAGAGAGGGAGATTTTCGAGACAGAACCTATACTGGCAACCAAGCCGTACCAGACGGACCGCCTCAGGAGGGAAAAAACCCAGAACAATGAACCAAGCCTGGACTTTGGACTGTTCTTGTGATTATCGTCACCATCTTGGTAACTTTTTTCATTCCTCAAGAAGTAAATTCAGACTGTTATTTTGGACTTAACGAGTCTTATTTTATGTCATCCTAGTTAATATATCGTCGGAAAAGAAAGTAGGCCGTTTATTACATTATTTACCAGGACCAAGTCAAGGACGCATAAGAACCTGTAATAGTTAAATTGAATTGTAAATTTACAATGGTAAGGGAATGTGACAATCACATACTATAATTAGGGCTGTCGAAGTTAACGCTCAAACTCCTTTTAACGGCACTAATTTTTTTAACGCGCGATTAACGCACGCACGGTCTGTGCCTTGCCAGCTCCCGTAGTTTCAGGAAGTGGCGCTAAAATAACATTGCAAACGGTTACAAAGCAGAAATGGATACAGAAGAGGGACTTTTAAACGGAAAGTTTAGCTTTAAAGTTTTGCCCGATGGTTCTCTGGACAAAACAAAAGTTATTTGTATTTATTGTAAATGTGAACTAGTTACCACCGGAGCATGTCCAGTCTTAAATACCACATGATGGCCAAGGAATTATTATCGTCCTCTCCAATTTTTCCTAGAGTGTAAGGAACACAATAAATATCTTGTTAAGTTACATATAGAGTAGGGTAAAAAAAAATTGCAATTAATTTGCGATTAATCGCGCTTTAACTCAGGACACTAATGCGATTAATCGCAATTAAAATTTTTAATCGACTGACAGCCCTAATTATAATATAAAAAATAAGTCGTTGTTTTTTTCTTTATGTATTTTTCTCAATACTAAAAAGAGAATATAATATTTTTGTGTTGAAATCAAGTTTAATCCAAGATTAAAAGTATTGTTCAAGTATGTAAAAGAAAGTCTCATTTAAAGAAAACCCAGTTAGTTTTCCGTTCAAAGTTCAGTAAATAATTAACAGATATATATGGCTCTGCTCTAAAGTACATGTAACATGTTTTCTATAAAGGTAGTTTCAGTGTTAAAGTCACTGAGAGTCGGATAGCGTATTAAATCAAAAGAGATGTAAAAAAAAAATCACTGTCCTTATGGTTGCATATTTTACTCATTACTTTACTCATTTTACTATCATATCTGATGGGAGACATAGAGAAAAATCTTTACCTTTACTGACGTGGCGCTCGACAGGATTAAAATGCAAAAGTTGCATGGAGGACGTTTTTCACTAAGTTTCCTCTCCTGCTTTCGTTTTCAATTTCGAGTTCGCTTATAGCGACCACGTGACTTCGAAGAGGGGGTCAAGAATTGCTCCACTAATGTTATCTGACCCTCAGTTTGATCCCTAGTTTGGACCAAATTACTAATGTCACATCTGCTTATTTATTCTTGTTTCTCAGTCATGTAAGCAACAAACAGATAATCCGAAACTGTTTTAAACTACAATTTTAACCGAAGTATAAACCATGTTGAGCCTGTTTTCAAGCTTTTTACGACCCATATTTACGTTTAAAATGTAGCGACCGTAAACATAGACAGTGAGGTGTGAAGAATTATAACGTTTATGTCCCCTTTTTTTTGTAACTGGGTTTAAAAAAATCTTACCTCACCGTCAAACCAATAGTTTTACCTTAACCTTACTATCAAGATAAGACTGTCATCTGACAGGAAACGACCCCAAAAGCAAAAATGATCCATCTGTAGTGTGCGTCCTGCAGCCGGTGGGGGCGCTACTTATGGAAACGTCCCCCTTCAGCCAAGGGCATAAGAGTGACCCCTCGGTCGTTCTAATTGGAGGACTTGCTAAAAACACTTAGTTAGAAGAAGACACAGTGTAGAAATGTAATTTTCTTGCCCAGTCAGCTACAGTTTTTTCCCGCCCTGTGCCTAACTTTTCTGGTAGAACTTCATGTGGGTGTTTTCTGTGCCATGTGAAGCTGGTTTCTGCTTCTTTGTTCGATTTCCAGTTGGTTGTTGTGTTTTCTCTTTTGTTAAATTGATTAGGAGTTCGTTGCTGTCTTTTGTGATTTGCACTTCAGAGCCATCGGGTCAGTGTATTTATACAAATAACTGTATTGTACATTGCTCTTATTTTTATCCAATCGTATGAAGAACTAAAAACTTTCATATTCGACAAACATCACAGATTTACTTAAGAGAACTTTACAATTTATGCAACATTAGACACTATAACACCACACCACACAGGTTCACATTTACGGTTCAGAAGGACAAATCTTGACCACCATTAGATGGATTGCCATGGAATTTGCTTCAGATATGTGGGGATATATTCTAAAAACTCTGATTATCCTTTGATGTCGTTTTCACTTACATATTGAAAAATCTTGACGGAAGAGCACACTTTTTTTAAACAGACGCCCTTAGTGCCTTCACACTTAGCCATCAATGCCGAGTGGTTAATATCATTGGAAATATTTTGAGAATCTCGGCATCTATTGGATGACAGGTGTTCAGCATCCCCATAGGATAAGTTACCTTTTATTTAGTTTTAACATCAGGTAAAAATTTCTTCAGTCAAAATATCTGCTCAATGACAAATACCTGCACTTGTAGAATATCAAAATTTTCACTGTGAGCATTTTATCACATCAGCATGCTATCATATTAACAATAATTAATATAATTATGTCAGAGGCCCAGAGTTTAGATATGTGTACGAATTTTTTGTCATAATTAGTGTTATAAACATGATTTATAAGGTCATAGAAATCTTTCATTTTGTTTGGGCCAGATGTATTGAATTTCCCTCCAGAAAGTTCCTGGCGTATCACATTTAGGAGAGTGAGATGAACATGAGGTCACAGTGACCCTCACATTGTACCTCTTATCAGTTCATCCCTGAGTCCAAGTGAATTTGTAATTCTCGCCAGTCACTCCTGAACTGCCCTGAGAATGGATGGACGGACCTGAAAAACATCAACCCTCTGGCCACAGCTGTTGCCAGTGCAGAGACATAAACACAACAAGAACATTTTGAACAGCTTAAGAGGTTTTTTTATTATTATTGGCATGTTTGTTATTTTACAACCCTTGCTTACTGAATAACACATTTTCCTACTGACTTCTAAATATATTTTTCTCACAGTGAAATTCCTTTTTTGAATAAGTGCAATTTACATCATTTTGATACGTATCAAAAGTTTGCATTGTTAAAGAGCAAGAACGGCTAATGATAGGCTACAGATAAGCACTGAGTTATTCTCCACATCACAGTCAGGACAGTCTCACATTCGCCTGTAGACATAGATGATTCTGTGGCAGAGCGGACAGTGATGCTGTACATCCTGACAGGATTCAAGGCAGAATGGGATGAAGCAGCAAGGCCAGCACCTGCAATGGGAAACAGAGTGGATTATAACTTTCCACTTTTGTTCCTACACAATAATAGTTTCTAAAACAGAATATTTATGTACTTTATTCCCTGTAGCTTCATATTTATATATTTTTAAATTTATCTCCCTATTTCTAACTAAAGACTGGATGTACAGCAGGTTTCTACCCAAAAGGTTATTCTCACCCAAAGACAGCAATGATGGCACAAACGGTCCAGGCCATTGCGCCTGGTGTGTGATTTGTCCGTGTGGTCACAGTCTGCCGGCAATGTTGACACAAAGCTTGTCCCGGAAAGTCACGTAGCACAGGTGTTACGACCACATGAGTCACTGAGAATGAGAAAGTCACAACAGAAAGTACAAGATTAGTTTTCATTGTCTTTTGTCTCTATTTTGATGGTTATAGCTCAATATGAGGGTGGTTCTTTATTTTTCACTGCAGTATTTGATTACTGATGACAGCTGGATAAGAACGATGCCTCAAAATGTTGGACAGACACATTGTAGATTGTCATAATTAGTGGATTTTGACCCATAACAACAGATTCCATGATGCAGATAAAAATTAAATTATGATACATGCTGTAAAACAAGTTCAGAATCCAACAAGTTTGTGCATGCATAACTCAGTAGAGTTTAAGGACTCTCATCCTTATTCAGTGTTAGGGAAAAAGCTCATGTCATACAGAGGCCTTCCTTTTTTTGTTATTGGGATCATAATTGTAGTGGCAGACAAGTTAGTTTTCTTTTATGTTCCTCTTTGGGCTTTTATTTCTAGATTTGAAGATAAAATTGACTGCACTCACTCAGCAAGACCAGCAGAGGGAGCCATTAGCACAACAACTGAAAAACCATAAGGACACAGTTCTTTTGTTATCGTCTTTCTTTGCTTCCAGTCCAGTAATTAAAGCTACTGAGACATCCAAACATAATGTTAAAGGACAACTCAGATTGCTGTTATGCTTAGTGTGGAACCAGCATTTAAGAAGAATATACAAAAAGACCTCAATATTGTTATGAAAGTAATCACAACTTTTATATGAAAAGCAGGTTGTATCGGTGCTATGTACACTTTTCACGTATGGAGTTCATACATTGCTGTGACAGCAACCCCGTTACAAGTACAACTCCAAATGTGACTGTAAACTGCAGTGAACAGTGAACAAAAGCTTTTTGTTGTGCAGAGGCCACAAATAGGCTATTCTTCTGATCACTTCACCCACTGACTACTTCTGACTACTGAATTGCTGATACTGTGCAGAGACAGCATCTCTCATTTCACACAGTGGCAAAAACACTCTTTTACCATGCACATGTGAACAGATGTGTGAGGGTGGAAATGTATGCACAACATGCATATTTTGAAAAAATGGTACAATGTTGCATGCATCTCTGTTTTGTTTCACATGGGACCGCATTGTCTTTGATCAGGTGTACCACCTCACCTGTTGTGATGGGTGGTGCAGCAGCGTAAGGAATCCCTGAAAGATTAAACAAACACTTTACCAACACTTTAAATGCCTTGTAATTTGTTGAATGTATTGCATTTCAAAACCCTAAATTAGTGTTGCCAGGTCTCCGAAGAAGCAACACTGGTCATGATTACAATTTAAAGAGTAACACTAATCTTTAAACATCAGCAGACACTGACCTGCCTGGTATCCAGCAGGTGGAGGTGCTGTAGGCGGGACACCTGGCTGAGGGTACATGGCTGGCTGTGGGTACACGGCTGGCTGTGGGTACATCCCTGGTTGATTGTACGCCGGTGGTGGGTACATCTCTGGCTGAGGCCCAGCACCCTCATAATTCAAAGGTGGCCCAGGGTATGGTGGAGCTGATTCTTGTGGTGGGCATCCCTTTTCCATCTTCATATATCTTTACTGAATATAAGAAATAAGAATCATTAATAATTTTTTTGTTGATCGACTGACTTTCAAGTTAAAAAGTATAAACTTGACTACAATGATTTAAACTTTACCGTTTAAAAGGTGATATGAACATCATTTATACCTAGCATATGGTCATTAATGCTAACATAACTATTCAGGGATTGAACCTGATATTGCTCTTATTTTGACAATCTCACCGATAACAACACTTCAGTTTAGACTGTAAGGACTTTGACTGCTCTTACTTGTTGTGTAGTTGGTTTGGATATGCTGAATCGTACTTTTATACTTTATGATCAGATGTTTTAGCTAAGAAACCTATGCGGTAACACTATGGCAACTCTTAACCTCAGAGATTGATGACAACACGTGACATCAACATAGTTATGTTATTTGCTCAGAGATCCTTCGGCCATCTAAGATCTTGTCAGTAAACTTACTCAAATGTAACTATTATGATCATTTTGAAACCAACAATTTTTTAAATAATTATTTCACCTCTTTAATTTTTTTCCGCCAGAAAATACAAGCTTTCATTCTGCACCTTTCTAAAAAGTCAGTGGATGTATCTTTTTTTTAAAAAATGATTTGTTTTCATGCAATTGTTGTCTACATGACCTTTAACCTCATTAACAATAAGCGTGGATATCAAAAATCATTTACATGGCAGCATTACACATTCACAGTCTTTGCTGCTGATGCATAAATTATTATCACTGGTTTTGTTACCTGCATATTGAGCATAGATTGGGCATATAGCAAATAAAACCTGCATATATGATTTCCCCAATATTGTTTATTTTTTACAGAAACAAATTCAAACAGTAAGAGAGGACTTCTGCTATTTCAATCAAACAGCTATGTGAGAGGTTATTCAAAAGTGTATGCTGAAGCGGAACCATAATTTTTGCTTATGACCATGTTAGTTAAATTTTTCACAGTTTCAAAAACAAAAAAAAAATTCAAATGTAGATGCAGGTAAAGGATAGTTTAGAAAGAAACAATTTTTAGTCAATAATAACCACAAAATTTTAAAAAACTTGCTATCGGATCAGACTGGCCTATTAAAGGCAGCTCAGATTTACTGAGTGCACTCAGTGGGAGGTGAGGAGCTACATGAGATGTACGATTTGACTTAAAGGTACACCAGCTTCACTATCTGAAATCTCTAACCACAAGTTGCACATCCGCTTTGCAGTCCACACATCTGTGGATGTTCTTTTTTTCACAGTAAACATTTTACCATTGACTCTACACTATAGTAGCATGTGAGAAAAGGCAACTGAAACTGTACAAAACATTTTTGTTGGCTCACTCAGAGACTTTTTTTTTAATGTTCAGAAAAAACAATGCCAGCCGAAACTCACGGTACCCTCTTTTAGGCTGAAGGAAGCCACAGATGAAATGATTATCAAATTATGATTGTTAATAGGTTAATTACGGCGAAGAGATCTTTTTCAAATTTTCACACTGATTGAACATCGTAATTTGGTATTATAAAAATATCTATTTTAACCATTAAAAGTAATAATACCACACTGTAAAGTAAAATTCCTAGTCGTATGATATAAACTCTTGTAATATCATTAGTGCTGATGCATTTATAAGTAAGCAGCATTTAACTGTTGTAAGGTAAAGGTTGAGACATACACAATTTGAACTATTATTTACTTTCAGTAGTAGTCTTATCTGAAGCAGTGCATCACATACAAGGTAAATAAACATAAGTTATTAATTCAAAATCTTACTCTGTAGAAATGAAATCATTTGAGTGAAATTTGCTACTTAAATGTTGTAAAGTAGATGTTAAAACCTGCATTAAAAGAGAAACACTCAATACCTCAAAATTGTACTTACTTTAGGAAAGGTAATTAGTTACTTCCCACCATTACAGCTAACTGATTATTACTCTTAAGAAAAGTCGAACTGTAGTATTATTATATAAGCCCTTGGTCCGTAATACGCGGAAGCGAGAACAGAAGCAGTTGAGTTTACTGCATGGTTTACTGTCATTTGCTCAGTGGGCGGAGCATGGCACTGTTTCCCTTTTTCCATCCAGAATCTTAAGAGCCTCTTCCTGTGATAAAACCTACATACGTTTAGTTCTGCCACGTATTAAGTCTGCATCAGTGGACCCTTCGTGGTTTTGTGTTTTGAAAATGTAGTGCCACATTAAATTGCCGATGGGCAGCCTGTTGCTATAGTGATCAGGCTCAGTCAGTCTCTGCAGTGTCTCATCATAAATCAGCCTTAAACCAATTGGAGAAACATGTGCCCCACAGTATTTCATTTGCGCCTTGCTCTGCTCTGTAGGGAAACTGTATCTGGATAAGGCTCACAGCACAGGATATTTCAATTCAACATCACTCCATCATATTTTTTACACCTGTTCCGCTCAGTGATGGAAAGAAAATATTAACCGGGTTTATCAACGTTGGCACTTTGCATGAACATAAAAATGACTAACTCTAACTCAATGGCAAAGGCAAGTGATCACTACAAAGCTACTCAACGACCTAGCTAGCTGTTTGTCCTTTGGCGCTGGTGCCCATCCCTGCTGAGGACGGGCTCGCGGCGGGGCTCGCGGTGGGGTAGCCGGAGGGAACGCTCGCAGGCACTGTAAGAGCTGGCACAACAACTTCCCTCGTGCCAACCACCGCACCACCATGCCGCCTCGCGTGAGAACACACACACACACTATGTACCGCAACATTTACCTACTTGTTACTTTCCATAGAGGGGGAGGGGGGCTACGCACCCTCTTTCCTGGAACTGCCCGCACCTGATAGACCGAGTCCGGGGGGGAAAAAACTCAGAAAAAACACACAGAACACGGATAGAAAAGTAAATACTGAGTGAATACAGCCCACGATTAAGAGAGGACAACTGTTAGAGGTGTAAATTAACAAATAACGGACTCTTCGGTACTTTCAGTGAAGCGATGTAATGGAGGATTTAGTTGTAATCAACAATTTTCTCATGCCCCCTCCCCCCTTTCTCCGCCCATTTTTGCTACAAATGACTGGTCGAGTCTGAAGAAAATGACCAGGATTCTCAACAACTATTTAAGTGATGACCTCTATGACTATTTAAGGTCAGGAGTGTAGTAGCAGGGCTGAGTAAAATGAAAAGGACATCTGAAATAATGTGTCAGATCATTTTTCATCAAGTGCTCCAGTTGACTTTACTGATTTTTTTGTTTGTTTGTTTTATACATAAAATCAAACCAACATAAGACTGCCACAGCTTCTATTTTGTCATCTTCTCTGTTTCCTGACAGTCTCCCCACCACCCCTCTTCCTGTTTCCTGTGGTCTAACATTTTTGCAGTGTGACGCTTGATGAGAAGCATGTGGGAGTGTGAGTTTGCTTAAAAGAGTCAGCCTGCCTGCATTCTGAAACGAAACCTTTCATTGGTTTGGTTTTTAACTGATCAAATTCTGTGCACAATCCAGTTTTTTTCAATGATAATAAGTCTTTATAATGAATCAAGGGCTAAAGGGCAATGATGACAGCATAACAAAGTATATAATTGGCAGTGATTCAAACCGTCACATGCATGTTGTCTCCCTTTCTAGTTCTGCTTCTCTTATGGTGCAAATCAGGCTGCTGTAACTAACTGAAGGCATCAGTTTCCTATTAATCATATATCTAAACCTGTCTGGAATAACCCATCTTCTGTAAGGTGATACCACTTGAAGTGTGATGCAAATGGTAATTCAGAAAAGTATTCATCTTTCATCATAAATACTGGTGAAACTCTGCTGAAACTGTGGCCCCTTCAGTCTCTGGATTCCACAAGGGGACCCTGTCAAACCTAAAAGAAGAAGCTAAAGGAAAGCTAGATTACATTTGCCGTTTATCACATCAACAAACCTCTGCAGGATGTAAAGCAGTAAACTCTAGACATGATCTGGAAGATATCAACAGCATTCTCTAGAGACATGTCACTCTTGGTTATGCTGTTTTTTTGGTTTGTTTTCAGTTACCTTTGACAATTTTAAAAACATTTTCATTGATAAAGACCCTTAATTTAAATCACAGTGGCTTATCAAAGAATATTTTAAAGGGATTTCCTGTTTTTGTCATCTGAAATTTTACGAAAAGACCAATGTTCAGTGAAAATGCCACTGTGACTCCCCGATGAAATTGAAACTGCAGAGGAAAGGTTCTTTGCAGAGTTGAGGGGAGAGGAAGATGTCTGCTTGTCTCCTCAGAGATAAGGAGAAGCCAACACACCCCTTTGCCAAGGTGCTAAAAAAATGTAAGGACATTCATGAATTAATTCAATGTATTTTGCATTTTTCTATTTCATTTGATATAAGTATACATAAGGTAGGATGAGCATCACTGTCATCTTTAAAATTTTTAATTTTATTTTATCTGTTTATTTTTCAGGGACAGTGCGCGCCTATCAACAGTCAGACTGCAAGTGAGCCAGAGTCAGCCTCTAGTTTTCATCAACAATTAATCAAATTCATTGTTCATTTATTTCTAATGAGTTAATAATATCGTGTTTATCTATAAAAGGTTTGGTAACCTTCGGCAACTTAATAGGCCTCCCTTTAAAAACGGATGCATTTATTTGTTATTTAGGAAAGAAATTAGAACAAATAATTAATTATTAGAGGACAGATTCAGGGCAGAGAGAGAGTGATGTTTTGCACCTTGACATCAGATACCAGTGTAGATTAAAAAAAAAAACAAACAAAGATAAAGAAACTAGATCAGATCTTCTGCTTTTCAGTTCTGTAGGTTATTTGACTTCAGAGTCTGAACCTTTGCCTAAAAGAGGTGGGGTGAGGTGGGGTGGGAGACACTTCAGCTGCCAGAGATAAACTGAGCACAGCCTGCAGAGAAAACTTCAACTTCACATTCAATTTTGTTGCAATCCTAAAGGAAATGTGGTTTGCAGCAGGCATCAAAAACACAAAAAGAGAAAATAAAGACATACTCAACATGCTGACAGCACACTTCCCTGGAAGCTGTAAGCGAGACCTTTCTGCAAAGAAACCTGTTTCCATGCTGCTCTCAATACAAGAAAATTAGGACTGAATACACTTTATATCCACATTTTTAATCCTCATCTAAGCAGTGCTGATGGTGTGAGCTGCCTGCTGCTGAGAGACAGAGAGGACCTACAGTACTTTTGATGTTATGTTGAATACACCTGTCTTTGTCTGTTGTACACTTGTGATTCATTAAAGAATCATCAATACAGGATGTGTTCAAAGTGTATCAATCCCCTTTTTTGTTTTCTTGTTGTTTTGTTCTGGTCTTTTAGACAAGAAGTGGAGCTTCAAAAAAAGCTGAGAAACACACAGGCCTGACATACGATTGACTTGTAAGGTTTTTGGTTGTGATGTTAGAAAATAATTGTTTACTAACCTAAGCCCTGTATTTGTTCTCAGATATCTCATTTTTCTCAATGTTGGTTCATTTGATTTTGTTTGTTTTTTGTTTGTTTTTAACAGAGACGAGGGCCAATAGGCACTCTGGAAATACAAATCTTAAATTATTCATAAAGGGCTTTTAATGAGCAACTTGTTTCACATGTAGTCAATCTGCTCAACACCACAAATGAGTGAGACTTGTTTCCTGCCCAGACTGTAAGCCAGAGCATTTCAGAGGACCCTCAACCCAACACAACTTGATCTCATGAGATGTCATTAAAAAAAGCACGCACAAGTCATAAAGGTATTTTATGTGTATATTATAAGTTTTGGACTTGCAGATAAGGATAAGGTCAGGTGTTATTTGCCATCATAAACATATGACCTTTATCACCATGGTAACAAAACATTTGTTTCACACTGTTTAGCAGGTTAGGTTTAGAGAATAAGATATTGTTCTGTGTAGAGGAAGAACAGAAATGTAACTTACTGTTGTGAGTTAAGTCGACACTGACCTTTGGTTTCACAGGACACAAACGCTCTTCTGTGTTAAAGTTCTGTGTTTGATTGACCCATTCATCCGTCTGTTCACCCCAGCCTCCTCTTTCCGTGGACCCTCTGTTTTTTATTTACGCTGCATGTCACCGAACATGAAATCACACTGTGACACCTGGCTGCCCTACAGCTGTTTTTAAATTATTTTGGCTGATAACATGCCTTGTTTGGTTTAGCTGGGGGAAGCTATGCTGGGATGTTCACAAATCAATTAGGTCAATCAGTTGAGGAAATTGACAAAGGTTGAATCCCCCCCCCCAACAGGAGAGAGGAGGTGGCATTTGTACACTCCCCCTTTTGGTCTCCTGTGGCTCATTTCTAGCTGTGGACCCTCCTCTTCCACCAATAGCTTACATAATCTTCTTTCCAGAGAGTTTTAGATTTAATGGTGTCACAGGTTTATCTCATTTTAAAATACAATATGGCCCCACTGACCTCTATTCCTTATCATGTCAACTCCAACTTTTACCCGATCAGTTTCTGATCAGTTTCTGGAAACAAACTTATTTCTCCGGTGGGTCTCTGTTTAGCGGCATATGGACTCCCAAATTAGAAACCACCTGTTATCCTGTGTGTTGTTCAACTTTCCAAACATACTCAAAATATATCACAACATCTCTCCAGAGCCTGAGAGGAGGCCTGATCAAGCAAATTAAGTGAGATCACCACTGTGAGTTTACAAAATACATGCAGGTCCCTTCAATGTGACCAAAATGCTTTTTAGGAAGTTCCATTGTTTCACTGCACAAGTTGCATTGCTTTTTGTGCAAGTTACAAAATCTGTTAAAGTACACTCCCTTCAATAAAGCTTTATTTAATCACTTTAGTCAGCACATTTACGGAAACTGTACGCAGAGAAGCAGAGGAGAATAAACAGAGGAGAATGGCTTCAGGCATGCTTACACAATACTGACAGTGCCTGTGTGAACATTCTTATCCAGATGTTCTTTCCAACACAGTAAGTGAAAGTGAGTGACCCACATGTAGCCATTCTGACTGTTGGGGCGGGGCTGCAGATACTGAGAGGCCACAGGACTATCAGAGGAGCACTACCACCTGTAATGCAGTAGAACTGATACTGGTGGATACAGTACTCCTCTGCATTCAAATCAAGAGAGAGTCTATTTTTGAGCAAATATAACATTATTATCTCTGAAACTGTTCTTTCTTCTTCCCCATATGGGAGAATTAAGAATGTCGGGTCAGTCTAAGGACAGTTTATCAGGAAGAATACCAGAACACACTCACAGCATCTCTGACTGCCATCTCCAGCCAAGAGTTTATACATACAGACACTAGAAATTTTTTCAATGCCTTGTGGATGCCAGATGTTTTTTTCAACTTTCTTTTAACTCTTGGCAACTGCTTAAACGGTGCATTTATATAAACAAGAATTCTAACCCTAGGAAATATACACCAGAAGGACCATCAGTAATTTAGCTCATATGACTTGTAAGTGTTACACAATTTAAGATGAGGGACGTCATACATACCTACACCCACCAGTTATAATATGTAAACAGAGGTGTGTTTGTGAAAAGGATTGGACAGTTCAGAATATGAAACCATATTCATAAAAGAAAGACACAATAAAGGGTAGACAATAAAATATGACTGTTAACACTTCTATGATTTTACTCATAACAAGTATTTCAGAACACTTCCTGCTTCGCATGCTAGTGCTGATGGGAAACCTTAAGTATATGCAGTGTTTTCTAATTAACCCATACTAGTGTGTGAATGCACAAAGGCACATTTAAGTGCAATCTTAAAAAAATGCTTTGGAAAGGTCAACCATATAAGCCATAGACCATGACTAGTAGTGTTGTGATTATACAATCAAGCTATTAGATTGATATTCAGGACACATTTACTGAATAACCCCCAGAGTGCTTTTATATATTATTTATTTATTCTTTTGTTAATAAATGTGAGCATTAGTTGAATAAATGTTGTTCTGATTGTAAGTATGGAGTGACAAAAGGGTACAGAGAAAGGTTGAAAAGCGTTCCATCAATCAAATTGGGTGACAAAATGGAAATGTTAATGTTGGCGTTAAATCCTGGTTTGCTTTGGCACTTAAAAGAAACTGGAAGGTATTTACCATTAATGTAAAATAAAACACTGACATTCAGTGGTAGCATTTTGTTCTTTGCAAAATCTGTAGAATTTATCAAGATAAATTCTTACAAGAGGACTTCTGGGAATAGGTATTTGCTTTTCCTTCAAGATCAACGTCTGTCAACACAGCATTTAACTGTGAACTTAAGGGCCACCTTCTCACTGCTGAGGTTTCATACTGTAGTCAACAGGGGGAGAAAGAGAGCAGAGAAAATGGTGCTCGCACAGACTATAAGAAGCTGCCAAACACAAAGTACCCTTTAAGAGCCTCTATAACTTCCCAGCATTTACCCTTGAGTTGAGCCCTGATATTTAAGGACTTTTTAAAGAAACGTCAAGATGTTTGAGGGGAAATCCGCTGCCTATTCAAAAGAATTCCTTTATTGCACCACTCCCATTTTAAACAAAGCTTAGTGGGTTCAGAAATCTTCTGTAAACACTGGAAACAGAATAGCAAATAATCTGACAAGAGCACAAACAAAAACTGATGAGAAGAAAATTAATATGCATGTTAACAATTCAGTGTGTGAGAGCTAAAGAGAAAGAGAAAGAAAGGGAAAAAGTGAACATTTAAACCTGTTTTCCCGAAACAAAACTTTGTTGCCACATGTTTTTTTTTTTAATCCAGTCATTCAACCAAAGAACAAAAGGTCACTGCAAGTCAAAGCCGTGTGACTCAAGATGCAACAAGTACGAGGGCTTTATGGTTTCATTTGAAAATGAATCTGTGGTATCAGCGGCTCCTGAGACGTCACCTCCTGTTTAACAGAGCTACCAGACATATGAAAGGCATATAGGTGTAAAATAGTTGTGAGAGTCACGATGGAGAAAGATCCATCCAATTTCTGGTTTTCAATCAAGTATTCTAAACTCTTGAGGTCTGAATGTTTACAAGATTTATTCGTGTTTTACTTCCTCTGGGAACTTTTTGTTGATCTTTCACCGACAACAGTTTCTTAATGTTGTGAATGTAACTAAACAAGCCTCATCTATACTTTTGTACACCTTTGACTCCACTCTTTATACAAAATATCATCACTTTCTGATTTTTGATTACCATCATTTAATATATTGCCCAAAACAGTTTCATAGTTGCTTACACTAAAATCTAAAAAAGATGCAAACTATTTCACATTTTTCTGGAGTGTGTTTAGATTGCTGTGTACTGAGGAGTTTCAGTGAATAAACACTGTTAACTAGAACTTCTCAAGACCTCAACACTCTGGACAGTCTTGCTCTGCTGCCCTCTAGTGACAAAGTATATGTAAAGTTGAGCTCACAAGAGTCCTGTTTTTGGTTTATTTCATTCTGTTACTAACAACAAGAAAAAATTCCCTTAATGATACTTTTTTCATTGTAGGAACAACATTTAGCCCTCATTGTTTTACGGACATTGTTGTGCTTTATAGCTCAGTTTTAAGTGTTGACTGAAGTATGAATTACAGCTGGGAAACCAACTTCAAATCCAGGTTTATTTTTTTATAGTTGACTCAAAATTAACTAAAACTCAGAATTAATTTTTTTTCTGACTTACTAGAATATTAATTAAATAGACTTTAAAAAAAGAAAACAATATAATTTACTTACATAAATAACACTTTTTGTCTGCATTTGTACTCATAGTTTGAGACCATATTGTGTATCAAATTTTTAAGAGATTGATGCACTTTTGGTCTTGCAGACAAAATTTTTTATTCTTTTGATGCATGTTTGTGACCGTCACCCGCCCTCCTTGGATACTGGCCAATCAGCCTTTATTACATGAAGTTTCCTGTTGTTAACCAGAGAGGGCAGTGCTACACCACAGTGAATCAGGGGGAAACTAGAGAAAGAAAGGATGAAGCTTGTAGAGGAGAAAGGAAAAGAAGGAAAAATAAGTTAAAAAATTAATAGATAGATGAATAACAGTAAAAAGAAAAGAAAAGAAAAGAAGAGAAAAGAAAAGAAAAGAAAAGAAAAGAAAAGAAAAGAAAAAAGAAAAGAAAGCTGAAAGTAACAGGGAGGAGAAAGACAGGCAATGCTGCGAGTATGAGGTGGAGTGAGGTGGAGTGAGGTGGAGTGAGGTGGAGTGGGGATCGCTGTGTTGTTCTTAACACCCACATCAAGATGGCATCAGTACAAGAGGAGCTGTATTGGTCACCAGAAATGTGGGAGTCTTGTTGGTAAGAAATGGCTCAATGGAGGGCAAGAGTGGAAGTAGAATAAACAGTGGATATTAGCAGTGTGTTAATATCCACTATTTATCCAAGACACCACGCCCAAGAGGCTGCTGAAGCACTTTTTTTTTTTTTAAAAAAAGCATGCAGGAATATTTTTAATGTTAAACCTTTTCAGTTTTTCTCTCATTTGTCAACACAACAACCCTGATAAGACATTAACAAATGTCTTTACTGAGAATAGGAAGCTTATTAGACTCTGAGTCAACTGCATTAAATATTAGGCCATTGAAAATATGCATGTTCACTGTATTTTCTGATGTTCTCATGATCCACACCTCATTTGTGAGGATTGCAACAAAAAAGTAGGATCTTAAAGAAGGCATCATTTCACACTTATTTTGACCTTTCTCTCACACAGATGCTGGCAGCATCCATCATCTATCCCATCTTCTACAATACAACCAGTGTTTAGCTTGTTACTAACTTGTTACTTTTTCAAACATCAATACATGTTACTTAATTAATCCCTGTGGAAAGTAATATGCACACTACCTTTGTGTTACTCCACAATATTGCCTGATAGGCGTTGTTACGTACTTGCCAGTAAATCATAATGTTGATTCTTATATATCAGTACAATTCACTTTCCTAACAAGAGGACATACACAAGTCTTTTGTCTTAAGCTCTTCAATAAATTACCACGCAAACAACAAATCAAAGTTTTTATGTTATTTCAGTGGATGAAAGCAAGCCCAAAGAAAGTTTCACAGGAAAATGTGGCAAGAAAAATAACGAGAGAAAAATAGCATAATTAAGACAATCAAAGTGGTCATTTAAAATGTTTGAAATAGCGTAGTGAAGGATCTAACAAGACAAGAGAAAAAGAGTGACCAGAGGAAAACAAATGTGCATGTAAGTTGTTTACTCTGCATGTGTGTGTGTGTGAGAGAGAGAAACAAAAAGAAAATAGAGAGAGTGAAAGAGTGAGCATGTCCCACCCCACCAAAAAGAAAACTCTGTTGCCACATGGCTTCTCATTCAGTTATCCTGAACAACAGGTCACAGCAGTCTGACTCAAGATGAAACAAGTTCAAAGCGGCAGGGACATAACAGTTCAAATAAAATGTGACATTTAATGGCAATATGATAAGAAATCTTGTTAATAGTTGTGATTGCAAAATCTTTTATGAGCTCTACGTTGTTCATAGTGAAAGTGACAGTGGAGTATAACATAGTTAAGTCATGTCAAAACTGAAAGTGCGCTCCATGATTAAGTCTTTAAGGAACAAAATGTTTCTTTGTTTTCATAGTTTTTCTAATGAATTTTGTGTGGCAAAAGTTTTCTCTCCAAATGAAGAAATCATCAAAAATAATTAACAGTTTAAAGTTTAAGTCAAACTCTTCTTTCTTCATGTTTTGTTGAGAACACTTATATCCTTTGATATTTTTAATATTTTTGTTAGCAGTTAAGCCACACACATCATATTTAGTCTTCATGTCTACATAACACGAGAAAAGAATCGGACTCTGAATTCCCCTCATGGATTTTTTTTTACATCTAAAAGTTACATCTCTCTCTTGAAAGTCTGAAGTGGAAATTTTCAGATGACTTTCAGATCAGGTTTTTAGAGATGCCTGTGTGTGTAAGCTGATGGCAGTCTGTAGCATTTGGGAGTAAATTGGTTGAACTTTGGAACAGCAATTTGTAGCCACTAGCAAAATTTGTCCATTTACAATGTAGAAATAATAGTGATATTTTAATCTCCTAAATCTACAGATTTTATTCTTTCCCAGGTCGTCAAATACAGACACACAATGGGCCCTTTAGTGTCTATTTGAGACACCGAGGCCTTTCAACTCCACTGCAAACTCATCTACTTCGATTGAAGACATGAGGATCAAGTTATGTCAAATAAATATGGACAAAGTGGATGATGCATAATGTGGAGGCTGGAGTGGATGGATGGGTTAAACACAGATTTTTAATGTGTGAAACCAGAAGTTTCACTTGCTGAGTGTCTTTGCAGGGTAACAGGGGCCAAACTGTGGCATCTTGTGTATCTTTGTTAGACACTGCAGGGCAAAACAAAATGTTAGTATTTTGCAACCTGGAAATGAGAATGAGGTTAAAATCTTGACTCCTGTCTCTTCAGCAGTATTTTACACTTTATTAGGACATATTATCTTCTAACATTTTTCTACTGTAATATAAAGGCCAATTTTTTTAAGTGTCCTGTTACACATTTACGGATGTGAATTAAATGCCTGTAGGTGGATCATGATGCTTGTGTAACAGGGTGAAGTATGAACTCTGACTCATACGTTGCACTTCAGGTCATATATATATATTTATGTGCTTTAATGATCAGATTGTCTTGGTTGACAATCGTTCATGCACACTATTGATACCAAAGGGACGTGAACAACAGACGGCTGCCCTATTTATCATGATGAACCCCTTGGTCATTGTAAGGATACTGGAGGTAACCATCAACTGTATCTCCTTCAGCCTGGTAGCATCTGTGGGCCAGAGGGATTCTCCCTTCTGGATATGGTGCATGTTCACATGGGGCTTTTGCTTCATTGTCCCCATCATCGTACTCCTCGTGGAATTCACCAAAATCAGCGAAAGGTTGCCTTTCAACTGGCAAGGCTTCACTGTCTTTTATTCAACACTGGCAACTTTCATGGTGGGTGCTTTTTTCATTCTTTATTGTATATAAAGACAATATTATACAATATTTGTATATAAAGAATATATTTTTCTTTAGATGGAATTATTCTCTTAATAAATTTTGGGGGTGAATTGTTTTAACTTTGGAACAGTAATTTAAAACCTCTAGCAAAATTTGTCCATTTACAATATAGAAATAATATTAATAATATTAATATTTGAATCTCCTAAATCTACAGATTTTATTCTTTCCCAAGTCATCAAATACAGACACACAATGGGCCCTTTAGTGTCTATTTGAGACACCCAGGGTCTTCAACTCCAAAGAAGCAGATTACTGACTAGCTATTTTTTGTGAATTTACTGTCTTCAGCATTATTAGTCTATATTTTGCAGAAGAAAATAAACTAAAGCGGTGTCAAAATAAACAAGGTTAAAACCTCAGCAACAATAAAACAACTTTATCACAAGATCACATTTCAGCTTGTGGGCTTTATGATGGTCAACAAGAAGCACAATACAGACAGCACCTAACTAGTTTTTATGTGTTTCTTGATGACACTGATGAAAGCCACAAGCCAAAACATGTTTGCCTAATAATAGTGTTGCTTTATAAATTTTAAGTGTTGCTGAAGTTGTGACCTCTACAGGACCTTGACCCTCTCAATGCACCTTGAAAAAGGGGGAAGCTGTGCCAGAAACCTATACTCTGTCTATTTATAGAGTTTATAGGTAATGAGCATACATTTAGCTAATTAATGAGATTTGTTGACAGTGTTTTTGAAAGATGATCCAAGACAGTATCACTTAAGTCCCAATCCATAATGTAAAAACCTAAAAAGAGGCAGGCACAAAGCAACCAAATCCAAATCACCACAAAATTCAGTTATGTAATTCTTGACAAATACATTGGTTATGTCTATATGTTTCATATTATATGAAGTTAATGTGGCTTTTAGCACCCCTGTAACCTGATTAAAAACAAAGAAACAAAACTTGTGTTTTCCAATGTAAAACCTTCAACAACACTTTAAATTGGTAGTCATTAAAAATCCAGTATTGGACCTTTAAATATTCATGCATGTGGGATAATAATCAGATATTAAACTGACTTTAATATTAGGCCATTGAAAATTTGCATTTTCCGATATTTTCCAACACTGAAAGTTACATACAATACAGTTCTCATAATCCACACCTCATTTGTGAGTATTGCACAAGATAAAAAGTAGTATCTTTTATATCTGAGATCTTAAGAAGGTATCATTTCACACTTGTTTTTGGCTTTTCTCTCACACAGATGCTGGTATCATCCATCATCTATCCTTACTTCTTCACTTGCTCTACTTGCGGCAGAGAGATTGGTAGCACTGTGACTTCCTTTGTGGGCCTCTTCCTGCATGCCACCGAGGCTTGGCTCATCAGGAGAGAAACTGAAGACATGAGTGGATATGCTTCCACAGTCCCAGGCTTCCTCAAGACTCTGGAAACCTGTGTGGCCTGCATCATTTTTATCTGTGTAGGCGACATCAACTACCATAAACATCCAGGGCTCCAGTGGTGTTTCTCTGTCTACTCAATTTGTTTCATTTTTGCCCTCATTATCATCCTTTTTGACATTGGCCGGGGTATGTCTTTTCCAGAAGCATTTAAAAAGTTTCTGATTGGCTCCAATATTTTGGCAGTGTTGATGTACATGACAGCAGTGGTCATCTGGCCACTGTACACTCTCCGGAACAACCCCAAGCCCAGCAACAGCACAGATGTGGATGGGTATTCATGGGATAATTACGCTGTGATCTCTTTCTTGACCTGTTTCAACCTTGTTGCTTACATAATTGATACTATTTGTTCTTTGTCACTTGACCTTGACTGATGATCATAGGTTGTGAATTTGCCCCATGTTTCAATAATCTAAAATTAAGTCCACATGGAATAAATTTTTAACATGAGTGAGACGATTAAAAAGTGAAATACAGCAAATGGATGAAATGTAATAAAGGAATGAGGCTATGTTTAATGCTTACAGCACTGAGTGTCACTATTGTTTGGTTGTTTTAGCACCTGAGTAATAAATTACAATAATGATTCAATGAATGAATAATAATAAATAAAAAGTATGCTTCATATTAATTGTTCAGGGGGTGAATAGGTAGAGTGTGGCCTATCCTGTCCTTCTCAAAAGATATTTGCTGAGGCGTGTCAACACATCCATACAATACAACCAGTGTTCAGCTTGTTACCAACTTGTTACTTTTTCAAACATCAATACAAAATGTTACTTAATTAATCCCTGTGGAAAGTAATATGCACACTGCCTTTGTGTTATGCCACAATATTGCCTGATAGGCATTGTTATGTACTAGTCAGTAAATCATAATGTTGACCCTTATATATCAGTACTATTCACTCTCCTAACAAGAGGACATACATAAATCTTTTCTCTTAAGCTCTTCAATGAATTACCAGCTAAAAACAAAGCAAAGTTTTTATGTTATTTAAGTGGAATAATAATAGAAAAATTGAATAATTAAGACAATCAAAGTGGTCATGGCATGGGGAGTAGGCCACCATAATAAATACATATAATATATAAAACATTATAAAAGACGTCAGCCTTTCTCTCACACCACATAATGCAAATATGAGTTTTCTCAAACTGTAATGAAAAAACCTCTTTCCTAACACCATTACATAAAGACAGACTGAACATTAAACACTTTTAAATGGAAAATGAACTGCTGCTGAAAGTGACCATGAAGCCTTTTTAACTTCTCAGCCTTTACCCTCAAGTACTGACTGGATATTTAGTGACTCCTTGAGCTTGACTGGCTGCAGATTCACTTTTCACAGAAACATCAAGATGTCTGCCGGGGAAAGTCAATGCATTTAAACACGACTCCTGTATTACACATATTAATCATGGAGTCTAGTGGGTAAGAATCTTTCCATAATCATCTGAAACAGCATAGTGTAGGATCTAACAAGAAAAGAGGAAAAGAGTGAAAGGAAGAAACAAAATGTGTATGTGATTTGTTCACTCTGCACATGTGTATGAGAGAGAGAGTGCCACGATGCAGGGGGAATCCACACGCAGAATCAAATAGGCAGAAGCAGAAATAAGGCAAAACTGAAACTTTACTGATTCTTCCCAGAAGAACGGAATACAGTCCGTATTACAAACCAAAGTGATCAGGCAGAGGTACAGAGGGATCAAGCAAAAACACAAACCAGCTAAACAGGCACAGGTAAAAAATCCACAGGTCAGAACAAGCGAACAGGTGGGATACGAAGCAGGCATGAGCACTAACAACCATCCGGCAAACAACAGGGGAAAACTGACCGGTATAAATGCTGAGGAGAGAATGAGCTGATAAGGAACAGGTGTGTGGTCACTGATTAGCTGACAGTCAATGCAGGGAGAGTGCAAATGGGTGTGGACAGAGTACTGGTGGAAAAGGCTGGCAGGGGCTGACTGGAGAATGAGAAGAGAGGTGTGAGCAGGAGGAGCCGCAGAAGGGTGGAGCTAAGAAGCTCCACCAGAGTCCATGACAGAGAGAGAGAGAGTGAGAAAGTGAGCATATGTTATGTTAAAAAAAAAAACTAATACTAGTCTACAGTTTAGAAGCTAAGACTACAATTTAACAGTTTTAACAATGACAAAATAAGACTGAAAATGGGAAAAAAAAAATAGAAACACAGTTCTGATTTTAGTGTTCTCCAAAGATTAAGGCGCTGGATTTTCTTTGATCTGACTGATTATCATCCGATAAACTAATAGTTCCTGCACATAACATACATGTAGATTCTTGATTGTATTTTCTTAAGATCAGCCGGGAAAAAAAACTTTTAAATATTAGCTGAAATGTTCATCTGGCAATAATCAGAAAAGTAAAGTGGAGTTCAAAATGTGCAGTAGATAATTTATTTTCATGCGATGCTAAATGCCATGATGTTTTAATTTAATACTGTGATTTGTGTTTTACTGTCACTAACTGTGGATGAGTAATGACTTATTGGTGGTATTTCTGTCAGTGAGTGGCCACGTCTTCTTCTATGTAGGCTGAATGTGAAATCTGGCAGTTCCCAGTTTTTTCAGCCATGTGAGCAGCAGCAGCAGCAGCAGCAGCAGCAGCAGCAGCAGCAGCAGAGCTTTCTGCATTAACACTGAACTGTGTGAGTGTCGGACCAACAGTGTTCCAGATTTCAAAAACTTAAAATGGAATATTATGCAAACAGTCATGGTTTTATAAGATGAATCGTCCACATTTTAATGATTTCTGTGACTTTTCCTCCAGTGCCTCCATGAGGTGTACATTTGTTTCTCTTTGTTGACTGCTATTAAAACTAGTGCACATATTTATCTCTGCCTCAGTAACATGTAATTACTTTGCTCATCCCTGACTTTTCATCCTGCACCATTATCATATCACTTTATCACTGAATAACTATAAAACTAATGATCTTCCCGTCAGCCTCAGCTGTACTTTGTGTTACTTGATGTAACACACTGAACTAGTGGTTCACAAAAAAGTGAACTTTGTGTAAAGTTCAAGGCAGCATTTGCTTAAATATGACAATGGAAAGAACTTGTCTCTTGATCTGTGGTTGTAGTGTCATGCCTCGTATCAGTATGATAAGACACTACACTTAGGGTGTGACTTATTGATGGTGTAGAGATAATGTTTCTTTGATAGGGATCCGATAACATAGCAAAAGGGAAGGATGGTGGACAGTCACTGTGTTTAGTGATGGCCTGGCCGAACCTCCCTTCTGGTGGTGTCAATGGGTGTGGGGCCGGTGGTTGGTGAGTCTGCTGCGTCCTTCTGGGTCCGAGTGTGTCGGGGTGTAGGATTCATGTAGGGTGGCATCAAAAGTGCTTTGGCGGCCTCTTGGGTGTGGTGTCTTGGTTGTTCCCGTGGCCTGGGTGGAGGCCTGACCCACCTCACCCCACTGAACCTGAGCAACAACTCTGTGCACTTGTGATAGTTTCCTATGCATGTTTGGTGAATGCTTACATGCATGTCGACCTTGATCCATCAGCTCCTGCCGGGACACATCATTAAGAAACTAATGGTACCCGCCAGAAAGTGCTGCGTCACTCTTTAAACCCAACACACTGCTAATATCCACTGTTTATTCTACTTCCACTCTTGCCCTCCATTGGGCCATTTCTTACCAACAAGACTCCCACATTTCTGATGTCCAGTACAGCTCCTCTTATACTGATGCCATCTTGATGTGGGTGTTAAGAACAACACAGCGATCCCCACTCCACCTCACTCCACCTCACTCCACCTCATACTTACAGCACTGCCTGTCTTTCTCCTCCCTGTTACTTTCAACTTTCAACTTTATTTTCTTTTCTTTTCTTTTCTTTTCTTTTCTTTTCTTTTCTTTTCTTTTCTTTCTTTTATTGTTATTCATCTATCTATTAATTTATCTACTTATTTTTCCTTCTTTTCCTTTCTCCTCCACTAGCTGCATCCTTTCTTTCTCTAGTTTCCCCCCTGATTCACTGTGGTGTAGCACTGCCCTCTCTGGTTAACAACAGGAAACTTCATGTAATAAAGTCTGATTGACTGTTTTTCCAAGGAGGGCGGGTGACGGTCACACAGTCACAAACATGCACCAAAGGAATAAAAATTTTGTCTGCAAGACCAAAAGTGCATCAATCTCACAAAAATTTGATACCCAATATGATCTCAAATACAAATGCAGACAAAAAAGAAAAAAAAAATTGAGTTCAAGGCAGCATTTACTTAATTATGACAATGGAAAGAACGTATCCCTTGATCTGTGGTTGTAATGCTTGTTAACTGTAATTTCAACAAGCTCTTATTTATCCGTAGTCAAAGTAAAAGAAGGGCACATAATAGTTGAGTCCTCCTGAGGTTGAAATCTTGACTCTTGTTTCTTCAGCGGTATTTTACACTTAATTTTTTTTTACCAGAACATATTATCTACTGAGACTTTTCCACAAACTTTTTTTGACAAACCCTCTTTCAGAAGTCAAGAGAGTTCATGCTCCTCACTGAACAATTTCTATTGATCATCTGCACCGAGTTCAAATTGAAGAAAAACTGACACCTAGCGCACATTGGCTAAATAACATGTTAGAATGTCAATAAAAGCATGTAAACACACCAGCACCAACTTTGTCCCTCACATCATCACTGTGTCCGGAAAGTGTAGACTCTTTTGGCGTTTGACTTGATATTCAGTGCTCCTGTGTAAAGTTCAAGGCAGCGTTTGCTTCATAATGACGATGGAAAGAACTTATCTCTTGATCTGTGGTTGTAGTGCCATGCCTCGTATCAGTATGATAAGATATCTTGTTTATAGTGCTCGCCAATTGTAATTTCAACGAGCTCTTATTTATCCGTAGTCAAAGTAAAGTCCTCCTGAGGTTGAAATCTTGACTCTTGTTTCTTCAGCCGCATTTTACACTTAATTTTTTTTACCAGAACATATTATCTACTGAGACTTTTCCACAGCATTATTAATAATCTTTTCTTCTGAAGTGTACTGTTACACATTTACAGATTTGAACCACTAATAGGCAGGTATGCCATTAGGTTAATAAATGTGATGCGTGAGCAACAGGGTGAGGTATGAACTCTGACCCCTGTCTCATAAGTTCCATTTCCTATCTGTCATGAATGCTTTAATGATAGGATTTTCTTTGTTGACCAAGCCTCATGCACACTGCTGATAACTAAAGGGATGTGAGCAACAGACAGCTGCCCCTCCTGTCACGTACCTGCACGCTTAACATTTAGCCACTGGCCAAATGAGGAAGAAAGTCTGTAAGGGTGGCAACAAGGTAAGCGACTAGAGGCTCCGCATTCACCTGACTCTCTGTGCCTGGCAGAGACATCAGGGCAGCACTATTGGGAAGAGCTGCTAGGGCTGAGAAAAAGCCCAAGAGCTATTTTTAAAAAAAACACAAGGAAAAATATTTAAACAACAAAGATAAGGGCGGCAGACTGATGAGGAGGTGAGAGACGTCCGTCCAGAACCACGGTGAAGCAACAGAGGGACTACAGTCATTATGGAATTTAAGATACTGATCAGGCCTGTGGGCATTGTGAGGATACTGGAGGTGATCTTCACCTGTATCACCTTCAGCCTGGTGGCTTCAGTGGGACATGTCACCCTATCCCTCTGGACGTGGTGCATGTTCACATGGTGCTTCTGCTTCTGTGTCACACTCCTCATACTCATCCTTGAATTCACCAGCCTCAGTGCTAAGCTTCCTATCTCCTGGGACGACTTCACTACCGCTTTTGCAATGTTGGCTACTCTCATGGTGAGTGTGTGTTTTTTTTTGTTTTTTACTCTGATGTTATTTTTCTTTGTATGCAGATATTCTCATGATAATCTGGTCACAGGTTGTTTGCAAAACATATTATTGGTTAGCTACTAAAATTACTTCATTTAGAAATTTAAAAAGCCTATATTTTGCAAACAAATACACTTGAGATGTGCCAAATAAATATTTTCACATTTAAATGAACTTATGAGCCTTTATAAAGAGTCTTTTTAAGAGACCACCTTTTACAATACCACTACAGTCCCAATCCATAATGGAAACCTAAACAGAGGGATATCCAAAGCAGCCAAATCCACATTACCACAAAATGTAATCATGAAATTGTCCAGAAAAAAAAAAAAACGTTACATGTCTGGAAAGATTAATGCAATACAGTTCTTAATGTTCTCATAAACTGCACCTCATGTGGGAGTTATGCAACAGAAAAAAAGGATAACCTGCTAGAGGATCCCAAAAAAGGCATCATTTCACACTTATTTTTGACCTTTTCTCTCACACAGGTGCTGTCAGCATCTGTCATCTATTCGGCCACCTACACTTGCTCTTCCTGCGGCAGACAGATTGGTGCCAGTGTCACTTCCTTTCTGGCCTTCTTACTGTATGCCGTGGAGGTTGGGCTGACCCGGGCTAAACATGGTGAGGTCAGTGGATTTCTGGCCACAGTCCCAGGCCTCCTTAAGGTTCTGGAGGCCTTTGTGGCCTGCATCATCTTCATATGCTTGAGCAACATCGACATCTACCATAGGATCCCAGCGCTCCAGTGGTGTATTGCTGTCTACTCCATTTGCTTCATTTTTGCCCTCATCGTCATCACTCTAACCATCGCACGTCTTCTGGTTTTTTTCCGCGCATTTGATAAAGTCCTGATTGGCTGCAATGTGTTGGCAGTGTTGATGTACATGACAACTGTGGTCATCTGGCCTTTGTACAGCCTGGGCAATTCGTCCAGGCCCAACAACTGTGGACTAGAATGTCAGTGGGATAAGAACGTTGTGATTTCTTTCATGTCCTGTGTCAACCTTATTGCTTACATAGTTGATACTGTTTATTCCTTCAGGCTCGTCTTCTTCATCAGCGGAACTTAGACTGAATATGCCCTTTATTTTAACTGTGGAAAATCACTGAAGTCCATCTGAAACCAAGATGCAGTATGAGAACAAGATAATTATTTTAGTGTCTCTTGTCCATATGTTGTTTTTATAATAACCCGGTCAGTATAATCTGGTCAGTTATTGATTTGATCCCGATTAATGTTACTTTTATCTTTCATGATGATGCATTCTTTTGGGACATGAAAGAACAGTGGTTGCCTATGTTTTGTCTCCTCTCTTTTCTTATCTTTCTCTTTTCCTTCTTCCATGACTTTCATCAGGTCCTTTTTTGATAAAGCATTAAAATGAGCACATCAGTCTCAGTCATAAACTCATTTTCTGAACATTCTTTTCAATCTCTGCATGTAAAAGATGAATAAAATGTAAAAACAGGAGTGGGGTTACTGTACACACTTACCACACAGTGTCACTATTAATTGGTTGCTTCTAGTAATGACAGAGTTAATGAATGATAAATGACAAATATGTTAAAATATTAACTGCGTTGTTTAACAGGTACATTGTGGCGCATTTTGTCTGTCTCAAAAGATGTTTGCAGAGAGGTAACAACAATAAAGCATTACCCTACCTTATTAATCCCCATGAGAGTAATTTGTCGCATTCCTCATTACATTACTCTTACCTTACCCTACTGTGTCCCTGAGATGCATCGACACATATTTGCCAGCATATCATAACGGTAAACCTTTCATGTGAGCACAGATTCAGATCCTCTTTAGAACATATTTTTTAAGCACAATGTTAAAAAAACAATGTCTTAATGAAGGTAAACTAGAGCCTACAGATGTTTTTTTATTGCATTTATCAAAGTCATTGTGCAATTGGTCTGGGTTAAAGCCTAGTTTGCTTATCTTTATGAGATCTGGAACCACTATATGAAATGAGTTACATAACTCTTGAACAGTCAAGGCTTTGTTGCTCTCTATACTATCAAAAATAAAAGAACCATGCACAGTAATCAACAATTGATAAATCATGACATTAAAAAAACTGCACAGATTTTTGATGGTGAGATTTTACCTTATGAACTGCTTCAGCAAAAAGTTTGGCCCAAAAAATATTCTCTTTTTAAAATTTGTGTAATATGTTCAATGACAATAAGCCCCAAAGGACAATGTTTCTTAACTGGAAGGAGTGAAAGCCAGCATGTTTCTCAAAGGAGTCATGGCATCACGTAGATGTGCTTAATCTGTGAGCAGCCAGTTTCCTAAAAGGATCTGACAGGGGTCTTTGTGAGTGGTGGGATATTGTCGGGAGATATCTGAGTTGAAATCTGAGAGTAGTTCAGCTGTGCTAATGTTCCCTCATGAGGTTGGAGGTGCACATATTTTAGTGAGTTTCTGTACTTAATGCCTGTGATTGTATGTTGGACTTCTGAACATGTGAACTTCTATCTGCTCCCCCTGTAACTGATGTCCATGTAATTCCCATTCAGTTGGTGTAACTCTTTACCTTGAGACTTCTTTGAAGCCCTCCATCTCCGCCATTTGTTGTGTGCTATGTATTTGTGTTGTTTTGTTTTTTGTCTTTGTTTGTTTGTTGTTGTTTTCTTCTTGTCTTTAAAATCTTAAATGATCAAAGAAAAAACACTTCTACAACTCACTGCTTCATCACACCGATGTGAAAAGGCAGTTTTTAAAAAGGGTCTCTTAAAGACATTTACCGTATTTTCCGCACTATAAGGCGCATCGGATTATAAGGCGCACTGTCGGTTTTTGAGAAAATTAAAGGCTTTTAGGTGCGCCTTATAGTGC